>VXAL01007524.1:8546-22604 GCA_013399475.1 Chauna torquata | reverse complement strand
GTTCTTTTCTGATGTCCAAATAATTGTATTGGAAGCAGATGTTCTACCAAAACTGACACAATCAGAAGACATTATGCTCACTTATTAACATGCTGTTTAATATTCACTACAACCTGTTTTAAAGAACAACAATGTGTTAACATTTAAGCCAGGAGGGATTTCTGTACACTATATAGTACTTGATGCAGCTTGTTTATGCAACAGTCTGACAGATACAATTAATCTCATGAAAACGACCAGAGTATAGCATAATGGCATATTATCTTTAAAGTAATAGAACACACTTTCCCTTTGAAAATCAGAACTTAATTAAACCACATAACTTCCGAATGCAGAGAAAAGCTCTAAAACAATGAAGTTCATTCTAAAGGGCAGTTGAATGAAAAAATGGTAGATGTTATACAGACAGAATAATAGAATAATCTCCAAATGAGAGTGAAGAAAGAAATACCTCCAACAAATGCATCTCCAGCTCCATTGGTATCCACGATTTCACTCTGATCACTCACCAACACAGGGAAAGTAGTTACTTCATTTTCTATAATAGAAGGAGAGAATAAAACACCAGCTACTTGCAAATATGACTTAGAAAAGCACAACAGTGAAAATCAGAACAATTTAGAACTGGAGCTCTGACTCCATAACATAACATGACATAACATGACATAACATGACATATTTGGATAAAAACAGATTTGGTTTCCAATAATAATTTGTAATACAGTATTTACTGCATAGGTATATAGAAATACATTTGATCAAGCTATTTGTTGTGGACATGTTCATTAATTACTTTCCATCTCATTTTTTTTTTATCTCCTAATATTAATGCAAGAGAAAAGAACTAAACCAGGAGGAACAACATAAAACATATGGGCATATGGACAAGACTAAGAAAAGCCCATTCTGCCAAAAACTGTGCTTCCTGTTAGTTGCAGAGAGGTGATGTAGTCTCCAGAACAGCCAGTCCAAGCCTCCAAAAGTTCCACAGAAATTGCGGCATTGCAAAAACCAAAATGCACATGAACTAGCTAAAGTAAAACTGAAATGAAGCGCAGCAACTACTATACATCAGACTGCTCTCATATTACATCTTTTTAAAACACACATACATGTAAGAAGCCTTGCAGCTCTCCATCTGACTAGATTTGGTTTCAAGATTTCAATGACTTCATCCTCTTCCTTACTATTTCTTTTTTGATAATTTTTTCCTTCTCTGCAGCTCCCTGCCCTCTACTGGCACTCATTAAACCTATTGCAATAGGTGGATACTCAGCATCTTCACCTCAATTCACTGCCACACCATAGTTCAACATAATTACACCACTTAGGTATGATAACTTTAGAGTTCGAGGGTTATAAATTTAATATATGCCACTAATTAATCAGCTATGGCTTTCCAGGTGGTAATGTCATAATGACGTGATAAAAATATAATTACCACCTTGTCACAATACCTTGTTAAAGTGTAAATTACCCCTGTAACAGAGCCAATGGAAGTTCTGCCTCTGGTAGTCAGTATGCATTAAACTGTCTCAGAGCAAACAGATTGTCCTTTGGCAGACAGCAGGAATTAAAAAAAAGGGGAGGGGGAAGAAAAGCCTGTCAACCAGTGAAAATGAAAACCATCAGAGCTGTCATCCTTTAATTTTTGGTAAAAATAGAAATAACACGGGAAATAGATCCTCCAGCAGCTAAAAGCTGAAGATGAGTAGCTTCTTCACTGTCCAGCAACAGAGCAGATCATAAAAATTACTCTCACACTGACGTACACAGTAGCAAACAAGGAAACCTAGTTTGGAAAGCACATAAAGAATTCACAGTCTCAAATCAGGCAAGTCTGCGTATGCTGCAGAGGTACCAGAAGGATCCTGGTTTCTGTGAAATGCAGTGTATCAGCTCTACTGCTCCTCACCATCTGCTACTAAGTGAACCAGGCAGATATAATGATGCTGCCTCCAGAGGGAACTGTTGGCTGGCCCACCAGGAGGGGAGGGGAGGGGAGCATTAGCAACAACCATCCATGAGAGGCAAAGGAAAATGGGTAATAAAAACCATAAGATGAATATTCCAATTAAAGAACAGGTTTCAGTCAGTTCTCAGTGCATCCTACTCTCTATACTGTTAAGAAAGCTATTTAGAAACCTACTCCGATGCTGTTTTGTACCCTTAAGATAGTCTTCAAAAGTAATGTTTTTAGTAATTTTAACGGGATTCATTTGAACTGGAAATCAGGAAAGAGAGGTCTTATACTTAACTCTGCCAGAAGAGCAGAGTGTATTCATTCATTTCATTAGAAAGTATATATGATTTGCTATAGACAATGCTAAAACAATGAACAAAGTGATGAATCTGTTGAAGACACGTTGTAATAAACTAACCTGCTTGGGCACACACAGATGTTCTACATTAAATACACAGTAGACACTTGCATATGCATACAAATGTATGTCTTCGGGCACAAAGAGCGAATAATGCACAGGCATTGCACTTGGAATGCTGTAAATGGGGCTCAACATCAAACAAGACTATATTCAAGCAAACTTCCACAGATGAAAGTTCACACCATCATCTTCCTCCTTTCTTTTCCTCCTCTGTCTTGATTCCTTCCCTCAGCTCCCTCTAGTACATTCAGGCGCGTATTGCACTGTCAGCTCTTACTCTACTCTTTCTGTAGCGGACATAATTGTAAGTAACTGAATTAGCCTAAAAACCCAAACACATCAATGACTTCTGTTGATACGAAAGCAATCTTTTTTCTTACCTCAGTTTGCCGTCTCTACCTGGACCATATATTCCATCTCCCTTTTTCTATAACATTACATTCAAGAGGGGTAATAATCTCATATTTTGAAATACTGAAGCTTCAGAAGCAGCTGACATGGCTTTGGAGCATACAGTACGTGATAAAGATATTACTACCTGCACATACTGCACACATCCAATAGAATAAATTATCTTTTTTTAACCTTATGAGAACTTCTACTAGCATAGCAGAGTCTACTATAGTTAACAATAGTTAACACATCGAAAGGTTAAGACAAAATAGTACTGATGTTTTTTCTTTACAATAATGAAGTCACTTCGAATAAAGGCTGTCCTTAATTTACCTTGCAACGTCTGTGTAATAGGATAAAAATAACTAACATCTCTCACTGATCTGCGTCTTGTAACAGCTAGGCACAACACGGTGAATTAAGATGAAACACAAGTCTCCATTCTGAATATCCTCGATTTTGTGACTTTAATGTTACTTGAACTTCATTTTTGTTGTGATCTATTATTTTGTAAAACTCTCAAATCCATCACAGTAAACAGAGACACCTTTGCTTACTGCATTGGTCATCAGTGGCCTTGCATCTCTAAGTCAGTTGTGATTTCATTTATCATTCTGAGAGCTTAGGAAATAAAGAGTAATTACATAAGTGTTTTGAAATCCAAGTGCTGCTCCTCTGGGCATAAAATCCAGTGTTCTATTTTTAAGCAACAAATATCTTCTGTGGTAAACACATTCAGATACAACACATTCCAGCTTGGTATCATTTGCTGGAAGCCCAGAATTGGAAGTGTAAATTGCAAAAGGGTGTCTATAATTAGGGAAGTTTTAATAACAAGCATTAATAAAATTTTAGATCTTGCGACTTTGATTCAGCACCCTCAATAATTTTACGCTGCTGAGGTGCTTAACTGCTTTAGAATGATATGGAAATTATCAAAAGTTAATGTACTGATTTCATAGGCTGAAGACAATATTCACTGATAAATCAGAAGGAATTAGCTCATTGGTAAATTTAGTTATTGTTAAATTGTTGCATTACGTACATAAAGATGTGAAATCTATCTTCATTTTCCTCAGGCAAAAAATGCACCAGCATACTGCTTAAGATACTTTTGTAGGTAAAACAGTCCAGAGAGATAATAATTGGAGAACAATAGTAACTGAAAGAACAGTGCTCCTACCAGTCTAGTACATTTAACCTCCCAACTGAACATAAACCTTTTTCATGATGTTACCTGAAACAATCAAACTCTGATGATAGCTGCAAATACAACAGGTCTGTCTTTAAACCAAATGAGAATCACAAACTACACGTCTACTCTTAGTACAGTAATAAACACCAGCAAGCAATCATTACATCCAATTAGGCTGAGTACTTTCCTTAACTGGGTCATTTACCAGTCTCTCTTGCTCTTAAAAGTAGATTAAATGTGTAAACTTACATTTAATTACCTGTAACAGAACTCTTATGGGCAACATGTTGGAGTGTCCTTAATTTTGTATTAAAATAACACAAAAGTAAGAAGGGAGTCCTAAAATATATACAAAAATGTCTAGCTATTTCCTCAAATAAGCTTTTGATCCATGGGCTGATAGTAGTAGTACAGATGCTTACAAGATGGAGACACATTCATGTTTCTTTTGTAAGCNAGAAAGGGAAAAAAAAAAAAAGGACAGGAAGAACTTAACAGAACATAGAAACCTAAGCTCAAAACCTATAAACGTCTCTGGACAGCTGTAAGGTAAGAAGTAAAGAGAAAAGTATTTGGAACAAACCCATGTCAGTCTGGCCAATTCTGAGCCCTTACCTCTCTCCAGAAGGTAAACCCAGAAGCCTGCCGGCTCTAAGCCTCTAAGCCTACCTTCTTCAGCAGATTAATGCATCTTTTAAAATTAGCAGCGTAATAATATTTTCTCCTGTTTTTTCTACAGTAGAAACTACTGCTGTTGCTGTAATTCACCCAGAGATACCACACTTGATACGTAAATCAAATAGATACTGTAGTTCTCCCATCACTATCAGCACAGCGCTGTCCACAGTTGTAAGGCAACGTGGGCTAGGGCACTGCGCACTGAACCCCTAGTTAGAAATCCTTACAACGTCCAATGGTGATGTATTTCAAACCTGGCAGTGTTGATTCAACCTGTCACTTCAAGGCAAACAGAATGAAATCCTGCATTTTCAGGCTGGGACTTTCAGATAGCTGTACTGTGCGAGCACTACAGGCCCCCGGCACTTTCTGTGTGCATGGTAAGTTCGCCTCATTTTGCATGCCAGCATCTCCCTCTCCTCCATCTCTCTCTGTGCATTGTTCTGCCTGGTGCTGTAGCTATGAAGGGCTTGTCAGAAAAGTAAGGGATTTATTTGTGCAAGTCAATGGAGTTAAATAGTATAACAAGCAAGATGTAAGTCAGCCACATGCTTTCGGATCTTTTTAATTAAATATTTTAATAATACACAACAAATTATGCTGTATTCTAACAAATTCAATATGTAGCCAAGAAAACTTTATAACGAGGAATAGTGAAGAAGTTAGGCCTTTATTACTGTAATGAACAATGTTACTCAAAACAAGTCATTGAGTAGTTGTCATTTATAAAGCATTTATATGTCTGTAGCATGATAAAATTAATACAAATATGAATTTATTTCCATAATAAAACACCCAGATAGAGCAATTAGGCTACAATTCTCGCAGCTTGCTAGGCAAAAGTAAGTATGTATAGCTATGCTGGCCAGGATGCAAAGACCTGTCCCTCAGAGGCAACTCACTTGCAGTAGAAACAGAGAAAGAATATGATGCCAAAGATTCTGAATCTTCTACAGCTCTACTCATGATCTGTAGTGGAAATGTCAGCGTGCAGACCCCTCTTTCCCTCTCTCTGAGCAGGTAAAAGTCAATCCAAAGATGTTCAATGAGACTTGTCTTTCCTTTATAGCTCTGCCCAGCCACACACATTGTCCCACCACCTAGTCAAGAGTATTTTTATTCAGAAGTCATACTCATAGCATTTGTGTGTGATTCATAGGATTAGAGTCAACAGGGGAAAGAATGTTCCTCCAGAGGAACCCATACACATCAGCTACTAGCAATGACGTAAAATTAAACAATATTCTTGCCGCCAGTGTATAGCCACTGAAATTAAGTGTGACTTGGTCTGCACTCCTGGTAACTCCACTCCTTTGAAACAACTTTTGATTTATACCAGTATGAGAACAGACCCAGAACTCTGCATCTAGTTACAATTGTAAAAAAAAAAAAAAAAAAAAAAAAAAAAATCTNAAAAAAAAAAAAAGTAACAGCATCAATTAATGACTCACAAATAGCTTCTATAGGCCCAAATGTGTTTTGTTTACTTTATAGAAGTAGTGGGAGCCACTTAACCTTTGATATTGTCTGTACCATCACCGCCAATGCCATGAGTTGAAGTTCTGCTTTATTTCTCATGCTGAATAATTCCTTGTTTGCACATGTAAACAAAACACCATGACTGTGTGTAGAAGATGGGGGAACGAGTGGAGGTCAACAGAAGACACTACAGTTTTGCATCAGATTGGTGCTAATATTAATTAAATAAATAAATGCATACATACATATATGGAAAAACTGCCCTAAAGAACAAGCCACTGAATTTTTCTGGCATGTGTCACAATGTTTAAAGTTTAGAACGGCAATGAACTCTGTTGAGGAAGCCTTTCCGAGCACACATGAGTATTGCCATTTGCCCGCTAGGCACAGATTTCAAAGGGAGCTGAAACTGCGCCCACTGAAGTGCCAGAAAATGCACTCCTCTAACTCAGCGCGGCTGCTGAAGACATAAGGCAGTGCTCAGAACTGAATCATTTTCGTGTGATCTCTGTACCAGGAAAGGGGTTGAATTCTCAGGAAAGGCAAAGACTGTAAAGTCAGAACATCTGCAAATGTTTCACTGATCGAACACTATGAAATTACTAGGAAAAGCTCAGATCAAAATCAGTCCTGAAGAAAGGAGATGGGTTACAATAAGCTAAACCTGTGAATGGTATCACCCTAGCCTCTAGCGAGAGCAGAGGGCATAGGTCCCCTCGGTGTAACGATGGCTGCACATCCGTATGGCCCCACCAAAATGAGTCTAGCCACCCCAGTGAAAGTACAGTGTGGTATAAAAACAGATCTGGCCTTGGATATCAACAAATGTAGATCTCTGCTCCTGCCCTGCAAATCCTACATGATTTGGTTTGACCAGTATATATCATACGTCATCGTTAAAAGTAAAAAAACAAACCAACCTCCTAAAAAAATACTACTTCTTGAGCTATACATGGGAATGGGAAATACAAACAAATCTCTGTTTCTATCCATAAATAGGTAGCTCAGGAAGTGAAAACAAATGCAAATGACGACAGATGAAATTTCAGAATTCAATGTCTAATGCAAAGAATACATCACGTATGCACATCCAAGTTACACTGACCCACATGTTCTAGCTCACACATGCTCTTCAACTTTCTGAAACTTGGCTACATGAGCTGTGCAAAAATGAAGCACCTTTCAGCTAAGAAAGCAGACCATGTACTTCACTTACTGCTTGCACTGACCCACATGCTAGCAAGAACGCACATATGTTTGCATTCCATTTCATGCCATTCTACAGACATACTTGAAATCACTGCACAGTTGGACCATCAAATCACTCTCCTATGGGAGAATTTTCACACAAATATTGGTCTATGATCTGGTCAAAGCAATCCCTACCCAAAAGCTTATCAGGGCACTGACTGAAACAAAAAGGAGAAAACACATTACAATTTGATTTAAGCAGGACAACCACTGTATTATGCCTCACATTTTTTATACATTAAACATATTGCCCTAACGGGGCAAACACACCTGTCAAAACTTGCAAGCTTTCTTAGCTATACCTCAGCTCCACAGTGGTGAACACAGAAATCACATCATTTAAATAAATGCCATGTTACATGACAGCTTTGTTTATGCTACATGATAATCCGAGAAGCATGGGTCATCAGTGGAGGCAGAAATGAGCCCAAGGCATTTCTATTTTACTTGAGCATCAGTAAGGCTGAAAAGAGAAGGAGTGAGCATTAGGTCACTACAGAGCAGTTTTGAAGGAGCTTTTTCTTCTGGGAGAATTTATATTTAGTTTCATAAATACAATCAGTCCATTAAAATGAAAGAGAGCCTTCCTTAGAAACATTACTAAAAATAAGTTAATGTATAAATATATTTCTCCTTTTTTTTAATTAACTGGATGCTAGCTGGACATTGCTGAGGTAGATATGCCATAGAAATTTTAGAAATTTAAATTGCCATTAAATACTCAAATAACAAGTAGAAATTTGTACTTTTTCATCCTTCTAACTTGGAGCTCAGATCTAGAATTTTTGCAATTTTTTTTTCTTCTTATGCTGTATTTGTAAATTCTAAATTGCCTTTAATTAAGGTCTCCCTAGGCCACTTATTTATTTTTGAAGAATAGAACTTGCTTACTAAATGAATTTTCTCAGGCTTTTGCAGGTTTTAGATCTATTAGAAGATGCCACCGCAGTGTACGCAGAGATTTGTTCTAATCTCAATGAGGAAATATGCTACTTTTAAAAACACCAGTTAAAAACAGAGCAACTCCACCGTTTTTAATGGAACTCTTACAGTGCTATGCAAGTCTAGAAGAAGAATTTGGCCCAAAATGAAGGAGTTTATTTTCCCCCTAAATTAGTTGCAGATCATTTCTTAGATAATTAAATGCCCGTACATTTTGCACACTCAGGCTAAGCCGGAAGAGTGGTGCTTTCCTCCCACAGCTCTCACCTCAGGTCCCCAGTTTTCTGGTAACCAAAACCAGTTCTTGGAGGATGCATTGGGAATCCACCAGTGCGCCCAGCCTCCAAAGAGAGGAAGGCTGTCACTGCCCACCAACTTCTCTGAACCCAGAAAAGGGTCTGCTCCAACATTAGCCTATTCCTAGAAGTTTGGCCTGACCCTGAAGAACTAAACCTCATTTCTCTTTATCTTCAATTTCTAACATATTTTAATTTCTGTATTTATTTCCTAAGCCATTTGACACCACAATTTCACATGCTCTCATCTTCTAGATCAGTGTAGTGACTGCCCAGAAGCTGACACACCATACATTTGCAGTATGATCATCTAACATGCTTTACTTTGTTTCTCTAAGCATCTGTTTTGATTGTGCACACAAAGACCAGTTTATAATTTCTGTATTCTACTTTTCAAAACAACCTTTATTTTTTCAAATGTTTTAGCTGTCAAGATAAGCAGGAAATCAAAAAATGATCTTTAGGTTTTTTTTGTAGTTGGTTTTTAGCCAGCTGTAAAAATGCCACTCCAAAAGGCAGATACTTATATCCCATGATGCGCCAGAGATTAAAAGAAAATTGCATTAGCACTTTACTAACAACAGTGTTTAATTGCTCACAAATAGATTTTCATATTTTTGTGGTAATTTACAATGTGCAATAGGTAGTGCAATCTAATCCACCACAATTGCATAATTTTTGACCAACTTGCTGTTGATAAATAATGCAAGTTAGGTTATTAAATTTTTTACAATTAAGTGACTAAGAAAGCTGTTTATTGCCTTCCGTTATACCCTCTGTTAATAAGATCGTTGTTGCAGATGTTCATGTATGCTGCATTGATGTTTAATGGTGCATGATGCTCTAGGTGGTTCCCATAACCTTGCTTTGTCTACTATGAGCTGACTCAATTGATATGATAATAGAGAAAAGAGGTCTGAAACAAGCTGGGCTGTACTGGCAAAATTTGCATAACCTTTAAATTTGCCATCATTAGATAGCCAACTGCTCCTAAAATTCTTATTCAGTTGTCAGCAGCAACAATATACTGTACAAACAGCATTCTGCAATTGGACAGGTGGGGAGGGAAGAGAGGGCACGCATAGTTTATTGCACTTTTATATCCTATCAGCAAATGTACTTATTATCAAATTTAGAAAGCCAACAATTTGCAGTAGAGTTGCGCAGTTTCATTCGTGATCAATTGCTACTAGCCACAATGCATGGCCTGGCATCTTTTCAGGTTCACAGTACAATATCACAGTGTCAGATTACAAGGGATATAAATATTTGGTTCCACAGACTCCTCTCTGATTTAGTTTTGACTGCTAATCACTGCAGCAGGGAGAGAAATCAGGATGGATTACAAAGGAAGGGGGGGGCACAGCGTAGCAGAGTACAGCAAACAAAATCAATGGAAGTCACCTTCCAAACTTCAAATTTGGTTTCTAAAGACTGTATGTATTCTTTTTAAACAAACATCATTATTATGTCATTCTGTAGGTATAGCCAAAACCTAACAATATAAAAATCATTCATGTTTGTTTTATTTACTAAATCTGCTGTTTGTACATACTTTAAGTCAGGTCTGCTTATTTTACTGGCTTTTTTATTCATAACAAAGAAAATGGCCATCACAAAAGTAAGCTGGAGCCTACTTTGATTTAAATAGGATCAACTACCTAAGCTTTATTTTTGTGGTATTTGGAGGTTTATATCTAAACTGCCACTTTATAACCTTATGCTCAGGTGTGTCAAGACCAGGTCACTGGTATATGAGTAACGTGCACAGCTTACTTTTCAGACATGGCATTTAAACCATTCCCACTTTGCTTTACCTGTAAAACCTACTGCGGAAATAACTGAACCAAGCTGATCCTAAAACCTCACAATTCCACTTTTAGACAATTAACCATTTTGGAGAACTCCAATTTACTTCCCCCTCAGCCCTCGACCCCAGTGATGGCTCTAAATGTTTTGTTGCCTTACACAAAACGTATCCTAAATCCCCAAAGCCAGGTGAAGCAGGACCCATTCAACCCCCCCCCCCCCACCTTTGTCCACTTTTTCCACTAGCCAGCATCTCTGCTCTCGCTCCTGGAGATAAAAACTTGACTTCCATTAAGCCACCTATTTACCACAACTTCTATTACCTGAGACTGGATGCTACAGCAGAGAAACTTCTAATCAAAGGGTCAGTTCCTGCAGTTAATTGTCTTCCAGGGTCACCATACATAACCACATTTTACTCTCTTTCCATTCTCTGCAATTATTGTATAGCAACTATTTGAGCTGGTGAAGATTAGAGGCTTGAAAACCTAAGTTCCATCATTTATGGTAAAAGCATGACATGGATAGCTACAATTTAAACTTTTCTACAATGTTCATTCAACTATAATCACAAGATGGGAAATAAAATCTCTAAACTAAAGATGATAGGCTATCAGAGTCTGTAGGGCACCTTCTGAGCGGAGATTCTGCTGTTCAAACTCTTCTGTGATGATTTGCTATGAAGTGAACTGCTGCCTAATAAAAAAAAAAAAAAAAGGCTAAAACTGCCAAAATAATGGAAAAGAAGATCTTCTACAGAAGATACTCTGCCTAGCTGCCGGTGGTCAAAGGGTCCAGTTTTTTATGCACCTCATTTGTAACAGACAGCAGAGAAGATATCTTAAGGTAAAATGTGTTATCAAATCTCTTGGCACACATACAGTTCTTTTTTTGTGTAACCTCTAGGTAGACTACAAAAATTGAATCAAGAGATTGCATGCAAGGTACAACACACAAAAAGACACATAGATCTCTACAAACCATTAATATTCATGAGTGTTTTAAGTTCTCCATGGCCATAATCAATATCCAATGAAGTTAATGAGATCTTTTCATTGATTTTCAAAAGACACTGGGCTGAGCCCCAGAGACAATAATATCATATTCTCTGCAAGCACTCCAGCTGATAACACACACTTTGATAAGTTACTAGCTTCCCATCCAGAATTTCAGCAATGAAGAAAATATAAGTTATCTTATTTCAAACTCATCTTGCAAAATTAGCAATAATGTTACAAAACTCAATACGGAGCGTGTAATAACTTTAATTGAGGAGCAGTTAAAACCACAGTAGTTACTTGTGATGTTAAGGCCAACATGAGATCCATAAATAAGGTAACTGTTATTTGCTTAAAAGGAAATTAAAAAAAGCCTTAATGTGTCATCCTCCCAAAAGGTTGAGTTTTTATTTTCTTTCAACTTTGAGTCTCTAAAAGCAGTGGTTCCAACCCTTATGTCTTCTAACACATCTAAGCCCATCCAATAGATTTAATCACTGATAAGTAGAGTTATAAGTTCAAACTGGCCTTGACCTTGGGCAGTATGACATTATCTGAAAACCATTAATGGTCTGAAACTAAAGGAAAAGCTCATTAATAAAAGCAAAACCGTACAAAGGTAAAAAAAAAAAAAAAAAAAAAGGAAAAGAAAAAAAGGAAGTTTTATTAAAAGTATTGATCATGACCTAGGGCACTACAGACATTGATCTTCCCACATCTCCACAGGAAAAAAAAGTTAAGCCAACAAATTATTGATCTATTATGAAACCTGCTGAACAAGGCATACATTTAATTTCTTACAATGAAAAAAATAATCGCACCAAATCAGAGTAAAGAGAAAATAAATTTCTTAAAAACTATTGGTAGCTGAATCTATGGCAAAAAGCTTACTATCTAACTGATTTCATAAAATAGCCACCCTATTAATATGATCTGAACTCAAGTGTCGGGAGGTGAGAAGCCTATGCACTGCAACCCTTTAAACCATGGGTTTCAGAGTTCAGTTCATTAAACCATGTGTTTTAAAGGAGAAACGGATAGCATACAATACTGGATATTTCAGAAACATAGAATGTGTGTACAGAAAAGGAAAATGCAGAACTTGAAACAAAGCATAAATTTAATGAAAAGTTCATAAGATAATTATTTTACATGAATTAGGATACGGTAGTTTTAGATTTTCTTAACATTTTAGCTGCAAAAACTGTGGCTGAAAAACTAGAATTCACAGAATTTCACGTTTGGTGTACACAGAGAGAGGTAGGTGTCATTTTCAGAAAACAGGGGATAACCTTGACAAAGTTGCATCAATTACATGTCCACCAAGAAGCACAAACTCATTTTGGAAGGCTGTCATTAGTTGCAGTGCTTCCTAAGTACAGAATGACTGATTTTGTTGTCCCGCTATTCTTTTAATATAGTTCTATGATAAAACTGTTGGTTTTCAAAATACAAGATGTCAAAAAGATCATTTCTCTTCTGATAATATACTCACGGCTCTGTCCCCTCATTCTTTGCTCTTTGCTTTGCAGACATAATTCTACAATTTTACCAGCTGATCTTGAAGCAACTTTCCTTCCAGCTTGGGAACTACAGTCTTTGTTGCCAAATGGAAGTTCAAAATAGAACATGACTCAGAGTGAGGCTCCACAATAATTTAATCCACCATAGTTTGCAGATACTACAGTGTCCTCCTTCCTTGTCTCCTGCTGCAAATCCTGGGCTCTGTCCACCCACGCTGGCACTAGTACTCACTAGTACCTGCATAAGTCCTTCCTTGATGTTAATTGTGCCCACCTGTTACAGACAGCATGTCTGGGCTATATATAGTGCTTCTGAGAGGAGCTCTTCAGTGTACTGTGCACTATCTTGTGACACATTTAGACTCATCTGGGAGAGTAAACCCAAAAGTTGAGTGTGAAGGATTGCAAAAGCATCTCACAGTACTGGGCTATAGAACTACTTGTCAGTCAATGTAAAAATGGTGCACATACAAAAAATAATTCTAGCTTTAAATACAGAATGATGGGCTCTAAAACACCTATTACCACCTAATAAAGAAAACTGGAAGTTACAACAGATAATTCTATGAAAATGTCAGATCAATCATCAATGGTAGCCAGAAAAGCAAATAAAATATTAGGAATTATTAAGAGAGGAATAAAGAACAAAGGAGAGAAAAAAATTACACCACTTTGTAAACTTCTCAGGCATGTTGAACACTCTGGTTCCCCACTCACAAAGCATATAGTAGAACTGAGAAAAGGTGTAGTGAAGGTTGGCAAGGTTGCCAGAATTACAGAGCAAGCAAAGAACAAGTAAACAGAATAGGAAGAGAGCCTGGAAAAAAGACTGGTGACTGGGAGACGAGCAAGAGTTCTGCAAAGTCTGTTGTATGTGGAACGATTGGCGATTGCAATACAAGAAGCAGGAGACAGCCAACAACGTTCTTAAGTGGCTGAATTCAAACAAATAGCAGCAGGTACTTCTTTACATAACACAGTCTGTGTTATGTAAAGTGTCTGTGACACTCGTATGATAAAATCCTGTTTTGGACTATTAAGCACAAAGACATCTCCAGTTCAGAAAGTCCCAAGCTATGGATTGCTGGAAGCTAGGAGAGTGTAACACAA
>VXAL01007522.1:143121-471835 GCA_013399475.1 Chauna torquata | reverse complement strand
CGCAGCGGCCGGGCGAGCCCGCGCGTGGGGCCGGGCGAGGCGGCAGGGGCAGCCCGGCAAGAACTGAGCTTTTCTGGGGACTTTCGGCTGGGCGGTGGTTTTGACAGGTTTTAAATTGAGTGAGTTAACAGTCCTTCTCTCCGCTTTTTAAAGCGCAGCAAGTCGAGAAAATTGCTCTCCCCGCCTGCGAGGCCGTGCCTTAATAAATTGTGACTAGGCCATCTCGCTATTGATCAGCAGGCTCCTCGCACCTGGGAAAGGGAAATGAGCTCTCCCCCCGCCTCCCGTTCCAGAAATATTATGGGCCTGCACACGCATTAGCGGAGGAAATGGAGAGGATGTCAAATATTTCTAACATCATTAATTAGGTTATTCCAAGTTAACCTGAGGCAGGTGAGTTGTCGGTTTAACTTTATCATCCTGTCTTCCGCTAAGCCTAAAGTTGAAACTGCTCAGGGCAAGTGTTGAGTCACACCGCCGGCCTGGGAAGAGCTTTCCCTCACCAAACTGCTGCCAGCCTCGTTTCACACCGGCAGCCCCTGGGAAAACGCCGTACACTGCTCCCTCCATGCACTCGGGAGCATTCCCGCCCCTCTGTGTGTCCCTGTACGCTGTAGCAACACACGTTTCCTGGGGTGGCAAACGTCTTCGCCCTATGGCCATGGCAAATGCTCGACAAGTGCCGGGTACACAGTTTCAGGATACTACAGTCATCGCAGTTATGTAATGAAGCCAGATTTATACACCAGTTTAGAAGAAAGCGTTTGTCTTTGTCTGTGATGCTAAATTCCCTTCTGTCCAGAAGGACTTCAGTGCTGGTAAACAACTTGGGCTTGACTTTGCATAGAGGCTCCATTTGCCTCTATGTCATCTGGCACCAGATTATCGTGTTTGTCTATTTTTAATTACATGTTTTAGACCTTTTTGTACAATATTGTGCATTATGACCTACTGCTGCTCAAACATCAAATTGGAAGACAACCCGTATTAAGTAAAAAGGTTTATAATAGTTTAAGTATTCATAGGGTGCAGAACAATAAGTAGTAGGAAATACAATTTGCATAATAAATATCAATATCACAACAGCTAAAACAAACCCTGACAAATTATCTGCTGCTAAGTGACCAGAAGATTATAGAATGCAAATTGCAAATCCTGAACTCTAGGAAATGACTTCCGTAACCTGCGATGTCTCGTTCAGCAGACAAAAAGGGACTCAAGATGTACTAAAACTGGATATGTTCCTGCTGGAAACATCTCATTGCATTCCATTATGCATCAACTTTAATTTCAAGAGGAAAACGATTTCCTCTGTCCTGGAAGCTTAGCCTCAGATTATTTGTCACAGTATGTTTAGCAGTTATGATATTGAAGCGTGAGCCCCATTGGCAGTGATTGAAAGCTGTATTAAATCAGCGAGGGCTCAAGTTGCAGGCAGCGAGAGACAGCAGCGAGCTAATATGGGAGTGGTAGCAGGAACAAGGGAAGGGGAGAGGAGAGAAAGGTCTGATGAAGATTGACCTGACCCACGAATATAGCTGATATAATTGTTGGCATTACATGACAAGGTTGCTCCCGAAGTGACACATCCCGCTGACGAGCAGCCACTCATTTTTGAGACTCACTGTGACCTGTCTCTGATGGGAAGCCGCCAGGAGACACAGAATGATGGAAAAAACCAGTCTGTTCCTGCTCCAGAAGCAAGGCTGAACGCAGGCTGTGTCCCTCAGGTTTGTCAACACCTACAGGCATCTGTGCAGCACTTGGCACCAGGGAAGACCTGGGAGCCTGTGGTGATGGAGCGCCAGCGGGAACCTACTCTGCTCTGTGCTGCTTCAGCGACCTCAAGGCTCTCCCAGCGCGCTGAGGCGGTGAAGCGCAGCCGCAGTTACTCCCAGAAAAGCACTTTGATTTTACCTCTCGTTACATGACGCAGCCGTAGGTGAAGCTGGGCATGTTGGTGTTGTGGACTGAAATCCCACAACACCCTGCAACCAAAGCCCGTCCGGGGAATGAGATGCGGGCCACAAAATGAAGATTTAGATGTTCACAAGTGAGAGATCAAGTTTCCCAGTCTTGGATCTGCTTGACGGGGTTATGAGCAGCAGGAATTTCACACAGGAACCTTTCCTGTGCCACTTGTGGCAATCCTTCAGCTTCACAATTCCTGCCCCACCACGGCAGTTTAGCACATCTCAAAGACCAGATGGTGGTTTTGCATTTTAAAACTGATAATCAATTGTTTGTTAATTCGTTTTTTAAGTCAAGAGCAGAAATAAACTTAAAAATGAGAATTGTAGTCTGTGGCATACTTCTAGAGAAAGAGACAAACCCAGGGTTTTAAAAGCACATAGTAAGGCAACAGGAATGAAAAGCATGAGGAGTGTAAGTTGTACTTTACCTTCCTGTAACACAGGCTTTGGGCCCAACATTGGGCAATAGACAAGCTGTGGCTGTTTGGATGAATAGAAGCTGCTGCACACATTGAGCTAGAGATGGAACCAGTTCCTCTGCAAATCACTGGTAATCCTTCTGTGGCCACTGCTGGGAATTGGGTTAGAGGTGCAACTCCCCCTGCCTTCCAGCTGACCTGAAGAAACTGACGTTAACTACGTCCATTTCAGAAGAAATCGCAGTACAGCAAACAATTGCCTTTCTTTAGATTCACAAAGGCCGGTGAACCAAGATTACTCACTAGCCAAAATGGCTTTCCATCCTGTCCTCCAGCTTTGCCATTCACTTACTGTATGAATCTAAGAAGGGAAAAATATAACCTAAAAAAGCCCAAGTTTTCTGCTCTAGAAAATGAAGATACTGCACAATGCATTTAACTTCTGCAGGTAGCATGGCACTTTCCATTCTTATACAGCTCTTTGAGTCTCAGATTAAAGGTGCTATAGAGACTGAGAGACCAAAAAGATTTCTCTACAAATGGCAGTGTTTGTTCACTCCACATATTCTGTCAAGAGAAATAAAACAGTTGTCGATCTTGTGAAAAGCACTGGCTCTGAAATTTTCAAAGAACTGCATGGAATTTTAGCCACACAATTCACATTAAAGCCGGCATGGGGCTAAATCCTGTGTAACTCTTTGAAAATTTAGGAGTTTGTCAAAAGGAATCCAGAAAAGGGATAATCAAGTTATAGCATTTCAGATTTAGCGGCTCGTCTGAAGGAACTGTTGCACGCTTCCCCCAGCCGGCCGGGCTCCCCGCCAGGGCCTCTGAGCATCTCCCTTTACCTGTCCCCAGACTGAAGAACCAAGTTCAGTCTGCTTAAAGATCAGGTAAAAATGCAAAGCCTAATTTCCACTCTTTCATGTACTGTGACAAAGTTGTCATTTGCTACACTCTCCCTATATAAATTAAGTACTTTAGTTACAGTACAAATATCTCCCAATACATTTTATTTACCTGGCTCCAACTACAACTAACAACAAATTTGTTCAAAATTTTTAGAAGTATAAAACAGATGCCAAAATACAAAGCAGAACTACTGCTGCCATCACCACGAGAACACTGTGTCGTCCAAGCCTGCCAGCGAGCAAGGTGCCGCACACAAGGACGCACGCCCAAGGAGCAGCCGACGTCTCCCCAGGGGGGTGAGGAGGAGTTTCAGCTGCTGGTGAGGGCACTTTTAGAGGAAAACACCTGGTTTGGTCCTGATCAGTTACAAACCGGCACCGAAGATCAGAAAGCAAAGAAAAGTTTTAACAGGCTGTCCTGCCACGACGGTGCAGGCATCCCCCAAAGGCCAGCTGCGTCCCGCACCGCCGGCCGGGTGACACCCCTGGCCTCGCAGCACGCCGAAGGTGCGAGTGCCACCGCTGCCCCTCTGCAGAGGGCAAGCCAAGTTGCAGCAGTGCACTGACTCGCCGGGGTGACTCAACAGACCGCTGCCACCAGAGCTGAACACAAAACGCTTCCCTCTAACAGCGAAGCATTTCAGGTAAGGGTTGGTGGAACTCCGGTTCCCCAGGGCTGAGAAACAGCTGCCACATTTCGCTGCAGCATTCACAGCTTCTCAGTAGTAGCTAATACGGAACCAAACACAGCTTGCTGACAGTCTGGAGAGCCTTTCCTTACCGCAGGGAAGGAAACAGCAGCTCTACTTCAGCAAATATGGAAGCAGGGACTTAACTTGCAGCACATGCACCCTGTATGTTTCTGTGCAGCTTACATACGTGTCTAAGTATTTTGCTGGAATGGCATTTATATTGAAAAGATGGTACATTTCAAAATGATTCAGAAACTACTGGTGCCAAACCAATAAACGAAAGCAACATTTATACAACTGTATAATGCATTGACTTTAATTCCCTTGTGACAAACACTGCAGGCACACACAAAGGCCAGTCACACTTGCCGAGAGCAATAATGTAGTCTTTGTAAAACGCATACGCTCAGCACCCACTGTAAATACGATGTTTTCATTTATAATTTACAAAATTTTCTTCAACACCTACTGGATATTTGCATTTGCTTTGTCTTTTTCCTGCATGTGGGGGGCCTGTTTTTAAATTTTCATTTTCGTTTCGAGACCTAGAAGATTAAATTTAATTATTTTTTAAGCCACAAGTGTGAC
This sequence comes from Chauna torquata, assembly GCA_013399475.1. Taxonomy (NCBI): domain Eukaryota; kingdom Metazoa; phylum Chordata; class Aves; order Anseriformes; family Anhimidae; genus Chauna; species Chauna torquata. The sequence goes on along the minus strand of VXAL01007522.1, from coordinate 467,252 downwards.
AATAAAACAAAAAAGTCTTTTGATTTTGGAGAAATCCTATTGAGGATCTGAAGGGCTGTCATCAGTGCAGCATCAGTCTTCATTATCTGATTCTTTTTTCAATTGGCAGAGCTTTACAGAGAACACCGCTCTTTCAACAAAATGATAAAGGGGTATTTGAAATAAACAGAGAGAGTCCCCAGCCAGTGAATATCTTAGATTGCTACGGACCGTGACTTAATGCTAACTCTTATGAACTCCTCCTTTTTTATCTTTTAATAAAAAAGCCGTACAGATGGGATTTTTTGCTTGGCTAAAACCTTTGTTAAAAAAGAAAACAAAAAAAAAACCCTAAGGAGCAACAGCCACTAAAAGTACAAAAGTTCTTTCCAAGCAAAGTCTCTTGCATGTATTTGAGACTGTCCAAAAAAGCACTATCATGCCACCGATGGCTGATAACCGAGTGCGCTGCTATCACCTCCCTAGCTCCACTGCTATCCTGCGCTCAGAGCAAACTGGAGCAAGCCAAGCCCGCCCGGATTTGCAGCATGCCATCTCACCCTGTCTGCTGCAGCTTGGCACCCTGAAACGTTATCATCAAGGAAAGGGCTCACCAAGCCAAGTTACAAAGGGCAGGCTGGTTTATTTCCATGAATGTGAGATTGCTTCTACACACCAGAAAGAGCCTGGAAAGGTGCACTGTGGCTTTCATTAAAGGAATTTCCCTTCCATTCCAGACAATCTTGTCGTTGATGTACACAGGCAGGAAATGAAACGGCAGCCCAGGACTGTGGGAGGCAACTGTTGTCGCGCTCTATTCTCGGTTCGGAGATGGGAGAAGCAGCCCGGCGAGCCTCGGTCTGTGCTGCTCCCCTGCAAAGTATTTCAAGTTTCCGATGCGGAGCGGGGGAGAGATGCCTGCTTTAAGCTTCACACCAAAGCCATTCGGAGCAAGCCAATGCCTGATGCCAAGCAAGACACGAGAGAGGCTTTGCACAGCGCGGCGGCAGGCGTAGGGTAGTTGCATTTCTAGCTCTAGATGTGTGTCAGCTATATTTATCAGCTAGGCAGCTGCCACGTGAAACCCTGGAGTCCTACGTGGTGTTAAAACTCAGGAGGCAGTTCAGCTCCCCACTTTAACAAAGCACACGTTTATACATCAGTGAAATGGAAGCACATGCTGGTATGTATTCCCCCCCCTCCTTGATTTGAGTAGCATTGTCAGCAACGCACCCAAGTGCCAGTTTCTCCTTCCAAGAGGGGTTCATTAAGCCTTGGCATAGCTTGTGCTCTTGTTCAGCCATTGCAGAGCAGGGCGTAAGAGAGTCCCTGAAACAAAAATGGTCAGGAGCACACCATGGGGAAAACTGAGTGCAGATCAGGGGAAGAATGAAAAAATATGAGAGCTTCTCCCAACTACGCAGGTGCCTAGCAGCACATGAAGTGCTAAATTCATGCTAAGCTATGAGGCTGGGATCTGCACCATATCTCCACCAAGATCTGCCAAAGCATACCTGGGTTCAGTGTTTACATGTACATTCTCCTACAGACATAATCTGGAACGAAAAATGCATTGTAAGACAGCTAAGCACACCACTATCACTGAAAACAAACACCACGGCCATGAACCAAAAAAATCACTTCATGCACAGCACAGCCCCTAGCAAAGCTACTGCTCTCCACAGCTGTAGTACCTGGATGCTACTGCTATACAAGTACAAAATTTCATGTTGACTGAACACCTTATTTCTGCCCATCCATTAAGACATGACTTAGTCTGGCCAACAGGATTATGTATTGGTATGAAGCAGCTATGCATCAGCCACTATGACTATATTATTTAGTGCCTGATAAGGTGCATGCACAAAATACTGATCGGTTTTCTATCATCTCCAATAATTATAAGCAGAAAGGTTAAGCTCCCAAGTCAGCTGAAGCAAGATGAAATGTTTTCAGATGGTTTTAAAGAAACCAGATTATTCCCTAGTGTAATGATAAAGCACAAAAAATCTAGCCAGTCTGGCTCCCCTGCCGGTCTAGCCTTTTTACTGTTGGATAATAAGCAATAAGCTATAATTTAGATTTTTTTTTTTTAAACACACATCCAATTGAGAAAGAGGGACAAATCGTTTTATAGTCTTGCGTCATCTTTTCTGCAGATGAGTCTAATGCACCCTCACCATAAACCTCAGGAACTGTGCCCTCTGCATGTTGTTGTGACAAATTTCAAATCAGGAGAGTGCTTGAATTGGATTTATTACAATTGGGAGACAAGAAATTGTAATCTTTATGAGCCAATGACACAGAGCCTTATAATAAGAGAATGAAGTATCATTTGAAATGTAAAGCAAATTAGATTACCAGGGTCAAATCCTTCTGCAGAGACATCATGTCTTCAGAGTGTCTCTTGCGTTTGACATCCTCTTTTCAGGTTTCACATTAGCATTTAAGTGTTTTTTAAATATGCTTGATATTCTTATAGGAGAAAAGTGCCTGCAAAAGTCAAGACATGGACATCATGGGGATGGGGGGAGAAAGCAAGCCATCAAAATAAGTGCCAAGGGAAGCTGCTGGTCTGTCGTAAAGAGAAGGCGTCGGCGCTAAGGGAGTCCTGGCGCGAACTTCACCTTGTCCACCCCCGTGATGCCCATGTTCTTCATCCCCTGGGGAGCCTGGCTGACGTCGGAGCCGCTTGTCCCCGCACGAGGGGCAGCTCTCGGTTTGAGCGCCTGTCTGGCGGGAGGCAGAGCTGGGGAAGCTCCAGCAGCAGCTGGCTCCAGACAGACATCGCACTGTGGCAAGGTTTGGGGGGTTTTGTTACATGCAGCTGAGGGAAAAAAAAAAAAACAAACCACCTTTGATCACATCAAAAGCCGTGTCTTCTCCACAGCAAGACGCCTCATGGGTGTTGTCTGCCCCACCCGAATACCCAAAAACCCAGCGTGGGCTCGGGTGACAAGGCATCAGAACACCAGCCCGTCATGGCAATGCTGTCTAACCTTGTTTTTTTTGGAAACATTCAAAATATGCAGAGGCACAATTTTGCAGAGCAGAAATCAGTTTCCTAACTTACAAGTTTACCTTTGTGGAGGTGACAAGCAGAGTATCGTAGAAGCTGGAAACCAGCAACTCCGGTAAGATCATGCACTCTAACTGCATTGCTACCAGTAAAGGACTGTTTTCCCCTCTGGTATCTTGCTCATACGACTGTGGTTTGCTGTTCCCTTCAGCATCTCATTTGCTGTGGGCACCTAAAGATGCAAGAGACAGCAAGTCCAAAACCTCAAAGTCAGCCTGAAATGATTAAAATGCTGTGGGTAAACACCTGAGCACACAATGGAAAACTTTGACTGTTCCTCTGATTTAAGAGACTTCATGTCTTAATCATCTGTCAACACCACATGTAACCAACCATGGTACAGAGGAAAGGGCTCCCAGAAGGGATACAAACATCACACATGAAAGGAAAAGTCTTACTTAGCCTAGAGGGAATTTCAAATTAGGTACAATATTACTTCAGCTTTCACTGTCAAGAATGGTTAGATTTTCATTGACTTATTCTGTAACAGTAGGGTTTTCTTTTGAAGAATCCACAAACATCTTCACCTTCAACTCACATTTCATAGCTCTTGCTCATTTTTTGTGCTGCAATAGTGCTTAAAAACCACAGTCAGGGGCCAGGACCCCAAGTGCAGCAGATGATGTACAGCAAACAGGAGTTTACCACTTGCTCACCCCCAAAGGAGCCTCCAATCACTAAATAAAACAAGAGCAGACAGGTGACTATAGATGAGATGGCAAGACCAACACTGCCGGCCAGGGCGATACGCAGCAGTCCCCAGACAGCCTGGCTGCTGCCGAGGTTTTGGCAGCCCAGGACTGAGGCGGTCAGAAGTATCCCTAGCACCGATCCAGGGACGCACGCCATCTCGTTCCCTGACCGCCCTCGTCAGCTCAGGCAGACTGAGAAGCAAAAGTCGCTTTTATCAACCCCCTCACAAACCAGGGCATGCAGAACGATTCGGAATAGAAAGAGCATTTGCTGATGGACTGATAGTAAGCAGGAGAGGAAAGCTTCATTTAGGTGAAGTACAAACAACTTAGGAGGGTGTTATAGCACTTAAAGTTATTGAAAGGAACTCAAACCTATTTTCTTAAGAAAAATGCTTTGTCTAGCTGGGGAAGAAACTGTTCGGCTGGTGCTTTGCGAGGGCAAACTGTGGCAGGTTGGTCTTCAAAAGGATTGTGGACTTTGGAAAAAATGATTGTTGTGCTTTCAAATCACCAGCTGGAATGCTGCAAACAACAATGTTTACGGGGCAGCCTCCATCTCTAAGTTACTGCCATTTTCTGAGCACCAGTTGGATGGATGAGATCCAGAAATCCCCAAGCCTGGACACCTGCTCCTCAATGTCTTTACAAGTCCATTTTTTAGCTGCTTCAGTTATGAGTAGCACACATGCATAAGCTGTATGTGTTGTCACATATGCCCCCAGCAGATGCGTGTACACATGCCCATATATATATATATGCGCACAGTATCACATGTATCCTTATACACACACACAGTGCTTTAAACTTGCATCTTAGCCCAATAATTGCATTTTTTTGTAAGCTTGTCCCAACTTGCCGATAGCTGCACAGCAAAACATAATTCGTTAACTCTGCTCAGATATTGAAGAACAAAGCTGGAACTCCCATACAATTATGTTTTATCTCAGAGCAAGGTGAAATCATTAGATATTAGTGAGGTGCAGTGGCATAAAAATGATGTGTTAGCGGGGGTTCATTACATTGTATTTTCAGAGCCAGGAAGATCAATGCGTTCATGCATCATGAATTAGTCTCATGCCTTAGTCTTCCCTGCTCTGCGGAAACCCAACATGATCTATTGCCAGCCATACATCATTGTTTCAGCATTGCACATTAATGACAAAGCTACAGTTTCCACTTGTCAAGCTGACCAGCTGCATTTTTCTGTACAAGATGAAAAAAATTCAAAGGAGAAGAAAGAGGGTCATTTCTGGGCCAGACTTTGCAGTAAATTTCAACCCTTCAAACCTCTTCTTTTTCTTTAGATCCATCACTTTTATAATCTGTGCCTTAACTTGCCCTTATTGCTTAAATCCAAAGCTTGGAAGAGCTCAGGGAAATTAGATGGATAAATCCATTAAGTGATTTTGCTGAATCCCTTTCTACCAATGCAGAACTTTGCCTTTCCAGGTATATCCCATCACCTGGGACCATCTGGGTTTGTGCCTGGAGCAGAAAGGGTTCTCATCACTAACTGGCAAAGATCCTTTTGGTCTCTCCCCTGCCACGTCAATAAGAAAATACCATTTTCCAGAATACCTATCAGTATGAGCCCCCTAAAAGCATCGCCTCTGCACTTCGATTGTTCTCCTTCCACATACTCGGGCCAGGAGATGCTGTTCCCTCCCTTCTGTCTTCCCCTTGCATTCTTTTGGCACTACTTAGCAGGGCAAAATTCAATTTTCCCCTCCTGACTCCAGAGATCTGGTTACAAGTTTGAGTATTCCCTTTCCCCTCTCAACCATTGAAATATCTACCACTGCATATTGCAATTAATTATGGGAGATACAAGTGAATACGATAGCAGTTGCTAGGCTTCTCCCATCTACTGCACTCAAACTGTTCCCAAGATGGCAGCATTAGAGCATCCTGTGTCTTTCATATGCATTTACTACCCACAGAGCAACTCTGAGATGCTATTATCCCCATTTTCCAGACAGGGCACTGAGCTAGAGATTAATTTATCCAGTCCCACACAGAAGGTAAGACAATACAACAAATTGAATCTGGGTCTCAATCACTGAAACTTTCCCTTCTCGTGACCATCCACCGCCATTCCCCTCAACTTGTTCCATTTGTTCCCTGTGCAAGGACCGTAACCTCTTATGAAGACCAGTTTGTTATTTGATGCAACTTCGTTCACCCTTTTGAACACCAGCCATGATGCTCACAGGGAAAGATCTCCTCACCTACACCCTGAAATAAGAGACTCTTCCTGGGGTTTATCCCATATGCAGATAACAGGTTAACCCTTCAGCATGGCAGTAGTTAAAAACTTACAGTTTGATCCTCTGCTAGACTTCTTAAAATTGTAGCTATGCATGTTCTATATGCGCTAGAAGCTCAGGGAGAGGGCTGGGGTCCCCACCTTCCCTGCTGTCCCCTGCCATTCGTTGCAGCCCCCTGCAGCGGAGAGGCACGGGGCAGCCGTCCCTGCTGTCCCTGACCCCTGCAGGGTTCCAGCTGCACAGCCAGTGCTGTGCCTCTGGGTGCACTTGGGGTGACTTTTTTTTTTTCTTCTCCTCTATGAGACATTGATTAGCAGTGTTTGAAACATGACAATGTGCCAATACTTTCCTTGTTATATGACAGATTATTGCATGGATGCAGGGCTAATGCTGCTCTTTCTCCTTATTATTCACTAATGCTCATGAAACAGCTGACAGTTGGCTGAGCTCTTCAGGGCAAATTGTTTCTTTCCTGGCCTTGGCTGCTTTCAAGGTAATGATCCAATTGTGGTTGTGGGGTGAGGCCCCTTTCAGGCTACATTTCAGTTTGCAGGGACTCAACTCGCCTGTGCCTGCAGCACCTACACCATCAGTATCAACCCTTGAGAGGCATGCTCAGCCAGACGTGCACATCCCTTGCACGGCCAGAGGGAAGAGGCTCACCCCTCCGCCAAACCCGCAGGGTGGGAGGTGTGCCAGGTCCCTGCGGAGCTGCCTGCCACGAGGTCCCATGCCGCTCGATCGCTCTGCCTACAGACCAGGCGGCGGGACAGCAACGCGCTGCCGGCGGTCTCATGGCACCGCGTTATTAGGGTGCGCAGCTAGAGGGGTGCGTGCAGGTGCACCCCTACCAATGCGTACATCCATTCTGGAGGACCGTGGTTAGGCCACGGGGATTTAATCCACGATGTCACCCCTGGTCCATCAGGCAGCCGCAGGTCTCGGGCCGGGGTTTGGCCACCCACCCCTCTCCGCCAGCAGGGAGCTGAGGGTCCTTCCCAGCCTCCTCCACGCTCCCAGGCTCCCCCCACCCCAGCTCCCCCATGCGTCCGCCACAGCTGCAGGAGCCGGGCAGAGGCTCCAGAGCCCGCGCGGACCAGCCCAGCAGCCGCCCTCGCCTGGGCTATTGACAGCGCGGAGCCTTTCAGTGGCTCTTTGTTAGTTTCAAACAATGGCTGTGGCCAGTTCTATTTTTGCTTCCTCTCCCCCGCTTTCCCCTTCTGTACAGGGCTTGGACTTCTTTTTTTTTTTTTTTAAATAAAATCAATGGGCTCAGATAGTGTTGTACTCAAAGTGACCTTTCAAATACCAGCCAGAGACAGGTCACCACAAATTGTGCTCTCCACCCCCGCAGAACATGAAAGCCTTTTCATTTCTGTCTGAAGGGCTGGGGAAAAGTGCGGCTGTGTTTCGAGGACATCCACTTTGAGCCTCGCCCTGGCATTAGCAATAAATGGTGGCTTCCTGCCCTGAGAGGCAGAACTGCCCTGGTGCCACTGTCAGCATTATCTGCTGCATCCGGATTTTTGGCCACCCTATTTTTGTGCTTTGAACAGCAGCCACAAGACAAAACTGAAACACTGACATCTGAAAGCCAACAGGACTGCGTGTGAAAATCCAGACAAGCCTGACTTTTGAGAGCGGGGCGTCTCTGCAGAGGGTAGGCAAGCATCCGACTGAACGTGCCTATTGGGAAAGGTATCTTCGAAACTCTAGAAGCCCATAATCAGGTAGGCATTTTGTGTGCAACAGAAACCAGAAACCCTGCTTTCTTTCCCACAGTAAATAACTCTCACAAGCACCACTAAATTCCTGCGTCTGTCACAACTGCAGCATTACAGAGCGTTGTACCATGCGTTACACAACCACAACAGCATTTAATACTGTATGCCCTCTGTCTCCAGGTAAGAAGCAAGGAAAAGTCATTCTCCCAGACCTGACAGAACTTAAAACAGAACCAATCTTTTAGTAACACTTCCTGGGTGTGATCAGGCCAAGCGTTCTGGTTTAGACCAAGGAGCAGGAGCTGCTCTGCTGGAAGAGTGACAACGCAGCAACGATGTGAGCAGCAGCAAGGAGGGGAGCAGGCACACAGGGGCTCTGAGTCTGCGTGCCCCAACAGCTCAGGCAGGACCCCAAGGAATTATTTTTTCTTAATAAAAATGAAGATTTGATTGTGTACGAAGGCAGAACCCTGCAGGGCAAATAAGAGCTGATTTCCTCTGGCAGAACTACAGTAAGTGCGAGGTGTATTTCAGAGGACAGGGTCGGGACATGGAGTAGAGGTTTGCTCTGCAGGGTTAAACGCAGTGTTTATACAGCTGGCTGAGGAGAGCAAAGCCAGCAGCCACAGCCGCTTCTATCACAGCGGGCAAGAAGGAGCTGTGCTGGATGCGCCGTGCTTGGATCGGCGCGGGCAGGGGCAGTGCCTCTCTGCACGCTCGCAGGGAAGCGCCAACAAACTGCTTCTGTTTCTTCAAACCTCTTCACCGGCGCACTGCACCCTTTCCACATGAAAAGAGAGTGCCAGCACAACACTAATGGTTCTTTAAAATATCCTCTACTATGGCATCACAGACAGCCCGTACGAAATGAATTCAGCTACAAATATGTTCTTTCACAAATGTTCAGATACCTGTTCCCTAGGATGCTTGCATTCGGAAGAAATATTTCCAAGAGTACCATTTACCATTAGCGTTGTGCTGACTTTTGCTTTCCACGCTGTCTGTACTGAAGGGTCAGATAACTATTGCTCCTGCAGTTTTGCAGTGGCAGGGGCAGGCGCACAAAACACAGGGTCTGGGTGTTGAGCAGTGATGCTTCACGCTTCCACATTGCCTTTTCCCACCCTTGCACACCCCATCCTCCGCACAGCCCCCAGCAGCCCCATGGGATCTTTGATCACCATTTACCAACAGGACATCTGGAAACCGACACTGCTGCCAAGCAAAAAAAACAATAATATTATTGTTTTTTACAACTTCAAACAAACACACAAATGGATACATAACTACTTAACAATACCTCAGTCCTTTTCTAGGGTCTAACTGCTATATTAGGCCAGCTCATAATTAGTGCTCTCAAATTAATCCACAGATCAGAAAAGAAATGTAAATTGCCCAATGGAAAAAGTTTAAAAATATATATACACAGTTTGGAAAAAGCTGTTTGTTCTCCATAGTAAGCATCCTGCTCTTATTCCAGAGAAAAGAAATCTATCTTCCACTGTGCCTGGGGTCATTTTTTCTGTTTTCCCCAAAAAAGATGTTCAGTCTAGCATTTTTAGTGGCATTTAAGGATTTTCTTGCTTTCTAATGTGCAAAGCTTAAATGGATAGCTTGCTAATTATTTATTTGATCATTTAGGCTTATAATATCTACAAACAGGTTTCAATTTTCTCAGATTTTCTCATTATTGGGAATTATTCAGAAAGTCACTATGTCACTACAAAGAAATCAATGGCTTTGATCATATTCCTTTGCAACTGTTCGATGTTTACTATTTAAGCTGTATTAAATTACAATTGGCTTCAAAGGCCAGGGTCTTATCTTGGCTTATTTGCTGGGAGAATTGAGGAATCGCACATTTAAACCCAGGACTTGTCTGACTTGTTACCAGCCAACTACTGAAAGCAAACATTTTAAGGAGAGCGAAGGAGGAGGAAAGTTTGTGCTTGGCAGGATGGCCATGCTGCAAGCATACACCCACAACAGGTCACGGCACCGACGAGCAGCGGATGAGCGACGTACGCGCCCCACGCGTCCCGCGGCTGCTGCTGCTGCCTCACGGCTCACAGTGAGCCTCCAGGCCGACAGGGCAGGACGAGGAGGGACAAAAGAAGATGGAAAATGATGCAATGTAAGTATGACGTCAGCTGCTGGTCTGTCGGGAAATATTTTTCACGCATTTCAATTTGCTCATAAAAATTTGTCATACGAGATGGTTTTACTAGCACACCTATTCACTGTGGGATCTGGCGGTCCTATCAAGTGCTGCTGATAAACTCTTGCTGAGTTTCCCAGGAAGTATCAAATCTTGAGAAAGCTCTTTTCTTAGAGAGGCAAAGTGAAGAAATATCTGCAATGGTTATTTACTTGGTAGCACTTTTCCCTCTTCAGGTGTATTATCTCAGCAGTTTCTGGTAGCTGCTTGCCCCCACAACAGAACCCTTAGCCCCAGGTTCTCTGGGGGAACAAAAAGCAGCTGTACCATTGCTACGAGTAAGCCATTTCATGAAATCTGGCCTGTTTCAGTTTGTCTTGAAGCCACTGCTTATTTTTAACTGCTTCTTCCCCACCTTCACCACGCGCCTTATCTGCTGGGCCAGCAGGACACTGCTCCCAAGACAACACACTTCATTGGCACACGGCGTTGGGCACGAAGTACCCATTTTTTGGATCCAGCCACAGCTGAGATAGATTCATGCTTCTGCACTCACGCCCCAGGGCCACTCAGTCTGTAAATCAAAAGGGAGGTGAAAAATCCCCAAGGACAGGCTCTGAAGCAGCATCTCACAGCAGTGCTGCAAGCCAACAGAGCCTGCTCTGGACATTTTTTCCTATTCCAAAGCCTCGGGGAACACAGGCAGTAGCACAAGGTACTACAGCACTCTATAAATATTTAAAAGAACAAAAAACAGTCTTAATTTTGGCAGAGACCTGGCTCTTGTTGCAACTCAACCCCATCCTCTCCTTTTGCTGCGCTGGGATTCTGGCCACCCTGCACACTTTAAATTAACGTACGGGGCTTGCCTGCCTCCCTCGCAGCGCTTAGCCTTCAGGAGCGAGTCACTGCAGGCCACTGAGCAGGGATGAACTTCTGCTTTGTTTTCCAGTGCACCTCTCCAGCTGTTGTATTTGATTTTGCTTCCATTACCACATGTGATGCTTTTGTGGACAGAAGAGCGCAGGATTTGCTTTCCATGAGAGATCCTTCACTGATTTTGACCAAACGTTGGAGGAAACAAATTCCTTTTTCTTGGGCATTGTGTTAAAAATACCTTCACCTCCGCAAGGAGAAACTGCCTATCCCTTGCTGGTGTCTCTCTTTTAGACCCTTAGTGCTGGTAGTTAAAAGGAACAAAAGTGTAAGTATAAATTGAAGGGACACTGCTGCAAGTGAGCTAAATATAAGTGCCCCAAGAGCAGCGTTTCCCAGTTCAGGAGTTGTTTGCTGCTAGCTTTCTCCTCCCCCTCCAACAAAAGATCTCTTTCAAAAGCCTCTTAAAAAGTTCCAATGAGCACTTACAGCATATGGTCAGAGGGGACGAGATGAGGACTGTGACAGAGAATTTCTTTTCTCCTAAGTGCCTAAAAAAAGATACATTTTACTGACCACATTTATGAACACTGCTACACAATCTTAATGAGGCTTAATGTAGGACGGACAGCCCGAAAATCACATTGAGCCAACAAATGAGAGACATGATTAGCAAACTCTAAACTTGAAGGATTTTAAGCACTTTTGACCAGGCATTTTATTTCAGCACAAGATGTATCCAGGAGATCTATTATGCTTGTCAGCCAAAGCTAGGGCTGCAGAGGAAGAGTTAAGTGATGCCCAGTGACACTTGCTGTAATCAGATTTTCACATTGTTTGAATAGATGCAGTTTCTGAGCTCTCCAGCTGTCCTGCCTCATAAGCAAACAGATCTTCCTAATGCAGGCGGGCTGCAGCTTTAACTTAATATTCAACCAGGCGAGGGAGCGCAGCATCAGCCCGAGCAGAGCAGGGAGCACCCCAGGGGCACGGCTAGCGCTTAACGGGAAAGCAGGTCCTCGGAGCCGCTCCCACCGCCTCCCCTGCTCCCCCAGCTCTGGTACGTCACTCGCCATCGATTTCAGTAGGGATGGTGCAAAAAGCTGCAGTTCAAAGTCAGTAGATGCTCTTCCTAATGCAGCCAAGTGCTTTCACTACCAGACAGAAAAAAGATGCATTGGTTTGTAAGTGGTAAGGGCAGCCGTAGCCTTCCCAGAGCGCCTGTCTCAGAGGGATCTGCTTCCCAGCCACTTTTCTGAAGTCAACAATTTGTAAAAAGGGTCAGTCTAAAATCCATAAGTCCTTTGCTCATACACAGGTTAGTGATTGCTCCTTCCTCTCTCCCAGACAAAGAGCTCACTGGAAAATAGTATTTACTAAACACACACATTTGTTACCCAACATGTTCATATCTCCAGGAAAGCTCAGTGGCACAAAGCAAACTGGGACTATTAGGTGAAAAATTCATGAACACTGTGGAAGCAAAGACTTTTCCAAGAAAAAAGGAGCTTTTGGCTTCACTGTGAAGACAGTGGTCAGAGAAACAGGACAGAGAAGCAGATGCAGCATCAAGGGTAAGAAAGAGGTGGTGTTTTCCAACAGCTCAGCAGGAAGATGAGAACCAGGGCTGCCGGACTGCGATCGAAGCCATCGCTGAGTCACCAAGCAGGCACCTTTGTTTCATTTAAGCAGCTAAAAGGGAACAATAAGCAGCACTCGGTGCCTGCTGGGATGTTCGCCAGTTGCCAAGGGCCCCGGGTGAGAGGCACTACAGAAGCACAGGAGTGCAGCTCTGAGAAAATACAATATTTACAGATGATGTCAGGTTGGGGGCATACATGAGGATCCACGAGGAGCTGGCAATACATCCCTGCTGTTGATGCAATAAAGTACATAAGCCCTTATTTTTCTTAATTATTCCTGATATTTCACCTGTCATGTTGTCAGCTTCCTCTGAGAGCAACGATAAATAGTGCTTCTCGTCTCACATCCTTAGGGAAAGCTTGCTATTTATTCCTGTGATGGGCAAGACATCATGACTAATTAGGAAAAATGGTAGCCCCCTTGCACCCAAGCAGGAGAAGTGTGTCATCAGTCTCCTTTCTCAGGGAGACTGGTGGTTTTTCTCCATGGACATTCAACAGCTGCTCCAAAGGCATTTGTTAACAGCAGCTTGGGAGTGGGAAGGGATGGAGAAAGGGTTCCTCTGTCCCCAGGGATCTTGATGTCCCAAGTCTTAAATAAGGGAGACAGTGATCCTGAAATTATAGCATAACTCTATTTTCTGTTAGATAAATGGTTGCACTGCCAGATGCCCTGCCCAAGAAGCAAGCTGTATTAAATAAGGGCATCCCCTCAGCCCCAGTTCTGAGTCCCCTGCAGGGCCCAGGAAGATCAGCCTCTGCACTCCTGCCATAAACCCCGCCCCGCGCACGTTTTAAGCGTTGGTATGATTTACTCCTCCTCTTCCCCCACCACCACGCACACTCTGAGCATAACAAAGTAATTGAGATCAGTGCTGGAGAGGACAACTCATTTGGGAACTGCAAATACTTCAGATTAGAAGTAAGCAAAATTAATTTAGAAGTTGCTATGACCACAGAAGAGAACAACACTTGCTATAACTCTTAGATCTATGCCAAGCAGCAAAAGGGAAGACAACCATCTTCCCTGCCCTTCTTCCTCCTATCCAAAACCAGATGTGGATTCAGATTCACACGAATGACTCGTGCACACAGGGGCCAAATCCTGCTACAGACGTACAACTAAGGCTCACCTAGCCCAGCATCAGTGTAGCTGGGGAGGGTAGGGAGAAGGGTGTCCTCACTCCTCAAATCACAGAGACAGCACCAGCTTGTTGCAGAGCAGTGGGGTGTTGTTGAAGTCTGTTCCTACTGACAGGCGATAAGGGCTGGGCAGAGCTGGAAGTCTTTATGTTGGGAAAACTAATGAGGACAAAACTCCTATTGTCACTGTCATGTCAGAGAGCATTGCCTAGGATTTTTGCAATCTATTGCACACTGTCATGTTGGGTGAAAGTTATTTGTTTGCAAATTCTACCTCTGGGCACCAGCCCGTTCTAAATAAGCTGTCAGACTTAACCAAGGCAGCTAACAAAATAAAAGAGGTGTGTGTGGGGGTAAACTCCTAACAAATTGATGCAAAATAAAAAAATCTCAGTTGGCAAATCTCATAACTCGAAGAATAAAACCACACGCACACACAGGCATGCAGTGCAGCCACCCCCTAAGCTTCGGGCTCGTCACTGGCAGATGAGCAAGCCTGGAGTAGCACTAAAACCCCACACACGAGCTGGTGCACAAGCAACACTTGATTAACTGGGAGAGTGCCAGCCACTGTTACAGGGGCNCCTAACAAATTGATGCAAAATAAAAAAATCTCAGTTGGCAAATCTCATAACTCGAAGAATAAAACCACACGCACACACAGGCATGCAGTGCAGCCACCCCCTAAGCTTCGGGCTCGTCACTGGCAGATGAGCAAGCCTGGAGTAGCACTAAAACCCCACACACGAGCTGGTGCACAAGCAACACTTGATTAACTGGGAGAGTGCCAGCCACTGTTACAGGGGCGAAACAGGGCGTAGCAAGCCTCCCTGCGTCAGTGACTCATTTATCCAGGATTTATCTTGGATAACATGCCAAGGCTGACGCTTTGCCTGTATTCCCACCCGTTCTGCTCTGGGCTCGTGGCCACAGAGCGCTCCGCTACCGAACAGCACAGGGATGAACGGCTTCTCCCCGCAGCCCCAAGAGCAGTGCCGAGCTGGGAGGGAGGGGAGATGGACGAGAAAGCACTAGAAAGCAGGAGAGAAAGTGGTGTAGCAATCTCATTTCATCACTGGCATTGTCTTTCCAAAAGCAAGTGGAACTGTGTTGCTGCTGCTCCTGTTTACCAGCCAGATAGCTGTTTGCTTCACACGGGAACAGCCGTGACCAGTTATCACATACATTGGTCCTGGGCGTGTGGGCTAAAACATGACAACTTGGTTGTGATTCCCTGTCACATTCCTGCCAAGGTGAGCCAAGGGAGCACACGCGCAGCTGAGCCAGGGAGGACATGAGTTTTATCTGTGGGAACACAGGGCGAAGGGCTAAGGAAGAGAGCAAAGCACTCGCCGCAGACTGGAGCGCAGGGGTGGGATGCTGATAATCCGATTTTTGGTACCATCCTTGTCCATTTACAAGCCATGGGCTTCAGACAGATTTGCACGTGGGGTCCCCCACATTAGACATTTGGCAGTCAGGCTGAGGAGCAGCTCTGTTACATGGCAACAGTCATAAGCTTTGGTCCGAAAGACCCCTCCCTCACAGACAGGCTCTGCAAGCACCCGGCGCCCATCCAGACAGACCAACGCAGGAGCCTCATTCGTTCCAACCTTCATCGAAGGTCATCTCACCTCCCCCGCCTCTTTTCTCACCATGATTTTAGGCTCAGTGCTGCTTCCCATATGCCACCAACATTCCCCATTCATAAAACTCTGCACCTAAGTCACAGCTCTATGGACACGAAGTTTACAGAAGGAGACAGGCATCAAGCTCTGTCTGCCAAATAGTTGCCAGAATCCGTGAACCCTCCAAGACTAGACAGAAAATACTGAAACAGTCTTTTTTGGACTGAAGTCTGGACAAAAGGCAGGAAGATGTCCTCTCTGGATCTGTCACGCTGCCACCTTAAAAGGAAGCTGGACCAACAGATGTGTGGTCCTCATTGAAGGATCAGATCACTACCTTCTGTTTCTCAGGGTCAAAATGGCAATTTGCCATGTTCAGCACCACGCATCTGACCCACGCTCAGAGCGTACTGCAAAGCTCCGAGAAGCAGCAGAAGGTGAGGAAACCGTTTCTTCTTGGGGGGGGGGGGGGGGGGGGGTGGGGGGTGGGGTGTGGGGGGGGGCGGGGGGCGGGGNGACCTGACCATCCAGCATCCACAAGCACTTCTCAGCTCAGCAGAGACTGAAACAATTCCTGCTTGCAGATACAGTTTCTTACAGGAGCCCAGTAAATTAAATTAAAGCTATTTACTCTGTATTTACAGGCTTACAAATAAATCTCAGAAAGCATTTTACTGAAGGAGGCAGGGGGAGGAGGAGAGGAAAAAAAAAAAAGCGTTTTCTGGGCCAAATATAATAAACAAGGCCACAAACCTCCTCATGATTACTTATTAGCTAAGGGAAAAGGGAGCCGAGAGTTGGTATGGTTGGAATAATGCTACACAGAGTGGAGAAGCACAGCATTTCTTTTTCATTTGCAGGTAACAAGAAAGAAAAAAGCAAAATGTTCTTTTTATGTAAGGAAAGAGCTCTCCTGAGCCTGCATCTTCAGCCTGTATTTGCACTGCTACCTTCATTTTGACTGAGTGCTATGGGTCAATGGGAACCCTTTCAAGTTAGAACTGCATGATCTGCCCAGCCTATAATGGGAAGCTAGTGGGTTTTGTTTGATTTTTTTTTTGTTTTGTTTTGTTTAAGTGGTTGATTGAGTTCTTTTTGTTTTGTTTGGTGTGTGTTGCACGATGTAGCAAGGTGCATTAGTCAGGAAAATCAATACCGGTTTCGAATGTGAAATTTGCGGGCGAGCCTGAGGACTGAGATAAGAGGCACAAGAGCGGAGGTCTCAAAGGAGAGCGCTGCGGGGACGCACGGGCAGTGGGGCCCCGCTGATGCCGGGCAGGGCAGAGCCATCCTGAGGACCACTGGCTGCCCTGAAGCGGGGCGATGCCCAGCACGGTGCCAGTGGGAGCAGGACGGAGCCTGCGGCACCAGAAAGGCAGAGACTGACCTCCCTACCTGCTGTGCCTAAACCCAGGCGTTTGAGTCCTGGGCAAATGTTACATCTTTGAGGCACGAGTTTGGCATGCAAACACATTTTGAATTATTCCAAGTCTGGTGTCTGTTTGAGGCTTTAGGCTTCTCCTGGTCAAACCCAAGAAGCCCTGCTCCACGAGTCAAAGGCTGAGGTTTCTACTCTTTTACCCCCCTTTCATTATACAGAGAAGACAAAGGACAGAAGCTTCTAAAAATGCAAATATCTTGAGACTCACCACACTTGCAGTTTCACTGCAACATGATTTTTCTTTCCAGACACAGACTGACATTGATGTTTACCAGACAAGAAGCAGCAAGTCTACGCAAACATCTGATTGAGATATGCGCTGCATTGCAATCTCTCCTGTAAAGGGGCACAAAGACCAAACCAGCAACACCAGCCTACAGCCAGGGCATTAATGCACATACTCAGGGCATGAAGTAATGAAATCTAAGCCATGCATCTAAACTTAAAGCTTGTAAATGATTAGCCCTCATCTAACGAAGCTCTGATTTGCTGGTGATGCATTAACCAACCAGCATACAGCCTTTGCCGACTCCGACCAGCTCCTTACTCTTGAATTACTGTGTTTCCCAGGAAATCAGAGATTAAAAGCTATTTTAAAGCCACTGTTCACAGACTTCACCTAAAGTACACAGCAGCAGGTGACCCCATGGTGACCGAGCAAGCTGTTATCTGAGGCATGATTACAAATACAATATTTTCCTTTCTTCCAGAGACTTACTCCAGTGCCAGAACTGGACTGGGCTATACTGGAGCCTGCCCTGCCCGAAGCCACGTGCCAAACTGCCAGCACTCAGCCCAGCAGAACTAACCCTGCCTGCCACCTCGAAATACTTCTGGTGTAATTCAGACCAGGGGAACCTATTCTTCCTCTCTTCCCCCTGTCAAGCCTGCCCGTTTAATAGCACCCAGTGCAACATCTGCCCAGGTGTCTGGATACAGAACATGAGAACAATGTCCATCCATACCTGGCAGCTGCTTCATGTCAGAAGACATTCTGGCAAGAAACTCTCACAGCTCTGCTGTGAGTTGTACCCCAAAAACCTTAGCACTGTCTCTCCTTTGTTTCTGGTAATAGTATGAACTCAGCTAATTTGATCAATTCCAAGCTTTCTGTACCAGGCTGCTCACCATGCCCTGTTTTCCTTTGAACATGTTTCCCCTCTGAAAAAGAAGTTGAGCTAAACTATAAAAATATTTTGGATGCTGTTTTGCAGCCCTGGATTTCTGCTTTTGTCTTGTCCTCTCCAATTGACACAGGTGTCTACAAATAGTGCACGTTTGCTACCGGTATCATTAACAAAGATGTAGCAGGCACTGCTTGGTGCTTCGCTGCACGCACAGTGAGATGTCGCCTCTCTAGACCTACTCCTCCTTTGTTGCGGAGCACCGAGGCTCTCCGTGTGGGTTGTGCAGGGAGCTCTCATCTGGCTGGGGATGTTCGTTAATCAGGCTGGTGTCTGCAGTGAGGTAGTGATCCGTTTTGGTGATAATTAGGCTCCAGTAGCTATGTCTTCAGGCAACTGTGGTGCAGCTGAACTCTGCTGCTGCAGCTGCTGTCACCGGCCAGGGGTCTGAACCACAAACGTGGCAAAATGGGCATGTGTGAATGATGCCAAGGAGCAAACCTGCACATCTGCACTCAGAGCCAGAGTTGATTCACCAGCAAGCAGCAGGGGTCCGAAGGGAAGGGTGGTGAGGAGCAGCACAGCGTTTCTTCCTCTGCATAAAGCAGCAGCTCCACAAGTGCAGGGCTGGCTGCAGGGCTGTTCAGCCTCTCCCCAAAGGTAGATGGGAAGCAGAGGGAGCAGACTGATTGCTCCCCATCCTACGGCATTTAGTCCGTCAGTAGAAAACACTTGGCACCCACAGCTTCCCTGAATGAGCTCAGCACATTCAGTAGCACTAAAGAGCTTGTTAAGCAATCCCTGGGTTTTATGCTGACTTCTCCTATGGCTATTCTAGTTGGAGGCAGAGTTGGCACCCATCCTAAAAAAATCCAGTGTCACTCTTGGCTTCCAACTCCACCAGCCACCATTAGCTCGCGCGCTTGTTGCCGCTCGCTCCGCGCGTCGGACACCCCGCTCGGGAGGGCGGATGCGGCACAAAGCCGCCCGCGGCCCCGGGAAGCCGAGGGGCAGCGGCACCGCTCCTGCTCCGGCTCCCAGCTGAGGGCTCGAGACTGATTCTTCTTTATTCATTCCCTGTTACGGAGTAAATAATACGCTGCCGTAACAGCCAGTATTCCCTACATGCGCATAAGGGCTGATCGCTTATCATGGTTACGAGCATTTAGATTCATTTCCGCTGCAAGGAAGAAAGGCAGTGACCCAAAACACTTGTATCCTGGGGTGAGAGGCGTAAGACCCATGCACTGTCACAGAGGGACTTCCAGCACAGACCTCTCAAGTAGGAACATGCAGAGAGGAGAAATTAACACTTCTACAGGAGAGACAGCAACGGGGCTAGAGATCTCCCCCAGGTTTTCATATGCGAAGCTCTTTCCGCATGCAGTGCGTGTATAACGCAGTGTGCGAGATTCAGAGGCCCCACTGCTCAAGGTGTTGCACAGAAGAGGCTGATGAAGAGGTTGTAATCCAAGCTTAAGGACAAACAGCTGGCGATTAAACAACAGATGGGAAGGAGGGAAAAGGGGACAGATTTCTTCCCCCTTCCTCTCTCCCCCTTCTCCCCCCCCTTTTCTTTTTTTTAAATATATTCCCATTTCACAGGCAGAACGCTGAAGAGAAGGGAACCCTCCCTTTCCCCCAAACAAACACTTGAAAGCAAAGAAAGGTTTTAATTTGCACAGATGTTAGGGAATGGAGCATTTCCAACAAAATGCTATAGCCTTTTGGGAAAACATTTACTTAAAACTCTTCCTACCTCTTCCCCAAATCTCTGAGAAAGGTCAGAGATCCCCAAATCTGTAACAATTCTCCCAGGCAGAGGTAAGAATCTGTTCTAGCAAATATATTTTGCCCCAAGGAACCCAGCTCTTTCAGCCCTCAGACCTGAAGTTAAAATTCAAGATATTTTAACTTCCAAAAGAGCACAAAGGCTTTCCTCATTTTCAAATCTGCTCATCTGTAGGAAACATCAGCACTGCAGTAAGAAAAAGGGCTCAAACTCTGCAAGAGGTAAGAGTCTTTAAAATGAAAGTCAGGTACCACTCCTCTTCCCACACCCCTGCTTGGTGGGAGGGAGAGAGGCTTTTCCGTTTTTGGTTTCACAAGAAAGGAGCAGAGTAAAGTCAGCAGTAATTTTAGGGTTTTTTTCCCCCCTTTTTTCTAACAGGAGACCTCCTGTGCAAATGAACACTATAATAAAGTATGCAAGACAGGCTTCCCTTTGGAAATGGGAGATTAAAGTACAGGGATCACATGAACACAAGCAGAAAGCAAGGCTGCTGCTTCTTCCCCAATTATTGTGCACTCTCTGCTCTATTTTGTTGACCTCGCACATTTCAATCAGGTTTCAGCACACTCTGCCTTCACCTGCTATGAATCAAAACCTGGAGGGCTCAGATCTCGCTGCAAAGAAGCTCTTTGATAAGCTTGTTATGGATGCTAGACAGCTCTGGTTTGGTAGGGTGCTTTTGCAGAACACCATTGCAAATTTATGTCGTCACCCAAAAAAGTTGCGGGATTTACTCGGCAGCATGTGTTAAGGGAAGAGAACTGAAACTCTGCTTAATTTGCTTCAGCAGCAAAAGACTAGAGACGGGAGCACTTCCCACCAGCAAATGGACCGATGAGAATAGTTGCTTAAGTCTGATCTAAAAATCAAAACATGGAGAAAGTGGGGCACGCTGGGGAAGGTTAACGCCAGAAGCATATGGGATTTCTACCACATTTGGGTTGTCAAGCAGCCAAGGATCTCTTTTGCTGCTGCTTACTCTTGAAGGCTTTAAAGAAACATTCATCCGTATGTAGAGCATTTGAAAACGCAGCATGGAGCGTGACTTGAACACTGGGTTAGGAGCTGAGCAGGCTGGCACCCAGACCCTACGATCTGGGTGCGTTTGCCTGAATGCGACCGAAGCAATCAGGCCCTGAACGCAGATGGCTCCTGCCCGAAAGACCATTTGCACCACTAGAACAAGGGCTGCCAGCCTGCACACAGCGCACAGAGATTCACTTGTCCTCACAGCGCAAGCATTTGCCGATTCGCTGGCCCAGGCAGCAGCTCATTTTGCCATCATTCACTACTAACTTCCCACTTTCCAGTAAAACATCAAGTATTCAATACATGCATTTTGTCAATTTGCCTAACAGGAAACAGTTATTGGAGGCAAATAAGCATTCCACAGGTCTTTTTCATTTTTTTGTTTTTATTTTTCTAGTTGCTAGCAACTTATTTCTACTATTCAGCCAGCTTTCCACTGCCAACTCTCCTGCTCTGCTGAGTAGCAAAGCAAGGGAGATGGAGTCAGCATCCCAATATCCTCCCAAAGCTCCTCCACCTCCTGGACTCAGAGGACCATTTAACTTGGCCTCCTCACCCACCAGCAGTTTTTCCTCTCTGCCCAGAGGCAGTCTCTTCTTCAGATCCACCTACTCCAGGCTTCGCAGACTTGGGTTGAAAGTGCAATGGAAGTAAAACACAAGCCCCTTCAAAAAGGTGCTGTGACACCAATACCACAAACATTTTCCAAGCACCAGCTTCCTCCCGGGTATCAAGAGGCCGTAGATTTAAGGAACTTAAACTTATTTACTTCCTGAACTTGGCTGCTCTGTTAAGAGACACCCTCATAAGTCAGGCCAGAGCCCTCACATCACACAAACCGCTGGTTAATCATTGACTAAACACTTCCTTCTGAACAAGCTACATCATTCCCCCAAGCACGCCAAGTTTCCCTTGCAGGTCTCACATTCCCGCACACTTTGGTCTGAGCCTGCTCAGGGCTGCGGAGCGGAGATCACAGCCCAGGCAGGAGGGCTGCAGGACACGTTCTCCCATCTCAGGGCAGCTGGGGGCTCCCAGCTAACCCGTCTCAGACCTGCGTGCAGAATACACCCAGCTGTACCACATTGTTTACTCTGCTAAGTTTTACCTCTCCAGCCCCGATTTCTATTCTGCATTTAGAAATTGTAAGCGTAAAGCCAAGAAGGGTTATAAATTTCCAGAGTGCAGCCTAATTTACTGCTGTGGGTTTCACAGAATTTAGACAAGCAGCATCCCAACAGCTGGACTGCTCTGCTTGAGCACTTGGACAGACTTTCCCACCCCGACACATCACAGCTGAAGCCCTCTTATTTCTCATGTGCATGATAGATTTTATCCTCCAGGCTGGACATTATTTCTGCTGTACCAATACATGACGTCAACATGAGGCAGAAAAAGTGCAAGCACGCACATGGAAGGTAAAGAATGAACAAGTAATTTGAAAAATTATGCTTGTCATGAGAGCTCTTCAAACAAATGTATCTTGCAGAAGACAGAAAAATGCTCTTTGTGCGGGGAAGTGAGACGCAGTGCTTTTGCCTGCAGATGCTCAAGCCAGAGTCAGCACAAGCCAGCAGACCTGGGCTCTGCACACGTTTTGGTGCCTCCAGGCACCGTGCCCTGGGGCTGGGATGCAGGATGCTGGTCAGTGCTTTGGCACAGGCTACCCTCCCTCCTTTCACTATGTCCTTTTAGCCTGGAAGACATTTTGCAGGGGCCTTTTCCCGTTCTGCATTTATAAAGGCAGGCCACAATCTGAAAGAACAAAGCCCACCAGGCTGACACTGGGGAAGCAGCAGCTCTCCCTGCTCCTTTGCCACTGTCCTGCTGCAGTGGGGCAAAGCTTTGTGCCCCAGTTTTCCCCCAGCACAGTTGTATTTCCTGCCTTCTTCTGTGAAGTGTTCTCAGATCTACTTATGTTAAGCACCAAGTAGGAAGTACTTCACTGATAACGCAGGAACATTTTGACCCAGCATCCGCTGACAACAGATATGTTATATTCCCTTACTGCCAGGTTGCTCCCTGATCCAAATAAATTCAAAGCGGGCCATACTGAGTCTTGTTGCAGCTGGGTTCATTGGTCTTGTCAATCTGCACAGCTCCATAAGCAACAGCCGCCACCTCAAGCTGCTTTACATCTTTCTGCAAAACCCTTCCTGATTTTTCAAGCTGCTTCCCCATGCCTTTCCTCGGGGTCTCTCCACTTACTGCCCATGCCCAACAGCAGTGTATTTAAGGGATGCAGCAGACACCTACCACGTGTGGCTTACTGCTTTATCCTCTCTTGAGGAAAACGGTGTGTGCAGCCGTGCAGGGTGCCCCAGCTTCCGCAGAGGCTGGTGTCCTGAGCCCGG
The DNA here is from genome assembly GCA_013399475.1 of Chauna torquata. Classification (NCBI taxonomy): domain Eukaryota; kingdom Metazoa; phylum Chordata; class Aves; order Anseriformes; family Anhimidae; genus Chauna; species Chauna torquata. Next base: position 444,320 of record VXAL01007522.1, on the reverse strand, counting down.
CTTTCGCCCTGCCTCGCTCAGCTCAGCCCCGCCAGCGCTCCCTCTGCTATTCTGCTCTGTGGCATGTAGTTTATTTTTCTGATGAAAGACAAAGCTGGATTTTATGTTTTTACATGAACGTAGATGTTGGCTGATGGACTTTATCCACAGTAGTGAGGAAATTCAGATCCTCCGGCATTTGGTGAAATAACACAGTGCATGCAAACTCCATTTCATAATTGGAACCATTTGTTTGTGCAGCTCTGTGCAGGGGCACACGGGCACCAGGAATGTTTTCCTTCTCCCCAGGTTTGTTTCATGGAGCTCCAGAACCAGAGGCTGAAAGAATTTAGCAGAGTTCACGACCTCAAAAGCCAAGCAAACCCAGTGGTCCAGGAATTTGTGTGTACTGCATCAATTCGTACCTAGCAGCACTTGCACCTTTCAACACTTTGTTCAAAGAACAGTTACTTTCTTAATTAAGCTGAAGCAGATTCCCTGGTCACAGCAGCAAGTTATCCCTAGCGTCGTTTGGAGCAGCTCGTTGGTAACAAATCTAGGCATCAGATGCAGAACCGGGTGCTTTGGATCAAGTTCACACCCAACACCGCATGTGCAATTTGTGGCCTGCCAGATTCTGAGAAAACTGAAAGATCAGCTGCATCCCACAGCAAAGCCGTTTCCCCACTCCTGACTTCAGTTCTTAGAAGCCACCATTAATAATGAAATTATTCATACGAAAGTGACCGAAAGGGGACTGGGATGCTTCAAAGAGGTTCCCAGGAAGCTGAAGCACCGAGCCGCCTCGGTCAGCGTGGCTCCCGCTGCGGGCTGGCCCCAGCCGAGCCCCGCATCACGCTGAACCCGGTTAGAGCCGCACGGCGACCCTCAGCAGCCCCTCCAGGGTCCTACCGCAGCCACAGCTCCCAAGCCCAGGGACAACCCCTAACTTCCTACAGTCGGAGCTCTAGTCACTGTAGCCTTTGGCACCCTCAGCACCCCGCAATCTAATCCAACGGGCAGCACAAGGTTATTTGCTGCCGCGCAAGGAAGCGCACTCACACATTTCAAACCTGGCACGCGTCCTCGGATCGTATGGTCTGACCTGCTGGAGCAGAGAGGCTACAGAATCGCACTTGCTTTCTGCAATATGGAGCCCACACATACAAACACAAATATTTAGATAAACGATGGCTGTTTTCCAAGTGCAGTATTTCCTCTCTAGCCACACCATCATTCCGAACACAGGGACACCGCCGCGGCATTTTGGGGAGCGGGGTGCAGCAGAGGGTGGGCTGACGGCAGCCGAGCCAGCAGCTCCCCACCGCATCCCCCAATGCTGTAAGTGAAAACACAAACAAAGCAAAAGGTTGTTCTGCTTCTCAGCCTCCGAGACCATATGGAGCTGAGACATGATTGCATTATTTCTACTGTACTGCAGCAGAACGAAACAGAAAGCTGTAATAAACTACTCTCAGTATGTCCCTTAGCACAGTGCACAGAGCAAAAAAAAAAAAAAAAAAACCAGCTAAACAAAAGCATGCTTAAGGAACCCGTGCTTCTGAAGGTGAGCTGCACTCTGAAAGCAAAAGCTCTGGGGCTCTGAGTCATACAGATTTCACAAGGTTAGATGATGAAATTTCTATGTGCTTTCTTCTCTCCGCTCCCTCCCCTTTTGGGATAATTAGATTTGTGCCTGGCCAGTTATGAAGTATGATAGTTTTTTAGTATGGGCAGGCACTGGAAACCTATTTATAGAGAAGAACACAAAATGAATTTGTACGGGATCAGTGTAAACAAGGGTGCACTGGTGGGCCCAGCTACAGCCGATGGATAGCATAGGTGCTGTCCTTACTTCCCAGCACAGAGGGGATCAGTGCCAGAGGACTTTTAGTCTGTGTCTCGAGTATTTAAGCAGCTTTAGGAGCAAAAGCAGGAGACTCATGGAATCCCTGTAATTTCCTGCTGTATACTACTAGAATGTATAGGACCCATGTAAAATGGATAATTTAGCTAATACTTCAGCTCTTGCCCCTGCTGAATAGGCAGTATCATGCTACAGAAGCAATTAAAACCTGAAGACAGATACAGATTCAGAGACAATTTTTTCAAACTTCAATACAGCTTTGCTTCAGCCACAAACGCTCATGCCAAAGTGTCAGAACGCATCTTAAACTTGCAGATGCCCCCACATGAAACAGCTTTAAACTCATCTACTCATCTTTCCCTATTCTCCCCACTCAAAAAGAAAAAAAAAAAGAAAAAGAAAAAGAAAACATTCAGATCAAGAGAAATGTCATTGCCAAAGCCAGTCACAGGAAGGGATGCCTCAGTAAATGGGATGCAGGAGCCAGCTAACGATTCCAAGTCCTCCTCCGAGAAAGCAAGCTGCTTGCAAACAGATTTGCAAGTGTTGGGGGGGGTATCTGTGAAGTTACTCATTCAGGAGACATTTGAAACAGCCAAGTTAAGGATTTCTCTGCACTCTGCAGCAGCACAAAAATCACATTTCCTCTGAAGCTGGAAGTGGCAGAACCGCCAGGACCTCGGTGCCTGAGCTGCCTGGCCCTGCCCAAAGCCAGGATCCTCAGCTCCACCGCAGGGCTTACCCGCCCAAACCACCCACTCGGGATCAGTTGCGGCAAACAAGGAAGCGGCCGCTTGTCCACGCTGTCCTCCAGCGTGGGGTGCAGGCGAGGGCACCACAAGCCGCAGAGGTTTGGTGCAAGTCCAGCATCTACAGGCTTTGAAGCACCAGCCTAATTTCTCAGCCTGCCTGTACACAAGTCAGTGTTCATGAGTGAAGAGGACACTGCTCCTATGGGTCCCCGGGGAGAAATCAGCTGAAAGTCAGCTCCGCTTGCTGCAGCACCAGGTGTTCCTGCTGATGAGTCCTCAGAGGCCTCCATGGGCTGTAACACGAGGGGTATGAAATAAAGTAGTGCTCCGCCATCCCGGGAACAGAGGAACAAGCCCCATCCTCTGCTCCCCCACTGCCAATTAAACAGCCTCGTGCTCGGGAAGCCCACCGCAGCCCAGGTGAGCACGCCCAGGTCTGTGGCAGAGCCTCCAAGTCCTTGGGCAACCTTCAGAGTGCCTGAGCAAAGCAATCACAGCGGTGCAGCCTGTGAGAGTGGATCACCCTCCCGTCCCAGGGATGGAAGTTTATGAGGCTGTGGCCCACATCAGAGTTATTGTGCTGTGTCAAATTTATTGGTACTACCTCACCTCATTAAATACTTAAATAGACCTGACAAGACAGAAAAATGGGACTTTTAAGAAAATGAACAGGAAGCTGGTGTTCACATGTTTTGAGTCACCTTTAACGCAACAGCCTGCACCTCAGGAAAGGACAGGGCACAGGAGCAAGCCAAGAGATATTTTACAGCCTGGCTGCCTGGCGCTCACTGCCCAGAAAGCCCTGTCCCTAGAGGAAAGGCTCTGGCATTCGCTCCTTAAAGCCCCCTGGAGAAGCACCCGTCATTTCTACTGAAAGGTCAGTACAAGGAAGGAGAGAATGAAAGACAAGACAGGACCCATGCCATCCATGGCACTGAGCTCCGCTTTGTGTGAGCCGAGCTTTTTCCCCACGCGCAGCTAACAGCAACCGCTGCCAGCATCCAGCCCCGCGCGCTGCAGCCCTACCAGGTGGCTACTCAAGACCTTCGGGGGAGATTATTTAAAGCCTCCATTTGTTCTGTACTCTTAACCTTCACTACAATTACCTGCCTGCTTTACTCTAGAGCCTTTTCTCTGCTTTGCCAGCACGAAGATAGGAATGCTCAGAGCACCCCGCTGCAGCGGCGGGCTGAGGCCAGCAGCAGGAAGCCCGCCAGCGCGACAGCGCTTCCCTCCGTGCTCCAAACAGACATAACGCCGTACTTAATTTTGATTTAGTGGGACAGCTACAGTATAATGGCTGCAGGAGACCATTATCCTCTGACAATGTTCAGTTCCACTGTTATTGCTTCATTAATTAAGTACCAATTGACTATTAATTGCAGGAGATATTTATTATGGCATAGAATCAGTTACCAAGTAGTTAAAGGTCAATAAGAGGTTCAACCCATCAGTTGGTATTTATCCACACTCTACACCTACACACTGTGTTCAGAGAAATCTTTCGAAACGACTGCACACACAGGGGACAGCATCGTGCTGCGGCTGCTGCAGCCACGTCCAGGTTCGCGCTCAAGCCTTTGTGCTTTCCGAGTGCTCAGCGCTTCTGGAACTCAGGCCCTTAAAGTCTGCAGACAGACTGCCAGATGAAAGGGGCCAGGTATTGACTAGTCATTCTTTTGCCACTTCAGGATTAATAATGCATACGGAGGGAAAGATCACCATTGACAGAAGCGATAGATCTCTCCCCCTGCCCCTCTCCATTTCCCTCTTTCCTCAGGACACCTGTATTTAGCTGAGAGAATGACTGGCCCAACACCACGCGGCGGGAGCAGGATCAGATTAAGCGACTTGCCCAAATCCTACAAAGTCTGCAGCTGGAGTGAGTAATGAATTCAGAGTTGTGTTTCCCTAGACAGTGCTCAGCCCACCAGAGTCTCTTAAGAAAAAGATGCGCCTGAAATCTTAGAAGTGAATTGTCACAGAAGTATTTTATTTGCCTTCAGAGACTCATCACTCACTCATACAGACTTGTGCAGTATCCTTCTCGATTCCAGTAAGACGCGTACATGGGAAATGCCACAGTTCAGCAAGTTGTCTCCAATGAATGCAGACATCATTGTCACAGACAAAACATCTCTGAATTTAAGTGACAAGGCATGCAAATTTCAGCTAATTGATATTAGGTCACGTTTCCCTCTTTAGGTTGCTCTCAGCCTTTAAAATGTGCTTTAAAGTGACTCTAGGCTAATGTGCTTCAAACCTGAAAGGAGATTCGGTTAGGAATAGACTGCTTTGCCACAGAAGAGCTCCACTCTTACAATGACAGAGATTATCTGAAGAGACCTTCGCTCTCATTTAACAAATTAAATGACTAGATTTTCACGAGTTCAGCATCTGAAGTACTACACTGTTTTTGAAAAATCTGGCTGTAAATGTCATCACGCTGGGCCCTTTAGAAAAATCTGACTGCAGTAATGGTTGGGAACTTTTGAAGCCCAAATGCTCTGAGCTGTTGAAGTACTGACCCTAAATAGATCCTTTTCAGAACCAGACACCCATCTTTGGATGTGAAATTTACTCTCTACCCTCATTTCTATTTCAAGTGAAGGCATTATAAAAGGAGGAAAATAATCAAAGCGCTGAGCATCCCTTTCCCCTTCATTTCTGATCCCACAGCACTGAACGCAGCGCACTCGACCAGCTCCCAGCCCCAGCACCTTGCTTTTTCTTCCGGGGTTCTCCCTGGCAGGCCCTGGCCCCAGCAACGCTCATCTTTCCCAGGACAGCTCTAGCAGAGGTGAGCCCAGGCTGTTACACATTGTTTATTAACACTGCATATATTCAGTGCATCGAAACAGATGTCTTTTCTTCTAGTGAAGCCAAAGCTTCTCTAAGAATGAGCTAAGTGAGCTTCACACAGCTTTTTCCCCTTTCAGAAGGAAGGTGGAGGTAAGTCTGTAGGGGAAATAAGGCCCCTTGATTTAGCTCGTCTCTGGCTGCGCGTACACCCGAGGAGCCCTGTCTGCTTAGTCAACTGACGAGCAGAAGTCATTAGGGCCTGCAGCACTGCAAAACCAATACAGCTGCAGAGGGGAGAGCTGGTGTTATTGCATCACACAGGATGTATGGATCATACAGGATCATAAGGATTATGATGCTTAATACTACACCAGCTCAGTCTGATTCAGGAACAGGTATTGCTGGCAGCAGAGAGGCGAGAAGCAAAATAAATAAAATCACAGGATAAAAGCAGAAGAGAGAGACCAGCCTGACTGAGATTCCAGCTTGAATTTACAGCCTTGCTTCAAGTTCTGCACTCGCTGGGAAGGCTGCGCGATCTCTTGGGCAGGGACAAACTTCTACCTGGCCATGCACAACGCCCAGCACAGCAAGCCTTGCCCCTGCGACGTGCTGCTCCGCTCCCTGCCCCGCACGCTCCCTTTCCAGGCTGGAGTGCACGGCAGAACATGAGCCAGCAGCAACCCGAAACCCAAACCCACCCTCGGTGCTGAACAGGCTTTCCTTCTTTGTTTCACTACAGCTGCTGAACTTCCCCTTGAAGCAGATCAAGTTTCAGATTGCTCACTTCTGCCTTCTTGGAGTTTACTATTATTATCTCTTTATTTTGCAAACTTCTCACATGCCTTTAGCCCAGACCCAGGAAACAGCTGAACAAGGCAGCTGATGAGACAGGGTACAAAGAAAATGCAGTCATTTAGGAGAGCGGAGGCCTCACATCTGTTCCTGGCTGTGCTGGCGACCTGATGTATAATCTCCGGCAAGACACCTCCCTGCCTGGCACTTCACTTGCACTTTCTTGTAAAAGCGGCAGAGAACCATGCCGACACATGGCAGCAGGAGTTACCAACACCGCTCCTGTCGCGACAGCTCTGCCTGCACCCTCCACCCTCCGCAGCGGGCAGGCTGTGAGACCCGAGCGGTGCCCGGCGCTGAGCAGCAAGGAGGGAAGCAGAGATGGGCACCCACTACCCCCAGCGCAGCCGCAGGTTGCCGTCCGGCACGGAGGAGGAGAGTGCCACAAGTCCCCCCTGCAAGCGTTGTGGTCATCACGAGACGGACCCTTCCCTTTCCGTGCTTTCTCATCCATGAACCACACTCTTGATGAGACTGAGTGCATGACACCATGCCACAATTACACCCAAGTGCACAAAGCCAGCTTTAAACCCAGAAATTTAATATGCAGACAATGAATTCTTTAAAACGTGCCCTAAAAAGCAGCTACACACTGCAGGAGAAAGGGGAGTTTCATGTATTGAACAATGATAGCAAGATATTATCAATGTAGGGCTCTGATTGTGCCATATAAAAAATAAAATACACACTGGTTAATCAAAGAACTACAGACACTTTTAAGTAATCCCAACTCTGGCTTTGCATAACTCCATATACTGCCAGCAGCACTCCTGTCAACCGCAAGAGACCATCATATACATCAAAAATTCTCCTTTAAATTTATTTTCTGTAAAGATTGGTCTTTTGAACTGCAGTGGTGGAAGCTTAAGGGTACAAAATCTGTCTTTTTTTGTCTCTCCCTCTTGTGGAGGATGCTGATCTGTGGGGAAAGTGCTGCCACAAGCTTCTGTGCCTTGTCAAGATACCCATCCTTTTCATGGATTGCTTCTCTTATCAGCCACTTGATTAAGACATTAAAAGAAAGAAGGTGAAGGAAGGTTGTGCAGCAGGAAAAAGGCAGCAAGAGGCTTCCTCCTCCGCGAAGGCTGTGTAAAACCACCCGCTTTTCTGCACAGGGACAGCTGATTCGGGACTGGAAGCAGCGCCCAGGTCCCAGGGCTCGCCCTGCCCGTGGAGGATGCTCCTCCTGCTGCTCCTCGGCAGCCCAAGGAGAACTCAAGCACAACTGCAAGTGCTCTTCTGGGGAGCAAAATCTCTTGGTGGCCAGCACAGGCTGGGAGGAGCAGAAAGCATTTGACCAGGAGGAAATGAGAGGCAGAGCTGAGTGGTCACTTCCAGACCCCAGGGAGATGCCCCAGGTCTCAGCCTGACTAGGGATGTGCGAACTCCTATCAGAGATCAAAGTGGAACATTGCTGCCTCAGCTTCCCCAGAACTTTGCTTTATATTCAGCGCTCTTTACATTGTCAAAGAACTTCATAAAAGTTAAATTAAATACTTGCACTTCCCTCGTGAGACATCAAAGCATTACTTATTGTACGAGTGGGGAAACAAGAAAACGAGGCACAGTCAAGACCAGAATTCAGAGGTGTGTTTAAGAACATGCACTAACACATACACATTGTAAACATCTAGTACAGATGAGGCTTTAATGTGCTGTACAAAGCCTTAAGCACACTAAATAACTACTCGATCCCAGGGTGTGTTACCAAAGGCATTCTAAGAGAAAAAAGTTTCAACTTTTTTTGTGCAGAACATGTTTATTTTGGACAGACAAAGAGAAGAAGTAATTTTCTTTTACAGTAACTTGAAGGTAAAGGAAAGATTGCAGAAACATCAGGCCTCCTGCCTGTTCAAAGCTGCCCAGGCACCAAGAAGAAAAACAAGCCAGCCAGGAAAGCAGCAACAGTTATACCCAGGGGAAATCCTTTCCGAAAAGTTAACATCCAGAGCCCAGGCAGCCTCTTTAGGCCAAAGTGCAGGACTAGTATTAGGCAACATCCAGCAGCAACACCCGGAGCAAACTACCACAGTCCGACCATGAACTAGACCACAGAAGACAAAGTCTGTAACACTCCCTTGTTTTTCAGCTCCCAGTGAAAGGTGTGGGAGAATATTAAGAGGTTGGTTTAGTTTATTAAAATCTAAGATCAAATTCCCAGTAGATGATCCAGACTCCCTAGTGTAACAAGTGCATTAAGGAAGAGAGAAAGCACATCCTGACAAATGTATTTACAGCCTTTAATAATTCATACTTGCATATGCAGCCCCCAGTAGAGTGCAGTCCCTTGGAAATCACAAGCGTTTCTGATTGCACAGATTCAGCTAATGTCTTCATAAAAGGTTCTCAACCAGACCTTCTCTCAATATCAACTGCAGCAAAGAAAAACTAATAGCTCCAGCTGGTACCCATTGAAAAGTCACTTAATATTTCACCATGCAAGGAGCTATGTTTAATGGGACATATTGTTTTTCCCTAAGCAGTTGGAAAACCCCTTGACATCATATTAATAATGTCAAGTTTTATTGGCTCTCTGATTTGAAATGATATTAAACTTTTCAGACTGTCTCGACTGAAGTAGGAAGCTGTTAAGATGTGGACAGTTTGGATAACTGGAAAAATAATAGATCTTGTCAGACATTTCTTCAAGACTGTGGAGGAATGATGTAAAAAAAAAAAATAATAAAGCAAGGAATGAGGCATTTATCCTTTATGCTAGCTTGATAGGAAATGTGCTTTCTGAGCATGAGCTCTGCGTGGAAGATGCCTCAACTCTGGCCATGATAATAAAAGCCATTTGCGTAGCAGTTGTAATGCAAGCAAAAGTTGTGTGTATTGTAGAACACACCTTTGTTTTTAAGCTCTACAACTGATATAAAATAAGCTGAGAAGTTCATTATTTACAGTGGTAGATCAACAAGCCTAACAGTGCAGCAGTCCACTGAGCACAAGCATTTCCCTTCTGGCCTCAGGTACACGCGTGCACTGCTGCCAGAATGTCCTTTTATACACCTTATATGCATGCAATTCATTTATGCAGTCTCATTCCCTAACATGAAGTTACTGAACTACTTTCTATGTATGTTGCTGAAGTGGAAAAAGTCAATTAAATTCACGAAAAACTAGAAACTCATGTATTATTTTCACATGCATGTTTTCGGCTTGTCTGCTGTCAAACAACTCTTCATTACCAGCTTATTCTGGACCACTGGTTAAAGAAATCCAGTTTTGACAACCAAATACTGCTCAATGCACCTAAAGGATGATATTTTAAATTGCACCTTTTGTTTTGCATGACATGAAATGGTCATATTGTGACTCAGTTTATCCAGAGGTTCAGGCAACCCCTCCCCAGGTTCAGTCTACAGCTCTGGAGCTGATGGGATTTACTTTGCTCCATTAAGACAGTACATAACCTGCAACTGCTGCCGCATGCCAAACAGCAAGTGCAGCCACTCTGAGCAGCGCCTATGAACATAGGCTGTGCATGGGCCCAGTGAGCTTACTTAGGGTACAGATTGTTCTTAGGCCACGCAGGTAAGCCTGCTTTTCCAAGAGCAACTTCCCAAGTCCCTTCTCTGAGGCTCAGGCTACATTTAGAACTAGTTCCACTACAAAGACCAGGCAGACACCTCAGATTGTCCTAGAGGAAGCTCCTTTTGGCCAGTGGATATTTCTGAACTTCATAAGGACATATTTAAGTAACACTACAATTATACTTTACCAATCCAGATATTTCTTCTGCTCTTCAAATGTTTCCATAGCACTGCATCACCACAGCACGCTCTTTGCCTGAAGCTCAGTGGGTATCTTCTACTCGCAGGGAACTCCTGAAGTGGCTGCAGCTGCCACACACCCCCCTGCAACCCTTGCTCTCCATCCCACCCATCACACGTGGGCCAAAGGGCCCAGGTGTGCCTGGGTGTCCTGCACGCAGGAGCCCCTTGTTGGGCTGCCTCCCTGCTCGCAGGTGCTCCGCAGTTAGCTATTTGAAAAGGCAGCCTCTCCTTTTGATTCTTCCCCACAACTGTGCTCTAAATCTCATTGTGATCATGGTTTTCCACTTTAACAGGTGAATAGACCTATTCTCGCAGACAGAATAGCTGAGAAGGAAACTAGCTCTATTCGGGTAATTTACAGGACAAGCTTAGCTTCCCTCATGCAGATTCAGGCCTTTACTGTCAGATTTTATCAATTAGCAATTAACAGTATAATAGACATCTCTTAAAAAGCTCCTTCGAATTACGTCTATTTAAAAACCCTGAGCAGTTTGCCTGCCGATGTGCTGACACTACTGCCTTTCACACAGCAACGTCACCTCGTTGTTTCCCTGCAGCCCTCCGCTGCCTGCCTTCCCCTCCTGGTGGCACGTGCCGCCAGATGCATCAAGGGTCTGCACAAACTGATGCCGATACCCCACGTAGATTTGCTGTAGTTGCTTCAGCCCCAAACTCACAGGATATAACAGTGAACTGGGTGCAAGAACCAGAGGTAAAAGACCAAGAGGGACCAGCAATGTGTGGGTCTGAACACATCAGGTAGCACTGAATTGCAGCAGCAGAGGACAAGACCAGGTGGTACTAAAAAATGATATTGCTATTCTTAAGCTGTGTACAGGAGGGAGGCATACCTACCGCTCCCACCACGATTTTCAGGGCTGATAAGACCAGCAGCAACCTCAGATCCCACATTACCTATGGCACGCCATGTATCATGCATCATCCTGTTAATTCGAATGCACCATGGACTGCAGCACCTTCAGGTTTATATATAGTCACAGGCTATTGTTAGCAAATTTATACAGCCACATTCGCAAGCACTGTGCTGCTCCAGAAAATTAAACAAACTCAAGCTCAGTGGGAGAGTTATAAATAAGCAACTCGCCCACTCAAGAGGTTGATCCTGCTCCTCTTTTAAGCAACAAACATATGGAGCTCCTCTAGCTTTTCCCGTACGGGATTTTAACAGGAGGATTACACAGCTACATCACTTAGCTCTCTCCATGGGCAGAGGCTGGGTGTAATTACCATGGGGCATAGGTGCTCAAGCAGGCAGTAAGCTGCAGCCTCGCATACCCTTCAGTTCTCCAGCTATGGCAGACCAAGGTCTTAGCTGGCTATCTGATGCTGTTGGCAGGTGAGATTAAAGTCAGCCCAGCCCCAAAGCCCACTCCAAACCCAGCCCTCAGGTTCTCTTCAGGAGACAAAGCGTGCAGACCCACCGGCAGCACTGCATGAAAGCAGAAACCTAGGGAAAAGCTGACAGGATTCTTCTGAGCCTGTGTAGGATGGTGACAGCATCAAACACAAGCCCATTAACAGGGAAGTTGAGTATACCAGACTAATACGAGAGAGAAGTGTTATTAAGAGTCTGAGGTTAAGAGAAATTACTGTTATTTAGTTATTTAAAGCCTACTACATCTTGTTTATCGGGTAGAAGTCAAAAGTTCGTATCAGGTTGGATAGCCAGCACTGGAGCAGTGGCAGGGATTTTCATAAGTGGCTCATGAGGTTCAACACCCAAAGGAAAGCACTTCCAATGCTGTTTTTAGAAAGTAGTTAGCACGCAGCCTCCAAAGGTCAGGCTTTGTTCAAATAGCTCAGTTTTGGACATTATACTTGATGTCACTAATCTCCTTGGGAAATCTTGATCTGTAGTTCTAAATTAATCACTCAGCCTAACGTCAATACCTGCAGTTACTGGCATATTCAAACCTACCTGTTTGTTCCATTAAGCCAGACAAACAAACATTTTTAGTTACATACATGAGGTTTTATGCTTACAAATAACTGCAGGTACAAAGATATGCATGCAAAGTTGTGAAGCTGATTTATGAAAGCATCATCTGAAATTAAGTGCAAAAGAGAAGAATTTTGCAAGTGCTTTTCTAAGTGCATGAAAATGTAATAGGGCCTAGGGCTGTTTGGCTTAAGAACTTCATAAAATGCTTGACTTGCTGAATTTTGTTGTATGTGTGCAAGGGGGATAAAACACACCTCTAGGAAGTTCTTACTGGAGCTGTTTTTTTTTCACCCCCACAGCAATATTAGAAAATGTTCCTAATTATTATTATCCTAACCACCAGCATCTTTGTTGGGGAACAGTTTGCCACGGGCAAGAGGTGTTAGAGAGAAAATGGACCATGCACATATTCCTGTCGCAGTAATTCAGCTGGAGCAGCTGGGCTGCTCAGACCTCTGTTAAAAAGCGCAGGCAAAATACCAATGCCTAATTCCCAGAGGGCAGGTACCAGGAAGGCAAGATGCAGTCTATAGCTCTTCCAAACACTAACACCATTAACATTCTTCCATCCCTCCCCAGGCGGCTCCGGCAGCCCCTCGGCTCCACCCGCACCCAGCACCGCTCCTCAGCCACCCAGCCGGCCGTATAAAAGGGCCTTACTTCCCCCCGCAGAGCTTCCGCCTCCGCTATTTCTTCTGCAAACCTCCCCGTTTGACCTGCCTGGGCGGCACTGCGGGCTCCACGGGGCAGGGGCTGCCGGCGCCCCGACGGGACCCGGATCGTCCCTCCCCAGCGCTGGCACCGCAGCCCCCGAGCATCCCCGGTGCGGCTGCAGCTCCTCTGTGGGCTGCACAGTTGAGGAGCAGCGTCAGTTTCAAGAGCCCCCGACCTTTAATAATCATTTCTTCTGTTATCTGAACACTTCCTAATTCATCCCCTTCTGTCCCTGAAAATCTAAATCCTATTTAAGTTAATGCCCTTCATTTTCATTTATAAAGACAGATACAAAATAATTATTTCCTATCTCTGCTGTTTCCTTATCTTCTGTCCTAATAATTCCTCACTGTCTCTCTTTCATCATCTGTCTTCAGTACAAGAAACTTTTCTGTTAGTTAAAATATTCTGTGTGTTCATTTTCTCTCTCTTTCATATCTCACTGCTTCTCTCCCCCTACCTGCCCTCGCTCCCCCCGCTTCTGGGGCCTGCCAGCGCTTTTCATGCTCACCCTTCACACTGATCTTCACATCTTTCTGGTGTTTGTATTTCAGTTTGCAATTTTATATGCAAATTCCAGCAGGCCACCTCTCCAGTCTCTGCCTTTGATATCCGAGTAGCCCTGCCTGGCTGAAGTGCTTTGCATAAACAGAGGCATGCTCAAAAGGACGGCCCTGTCCTCACCTCCGATGAAAGCGGCAAAGCAAGCAGTAACAGATGTGTTTCCTGGTGACAACTTGATTAAAAGAAAATAGAGGTGTTTTGTGCAGGAGACCAACCCTGCGAGCGGCAGAAGAAAGACACCCCGTCCTCCGGCAGGCAAGGGAACGGATCTCGCTGTGCACTCATCAGCACCGCGCACAGGGCCTCAGAGGTCCAGGCTTCTACAGCGACTGGCACGTGCAGCTGCCCACCGAAGCCATTTGTCTCAGCATCACCTTCCAAAGTCACCTATATTAGTAACAGCACCAAACGCTGAATTAAGGATACACAATTTAGTGACTTCTTATCCTATTTATGATTTCATCAATATTATCTTCATTAGACCATAGTGCATCGAGCCCAGTTTTTGATGTGCAGTCCATAAACACAGCCTTCACCTCACTCAACACTATTGAGGATTTGTTGAAGTGAATATGCTCCCGGATTTACTGTGATTACAATTATTAGCCATGCTGAAGGCAAATCACAAATGCCAAGAGCTCTAATCATTTCAAGACTCTAAAATGACTTGGTCAAATACTTCAGTGCTAACTTTCGGTAGATATCTTGTGAACCACCTTCTTTAAGTTGTTTATACTTGTTATGCACCATCTGATGTTGACACAAATAAAAGCTTATTGGGTGTGTGGATGTCTATATACATTTATTAAATCAGTTTTCTCACTGCACATATTGTCAGCCTTTTGTATAGTCTGTTTGTTCTTTTCTCTGCATAGCGAGTTACTTTTACATTAGCTGAAGAGTGTTTGTGTATTTGCAATCAAAAGAAACAGGATTGTAAGTGTTCAAAAATTGACAGCAGAGCTCTAAGCAGAGATTCCCAAAATTCATTTCTAAAGGCATTTCTTGTGAATGGCTTAAGCTTTGCTTATTCCTTCAGACTACAGAAAATATTGCATTCTCAGTGCCATGTATATCCATCTCTAGAACTCTCCCAGCTTCCCAAAAGACGTTAAAATTGACTCAAAATCATTTAGTCATGGCCAAAACTTGAGCCACCTCATTGTTCGCAGTAACTGCGTAGCTCTGGGAAGAAAAGAGCTCAGTCTTACACTGTCTAGTACAGAATGATCGCATCTGATAAATAACTTTGGTGACTCATCAGCAGCATATGCAGGAAATATATATTTAAACCTGTGCTGCTTAAACAATTGTTTAAGATGTCAGTTTATCATGCAGACAGTTTTTATTGAAAGAAGAAAAAAATATCATTTTTTAAATTAATGAGAGCAGACCTTATCTCAGCTGCATTTACTACACTGTATTTTGGAAAATATTCTTTTATTGTTCACTGTTGCTTCTCTTTGTTGGACCCACATGCCAACATCCACGTTTCAAAAGACTTTGATAAACATTAACCAACAAAACCTCAATGCTGGGAGCTGCAGAAGGAACAAATACAGAAAGACTAATTCACTTGCCCAAAGTTATATTAAATCAAGCCAAACTTGCAAACAAAATCCAGGTTGCAACTTCCCTGCTTTAAGGTAACGCCACCCAGGTCCCGCTGCCCCAGTTTTGCTAGCCTGAATAATCCAGGCTCCCTGCTGGGAACGCCGCAGTCACCAGGTCATGGAGAGGCTGCCCCATACTTTGGGAACCCCTGTGCACTCAGGGTGTCCTATTACAGACTTTGATGTGCTTTATTATCCAGAAAGAGGCGAGAATCGCAACACCACATGGACAGGACAGCTGCTGTGGTTTGCCAGGTTTGGGGAAGACCAAAGAGCTTCAGAGATCAGAAGAAACACAGGTAAAATGGCAACAAGACACCAGCTGTGGATTGCTGTTCACACAGGGAGCGATCTGGGAGGGAAGAGTCAACTCTTCCACCATATGGGATTTTAAATTAATCCTGTCAGCTCAGCTCAAGGGCCTGCCAGCCTTGCAGACAGCCCGCTGAAAAGCTCTTGCTCAGCAGTGAAGGGCAGCAAAGCTCAGGCAGGGCACGCTGCTGGAATCCCACCTGCAGTACTGCCCCCATTCTGGCCTCCCAGCACAAAACGGAGACCAGAGAAATAGGGGGTGTTCAGAGGAGAGGGGCAGAGTTCCTGGAAAACTCAGAAATGAAGAGAATCTTAAAAAAAAACAAAAACAAACAAACAAAAAAACCTGAGACTGCCATTGGAGTGGCAACTGATAAGAGGAGACAATAAAAGGAAAATGGCAGAATTGGAACTTCACCACCGTGTCATAAGATACGAAAACTGGGGTTTCCAATGAAGTTATGCAGTAGGAAATCCCAACTGATAAAAAGAAATAGTTTTCCACGCTGTAATTAAGTTGGGGAACTTACTGTCACAGGAAATAAGGACGGAGGCTTAGCAGGACTACATAAGGGACTGAATGCTCACACAGCTATCAGAGCATCCAGGCTCATTGTAACACGGGTGAGGTAAGAAGCGTATTAAGCCTTGTCTTTCATGCTGAAGACCATGTTGGACTATTAAGAGACAAGGATGAAGCCTCGTGTGTGTAGCAGATAATTTTATGCTTATTAACTTGGCCTCAAGTTTAACAACAGAATTGTAACACTGACTATGAAAACAACACAAAATGCAATGGAAACTGTGGGAGAAAGGACCCTGAGAGCATGGCCAAGGCAGACTTTCAGGAGAGGGAGAGGAGAAGGCACCAGTAGGTCTTAGATTCCCCCACACCATCCATCATGTGAAGGGAGACGCAGGTTTTTCCCCCCTTCCTCCTCCACCCACCCAGAAAGCAGCTACATCGAGCCCTAATGGCCCAGCATGAAGCCGGTTGCTGGTGGAAATCCGTGAAGCAGTGAGTGTTTAGAGGGATAAGAGAACTCTTCAGCCCAGTCCCTGCTGTGCTCTTTGCAGGAGAGGTCTTTTTAACCTGCTGCTATTCCCAGCCCTTCACCCTGATTTAAATGTTAACACGCTTCAGGAGACGGCACCCCCACCTGCCAGGAGGCAGCAGCGGTGCTGGCAGCAGCCAGGAGCCAGCCTGGAAAGGAGCCGGCCGTAGGGTCCAGAGCAGCAGCCTCTGGGAACACGTGGCTGGGCAGAGAGTGCCTGCTTCGAAACAAGAAACGTTGCTGCCAGTTTGCAGTTCTGACTTGAGTGTATTTACTAAATACCGATTACAAAGTGCAACACCCACCTGAAACAAACGCAACTGAGGGAAAAAGCCAGTCTAGGAACACAGCCAGGAGAAAGTTTGGGGAACACCCTCACGGCCAAGACTTAAGCTTAGCCAGAGCTACGAACCCGTATAGTTTCTCTGCCCTTAACAGTAGTGGATGAAGTCTGATACAGTTTGCCCAGCTGTGGTGCAGGGGTCTCACTGCTTAGCTCCAACTGATGAGACAGTCTTGTGGCTGATTACCTGAGGTTCACATCCTTGACAGCAATTGCACAGCAGTATCAGCTTGCCATGTATTTTCTGTAGCAATAAAGGGGCAAAGAAAAGCCCCAGTATAATATAATCAAGACTATAAATTGCACTCTTACTAAAAGAAGTAGGTTTGAAATAGGATATGAAGGGGCAGCTCCCAAAGGCAGCAGCAGCAGCAAGAGGAGGTCAGATGCAGTACATTCATCCTGGAGCCTGAAACAAGCTCACAGAAACATCCCCACACCAAAATAAGCTGTTTGGAGGTTAGCACAGCAAGGCACAGAGGAGCGGGGCTCTGAGGGGGACAGCAACATGCCTTTCCCAGCAGAGCCCCTGCTATGGGAAGCACACCCCGCGTGTTGCTCACGAGCGCTCAGACACAGAAAAGCCATTCCATCCCCACCTGTCTCGCTCCTCATGTGGCCGTGCTGCTGCCGAAGCAATTCGCCACTCCGAGCTCAGAGCAGGCTCGGCAGCCGCTGTCAGGCTGACACACTGCAAGTCAGCTGCTTCAGTTCTGCCTGGATGATAACGCTTTCTGGGCTGGTAGAGAAATAACAAGGGATGTAACTATCTGGAGCTTTGCAGCTTCCTTTCAACGCAAGATCTGCCCGTCTCTTCCCTGCTGGTGTCTGCAGCAGCATGGAAAGCCTCTGAACAAGGCGCCCTATAATCCATCAGAGCTGCTATTGCCCATTCATGCTCCACAGGAGCTCTGTCCCTCCACTAAATCCCTCAAGCCATCTCCAAATCTCCTCATCTCCATCTCCACCACCTCCCTCTTTTCAGTGACCTTTCCCCTGACATACAGTATCTGCAGGCTTCCAGATGACACCCTCACATCCTTATCTGAAAGAGTATTTTAGGTCCTGTCCTGGCATTATGCTCAAGCAGCAAAGAAGACATGTTAAGAAAGCAGCAGGAGTGTTCAGGAGGAGGTGGAGAGGAAGGCAGCTTTCCAGCTGCTCATCTGAAACCTCACCAGCACCTTTGGTTTTGCGTGAAGAACGGCCATCACATCAAGAGCCCATCTACCAAACACAGCAGATCCAGCTGGCAGAGCTGCACTAACCAGTCACACCGGTTGCAAAGAACAAGGGTATTTGAAACAGGTTCTCCACTTGTCATCCTGAGTGTGACCCTCCACTTGGGTTGCAACGCTTCTTGCTTCCCTCTGCTCTGCGTCTCACCGTGCCCCCAGGTCTCGTATGCCATGGCCCCACACCACCAGCCATCCTGCTCCCCCCTCCTTTCTCTGCGTTGGACAGAAAGCTCTCAGCCCGCAGCTCTGACCTCCTTCGTGGCCCCTTGCATTGAAGTCCCCTTTCTTCTGCCAGGCAGGGAACAGCAAGCAGAGAAAAGAGAAATTCACTAGTCAAACAAGCATGCAGGGTCTAATGAGGAGTAGTCCTGTCCCTCACATAGAGCTGTAAACGCTGGCTTTCCAAAAGTGACTTGGAAAGCATTGGGCTAATCCAGCAATGTATCTGAACTTGCGGGACCCTCCTAGATTTCTGCTCAAGTCAGTGGAGCAGGGAGGCTCCTGAAAAGTCCCGGCTGTCTGCACCTGACAGGCTCCCTCCTGCTCCCCCAGGGAACCAGGCTCTTTACCCATTGGCCATTCAGATGTCCCTAAAGCCCATGAAGGCTGCAAGCCACTCATCTGTTAAACATGAAACTTCTGTGACTTCTAAATAATATGAATTCATGGAATTCCCAGGTCTCTTATAACCTGCCTTTTACTTTTAACAAAAAAGAGCTTCCCCCAGAAGTTTCCCAATGTAAACAGACACCATAAAAGAGACAGATGTTGATTCTGCACCACTAACGAGGAACACCACTATTACATGGGGTGGCTGGGGCACAGAGGTGAGGACTTATTACTCCACTGAGAGGAGATGGAGGTGGTGCAAAGGCATGGTTTTCAGCAGGGAGGTTATTCAGAGGTTGCACACAACCTCTGTTCAGTGCTTTAGCCTTGCCTCTCTGTGGCTAATGAATGTTACAAAAGGAGAGGGAGGAGGCAGAGGCTGGAGGGAAATGGAGCAGAAATGCAAGGCTGCCATCTCGGATATCATCTGCCTCTCTCCAGACAGGCTGGCACAGACGCGAAGGAACGGCAGCACCCGCAGCAGCAGGGGCTGTGCTGGAGCAGAGGGTGCAGGAAGAGCTGGCTCCCTGAGCCGCCCTGCTGTACAGGGGCCAGGCAGGGCAGGAGCATCCGACACCCAGGAAAACTGCTATGGGGATGGCTTGTGCTGGAGCACGAGAAATTGAATCATGGCAGAAGCGTGGAAAGCTGAATCCTGTGCAGCTAGCTAGGCTGTTCCAGCGAACAAGGCTGCAGAGGCTCAGCTCACAGGCATATTCGATTTCCAAATGGGGGCCAGAGCGGGCATCGGTAAGGTACATGTCCCACAGTCAAAGCTGCGCACACACACCGCCACGTGCAGAGGAATCTGTGTTCAGCAAAAAGTCGCACTTGTGACTGGAAAACAGCAGATGATACTGGCACTGCTGAACTCTGCCACTCTGCTTGTTCACCCTCCCCAAAGCAGAAGGAAACTACTCTTGTAACGATCCAGCAGTCAGCTTCCTTCCAGCACTGCCTGGAGCAGCTCCCTGCTCAGAGCAGCTCTCACACCGTCATGCTCGGTGCTGCACATGGGTGGTTGCGCCCTGAACAGTTTATGATATCAAGCAACCAATTCTTACAGCTGAGGTGCCACAGCCAAGGGAGACTAGATGATCAGCTGAGGGTTGCATGGGGAGTCTGAACGCATCCTCCCACGTCAGCTCTAGTGTTTTACCCACAAGATCCCCCTCTGCTCTCCCCTGGTGCCTGGTCAGCAGTACTCCCAGTGGCGCAGCAGCTCTGCTCTCTGGGCATGGCTTCCCAACAAGCGATCACATCTTAGAGTCTCTGGCATTTTCTTAGAACACCTCAAATTGCTTTTTTTACACCTCACTGCTCAGTGCCAACCCCAATTCATGCTATTTGTGCATTTGCTTAGAGAACATTATCTGATCAGTCACCTCATAAGAGGCTGGGGAAGAGTCTTCAGCTTCTGCCTGTCACTGAAGCAGGTTGGGCACAAAGGAATCAGTACAAATATTTTGTAAAACAAACTGCCTCCCAGCACACCTGCTGCTGAGCGCATGGGAGAGCCCTTGCTGGGGTCCTGAGCACGGGCTGACATGGCCCAAGCGATAACATCTAGTGCTGAATACCTGCCTGCCCAGCTGCCTGCCCTGGAGCTAAGCCGTGTCCTTTTAATGGAAATAAATAGAGGAGAAAAAGAGAATTTAGCACATTTACATATATTCCCTCTGCTGGCAGAAGCTGGAAAAGGCAACACCCAAAAATCACAAAGACGCTGGAGTTGCAAAATATACTTAAAAATATGGTTTTTTTTTTTCAGGTACATCTCAAAGAGTACAGCATGTCACCGCACATCCGTGACTCTGTGTTAAGTGGCCCTACAGGCACTGCCAGCTGCCCACAGACAAAGCAGGTCCGTTTCTTCCCTCCAGGGAGGTCAGAAGAGGCTAAGCCACAGAGCCTTGCAAACTCTGGCCATGAAGAGTGTACAAAATGCTAGTCTGGTGCCACAACACGGAGACAGCATGACTGTGCCAACCAGGCCACCCAAACCTTCACAGCAGCTGCAGCAAAGCAGAGCTGCCACCTATTTCAATAGGACCCCATAGCTTGTTTGAAAAAAGGTGCAAAAAATGCTACAATTAATAATTTTGTATTAGTCCCTCCCTCCAAGCTGTTCTTTCCTAACCATCTGCATGTCCTGAAATGTGAGGTTTTAGTCATAAATGCCAGGCCTCGTTTTGGAAATTTATAAGCTGTTTTGCTTCCATTACCTGAACAGCTTCCAGATACTATATACAGGCATTGTAATCATCTGAGTTCCACCATGAAATGGCACCATAAACTTTACAAATACATAGCTCCTGCACAACAGACCCTAAGTATTCCATAGTTCCAAAAAATTTCCTCCTTCCTTTGACAGAAGCCAGGTATCCCACAAGTCAAAAATGGGAGTCCATCTGCTTAAGCGTATAAGGGCACAGACACTTTAACAGCAACATATTAGAAGCTGTACTTAAGAAAGGCGACATATTTCAACTTCCATATTGTAGCCGCAACCCCTGATGCACCATCAATTAAGAGCAGCAATAATTACAAATGGAAAACTGCAGACCTCAGAGCAGATAATGTGTTTCCATTAGATTAAGTAGTCATAGAAATCAAAAATAAAACCTATACTTCGGCTAATTAAGCCCACTCACCATCTGATTAAGATGTGTTGTGATACTATGGAAAAGTACCAAAGAGCTATTGTAAGTAAACCAACACAACTGGGTATTAATATTATATTCCTTGTCAGAAGGGGTAATTGATCTGCCTAGAGGTTAACCAAGATAATTACTGCAGGTTGACAATATCGTCGGTGTTAAACCTCTTGCTCCATGCATCAACATCAGGGATAAAGGAGGCTGAAAACTTGCCCCCAGACAGCCTGTATTTCTGACTTGTAACATGGTATTATTGAAACAACCTCCACATTCACCTCTGTATCTGACTTGAAATAAAACCACAGAGTGCTTGTTAAAATTCTCCCTCATCCCCAAATCTCTCCCCATTCCCCCTTAAAATTCTATTTAAGAAAAGTTGATGTAGGGTTCTCTAGAAAATAAATCCCTTCAATTCTTTCAAATCTGAGGGAATGGGGGGCAGAACAAATACTTTCTCACCTGGCTGTGATTCACATCTACAAGGCCAGATGCTGGGACTAATAGCCTTTACTTTGGAGTCCAGGGCCAGATTTTTACAAGGTATTTCTGTGCCTACAAGCATCTTTGAAAACAAGCAAACAAATCAAATTCGCATTCTTTGTCCTGATGTTGCATCTGCAATACCACGCACTGACTTGTGTATGGAAAGGTAAATCTGGGACAAAACACACAATTTCTTAAGTCTCCCACTCCAGAGTTGCAGTCTTGCTGTCCTCCTTTCTCCCACTGTGGATGATTTAGTGGAGAGGAATCCGTTTGGCTTTAGCAGCCACAACTAGTGCCTGACACTATGATGCTCTGACTCGTACCACATGACTTCAAGGTATATTCCTAGTGAATCAAGGTAATGGCACAGACTGTGATTAGAAAGCCTAACTAGATCAGGCACATTGCTAACAGTCCCACAGAGCTCTCACAGAGGTGTTGCTCAATGAGAGCCATCCCATTTAGGTCAGCCAGCCCTTCGTATGCCACAGAGCTCCTGTTTAACTGGTTTCCTAGAGCTGACCATTGTTTTGCAGAGAGTGGACTGAACTGGACTATTTCAGGAGGAATGACTTTCTGGAGGTGCAAAAACACATCAAACTGTTACCAGAGAATACATTTATATCAAGGGATAAATTACTGTATGCAAAGAGTATTATCAATGGTCTGCTGTCAAAACAAAAGGATGTATTTGCCAGGGGCACTGCTAGGGTCTGAGGTCAAGCAGTACTCAGTATTTTCATTCATGACCTAAGTGATGGAATAGAAAGAATTATTAGACTTGCAGATGACACCACAGTAGGGCTGGCAGTACATTGGAGGATAAGCTAAGGATCAATTGGGAGTCTGGTAAACTGGAAGAGTGATCGAAAAGTCCAGGGAATCTAATTAACTTGTAAGGTTTTGCTGGAAAACCGGGACGACAGAAAGCTCGGGGTTACAGCAGGTCACAAATTGAACATGAGTCAACAGCCTTGTGTTGTTGCACAAAGGCATCACAGCAGGATGCATTTACAGACACGTACTTTACAGGATGCAGAGGAGTTGTTCTGCCCAAGAACAATTTTGTCAGCAGACCTAAAGCTGGAGGGTTGGGTCAGCACCTAGATCTGGGCATCTCACCTGAAGGATGTCCTCTACTGTTTTCTTTGGTGTTCGTTTTCCCATGAAATCTGTTATGGGAGATTCACAGAAAATAAAGATAAGAGGGGCATGACAGTGAAGTTAATTAAATATTCAAAGACTGTTTTTAGTGTTATTTACTCAAGTATGACTCTAAGCTCTAGGTTCCAGTTTTGGTTGTTACTGTGGAAACCAGATTAACATGGATATATAAAAAAAAGGGCTAATCAATTAAATAATTTAAAAAGTGAAATAAAACCATGGGTAAGAAAACATGACAGGTTGCTCTGTATTTAGGATTCTCAGTCCTGATGTTTTGTACCAAGAGGCAGGAGATATCTAGGACACTGGGCTTGCCTGAGAGTTAATTGCTCACACACTTGGGTCCTCCAGGACACCTGAAAGCACCAAGGAGTGGTGGCTCCTAATCTCTGCTTACAGGACAAATGCTAAGTAACATGCGTTCCAAAAATCCCAGCCAAGGCTAGCAGGCAGAGCTGCAACAAAGCTCAGCTTCCGACAGAGCCAGCAGCACACGTTATTGCGAGGCCAGCAGGAGAGGGGCTGTGGTGGAGCAAGCTGGAGCGCGGAGGTGGCCCTGCTCACCCCGAGGTGGAGCAGGACCCGGTGGCCCAGGCAGAGCCCCAGGCAGCAGGACTGCAGGGCGCTCATCCTCGCGCCAACATCCACCAGCTGCATGACCTTGCAGAGACCCAGCCACTTCTGCACAGCTTTTGCTTTATATGTCTGTTAAGCAGGAACACTAATCCTCGCCTGCCTTCTTCACGAAGATTTGCAAAGGACTAGGAAATCTCCTAGCGCAAGGAGGTACAAAACAGCAAAAGCATTATTCAACACCCACACCCGCCAGCTTGAGGGGAGTGCTGAGCTAAACCACCGGTCAGCATACTGTACGTGAGGAAATCTAGATGAAATTTGAGGTCAGAGCAGCATTTACACCTCATCAACATTCAGCATAGCCGGGATACTGCCAGACAGAGGGATGAAGAACAAATAGCAAGCAGAAGGTAGGAGACAGTAGGAGAAAGCCCACCTTGCCTGGCTGCCCTCCCTGCCCGTTGTGCCCAGGAGGGGACACCCGGACGTCTCCAAGCAGCGTAACCCGGTGCCACTACCCACGGTTTCCGGAGAGGAGCACGGAAGGGATCGAGGGGCCACTGCAGGTGACGGGGCAGTGGGACAGCTGGCTTTACACCACCCGTCCCAGCACCACGAGCTCAGGGCCCCAGGAGCTGCCCGGGGCTGTGCTGTACTGGCCTGCCAGGGCCTGGACTATTTCTGACTCCCAGCAGGAGCTCTGGAAATCCCATTTCCTCCAGCATCTGCCGTCACCAGGGCAGGGACAGAGGCTGCTGGACCTGCACTAGCTGAAGAGGTTATTTGTCTCACCTCGCAGAGGGAACTAGATCAACAACGTGCCCGTAGGAGCTAAGGGCATGTTTGACAGCATCCATAAGGTTTTCTGTCATGCTATCCAAAGGATATTTCTTTGCTGTCCAGACAACACAATCATTATTTAACCAGTGCCAGAAGATTGATTTCTGTTTTTTCTCCTGTTATGCTCACTGTCCTCGCTCATCACCCACCAGCCAGCTCCTTGCTCTGCTGGCCACGAGTCCCAGGCTCCTGACATGAGCTTTCCTATCATCAGAGCAGTCCCAGCTTCAGAGCCACATCCCCACCCACGACGACTTGTGCTACACCAGACCAAGAGCAGCAGGGACACAGCCAATGGCCAAGAGCAGCACCAGCAGCAGGTGGGTACCCTGGCTCTACTGTCTTTGATGAGCTTTATTGGAAGATCAGACCACACAAAATCCTTACAAACCTCTTCAGAGCAGGATGAAGCACAACTGAACCATTCTTGAACACAGACGTCTTTCTCCAGAAGTTTGCAGTGGGACCAGCTCTCTGCAATTGTTGAAAACCTTTCTGAGCCTGAACAAAACCTCAGGCAGGACTAGAAGAGCATTCGTGGGCTGCTGGATGCTGCCTCAGCAAGCAGCTCCCCATCAGACAGGCTGCCGGTGCTCCTGCGCTCGCACAGCGTGGAAGGGGCAGAGATGCCGGCAGCACGCAGGCAGCAGGCACTCCAGCCTGCAGGAGACAGCTGCATCGCAGAGGAAGAGGAACTGGCAGCCAGTGCTTTTAATTGAATAATTTAAACATTATTGATTTTTTTCCTACTAGCTGGAAACAAGACCCAAACTCCAGGCACACCAGAAATGATTATAGAGCAGAGTCTCTTCAGACAACTAAGATATCACTCTCCTCAAACATGGATGAGGAGCTCTAGGGATACTGGATGCTCGGTACCCCCTGGGCAGGAGCAGCCCTGCCTGCAGCTCAGGTCACACCACCTGGGAGGGCAGGATTCCTGCCTTGGGTGCTGCGTGCAGGGGGATAAGCTGTTGTGCATGGAAGTGCTGGCGGATCCAGGATAGCCAGGAGGAGGACACCACCCCACCCTCGCTCCACACATCAGCGCGATTCTGCCAGCTGCACAACCTGTTAGAGCTTGAAGACATACTAGTTCGCAAATTTAAGCAAGCCTGTTGCAAGTCAGCTCCACCTAACTTGCAAAATACTTCTTGGGGACCAAGCAGATGGAAACCCACATAAGCTGCTGCGTTAGCTTTGTTCCCAGCAAGCAGAGACAAGGGAAATGCAGGACCAAACATCCTGGCACGCCTACTTGATATAGACAACTAAAGGAAGGTGAAAATAAGTTTTACAGTTACAGGTGACCAGTCACAGTTCTCAATATGGCGCTGAGGGTGTTCCAGCACCGTGGTACCTAAGAAAACACACTGAGCATATTGTGATACACCAGGTGCTGTCCAGACACCACATACGCTCTGTGCATCAGCAAAATACAGATGCTGAACAAGGAATAAAACAGGTAGTAAAATGATCCATAGGCTGTAGCCAGACCTCAAACCTGCCAATCCAGCTTGCTGCCTGTAAGCATCATAGCCTGGACGGATTTCTCAGAGGAATGTGGAAGAGGGCAGTGAAGGGCTTTTCATGCTCCTATGTAGGAGAATTGTGCTTTAGAATATGCTTGCAAATGTGTAAGTCCCCTTGAGCAAAAAGGAGTCTAAGCAAGTTATTCATGCTTTTGCACTGCTACTGCCCCAAGTGCAGCTATATTTTGAAGCATGAGCAGGCTGTAGGTTGGCAGCTCCTCCTCTGTTTTGGAAATTTGCAGCTGTGTAGCTACGCTGCTCCAAAAATATCTCTAACCAATCTTTTCCCTGCTAAGGGATCAACCATCTCATGGTCGACCTGCAGAAGTAAGGACAGGAGAGTGAAGTATTTCCCACTACAAGAAGAAATGAACTTGTTATAAAACAGTTGCCAATGGAGTGATGAACACAGCAGCATCACACACAGAAATTGA
Source organism: Chauna torquata (assembly GCA_013399475.1). NCBI lineage: Eukaryota > Metazoa > Chordata > Aves > Anseriformes > Anhimidae > Chauna > Chauna torquata. The sequence continues at coordinate 418,183 of VXAL01007522.1, read as the reverse complement.
AGATGCACTTTAATGGCTTTGCTATTGATCCAAAGATGGTGATTTTGCCTTTGACATTGGAGCACATGATAGGGAAAAAGAAAAAGGCAGCTTGCAGTCTGTTCTTGAGGGGTAGGCTGTCAACTACTATGTTTATCAGCTACATAGGTGCCACTACAACACAACAGACCTGGACTCTGTCATGCCAAGTACCATACAAAACTGAAACAACCCTTTCCCAAGATGTCAGACCACCTAGGAGTCCCCAAAATTATATCTCCCAAGCAGAAATCCATAACTGCATTGCACCCAAACTCCTCAGAAAGCACATAAGAAGTATCCCAGAAGCAATGGTAACTGAGCAGCTTGAAGTACTTGAAAAGTTGAGGCTTCTTTCTCCAAGTAGTGAGAGAAAGAAACATGAACTTACAAAGCTGAAACCCAGTTCAGTACTCAAAACAGTCCCGAAACTTCATGGCTCTCCAACTCTGATGGAAGAGGTTTAACAATCTCATATCTTCCCCCAAATACAGCCATAACCTGGAGTTTCCAGATAGTTTTTTCAGTTCCTCCAGCTCCCCTGAAGAGCACGAATGTGCCAAATGGACTAGCATATCAGGAAATCTTGATGCATTTAAATAAGAAAGCAATTAAACACTTTAATAGGAGGGAGGAAGGAAACTATTAAAGTGATTTCAGGATGACCTTAGTCTTCCACAATTGTAACTGAGAACATTAATATTTAACAAGTCTGTCTGACTTGATCTCAGTACCACTAGCCATCGTCACCTTGTACCATGTGGGCCTGTGTACACCCTTACACAGCTGAAGCAGGACAGCCTTGCTGGGGCCTCTGCAACAAAGCTTCACACAACCTTCCCCAAACCAAGTAATCCCATCATTTTCCTCCTGGCTATTTATAAATACTATTTACCAGACATTTGGCAACAGGAGTAAACAAGCCAATGCCCAAAGAATTCCTCACCTGGGCAACCACTATCAGCTGCCAGCATTAAATGCACAAGCATGAAGTGTCATCAGAGGGTCCTGGCATCCAGCCCATCACAGACATAACAGACCTCGCTAAGAGCTTAGCTGCTGCCTGATAGCCACCCGTCTCACGTAATAATAATAATAAATGTCTTGCACTTCCACAGGACTTTTAACAAGAGGACTTCAAAGCCCTTGTAGGTACAGAAGGCCCTGTGATGCCCTTAACAAGTACATTTTTAGTCCCGGTTTTATGGATGAGGAAATTGTGGCTAGTGAGGTAGAATAATTTGCCTACATGACAGAGAAAAGGAAGAAAAGCAGCAGTGAAAGAAAATACTAGAGCTGTGACTCTCAGCCCTCACCAAGGCAAGACCCTCCCCAGGGCTAGCAAAAAAAAAAAAAAAAAATGCAGAGCACCTGGTCCAGGCTCCATACCAACACACCGAGCCCTGACCTACCCCAGACAACGGTCCTCACAGAGCCCTTGCTCACTGAGGGCTTTGTTACGTGAAGTAGAGGGCACTTTCCAGAGATTACATAGGACAAGGACTTTAATGAACAAGTATTACAGAAAGGTTATTTTTACTCACCCCAGCATATCAGCCAAACACTGGACTAGGCACCTAGAGGCATCAGCTGTTACTTGTAATTTAACAAGTTGGCTTCAAAAAAGCAGTGCAGATTGAGAAGGACTGCTCACACACACTGTCCACAGCTGGCAAAACAAAGCCACGACCACCTCCTGGGTGCAGCTGGAGAGGCACGGGTAGCGGGCGAGGGGAGGAGAGGACAGAAATAAAGATTTTTACAGAAAGGCTGGGGAAAAGGAGGGCAGAACAGCGATGACCCAGGGCACAGGATGCCTGTGAGCATCTCCGTCTCCTGAGCTTGGCAAGTTGAACGACGAGGCTGCAGCAGAGCAGAGCATCCCTGGCCCCCCGTTTGAACAGTCTCATTGACGAGTCTTGTCATCATTCCTCAAGACTAATTTTTTTAAATTGCAAAATCTTACGGAGCTATTAACCTCAAAAGAGTTTAACATATGGCAGCACAAGTCTCCCTCTTACCCTAATTATAAGGCTTGCAGTAATGGGGCTGTCTTTTAAGTTACAGCTGCTATGCTTTTGGCTTTTCACTAACATTACATCCTATTAAGGAGCTACACTTAATGCATGCAAATTGCCAGAACACAGAGTGCTTCGGACCAGCGAGGGGACGCATTTAAGCAACAGCAGCAATATCCCAGGGTCAGGCTCACCCTGCTGAGAACTCTGTATGATCCATCAATCAAACTCCAGTCATTAATTAACTAATTCATTAAATATCTTTATATATGAAGGTTCATCAAGGCGGAACATCGTGTTGACAGCGACGTCCTGTCAGCACTTAGCAGTACAAGCCCCCCCTCCCAGCCCAGCAGCTCCCCAGGCAGGCAGGGCTGCTGCTGCACCCCCAGACCCCCTCACTCACCGTGGCTCCTCACAGCCCCCCAGGGGCGGCCCCCACCCTGCTTTATGGCCTCCCCACGGCATGCACAGCTGCGAGCCCTTGGGGTGAGGGCAGTCAGCCTGCCCTGCCCCACCTGCCCCCAGCACTGCCCTGCAGCCCACCGGAAAGCCACCACACAGCACAGAGCTCATCTCGCTGGGAGTAATAATCGAGTTTGCAAATAATAACAAATGTTTGTTAGATAATAACAATAAAGGCAAGGTGAAGCACAGGAAAGCTGGGAAGGGGCACAGAGAAAAGCCCACAGCAGCTGAAGCAGGTTTCGCAGACCAGCAGTGAAACACGCCACCGCGGTGCCTCTTTCTGCCAGACAGCTATTAGCTATGCTGGGTGTTGCTCGTAATGACAGCAGCTCTGAGCTGGGCCAGGTACTGCCTGGAAATGCTTTTGTAGGCAATTTTTGGGAAAGCCCGCCTTAGCAGAGCAGCGAATGGTGTTTTCCTATCATATAAATAAACCTAGGCTGGAGATGCAAGTGGAACTGCAGCTGGTGTAGCCGCACCCAAAATACCCATGGTCAAACCCGCTTTGAAGCCCAGCCGCTGCACGTGTATCGTGGGACCCCACCTGACTGCCACCCCCTACCTAGTGCCCTGAAGCATCACTGCAGTCTGTCCCTACAGTAACCGTATTTCTGTGAGCTGCAAGCAGAGCACAAGAGTACCACGGACCTGGCTCCAGCCCAAGGACTAATTTACTTTCCTAAGCCTTGAGTTCAACTAGGCATATTAAAATGGTACAGGAAATGCTGCCAGCCCTGCTCGGTCTAGACGGGGTGCTCCAACTGGGTGTTTGCCCTCCAGTTTCCTGCAGTATCTGGGCATCATCTCTCTGCTCTGAGGTCCATGAAATCTGGCCGCTGAAGCCTCCCCCTTCCTGCATTTAAAAGCCTCCCGCCCTACAGCGGCTCTAGGAGAGGCCATGCTGCGGTAGCATGCAGTAATGGTAACCTCTGAATCAATTCTTGCTCCCTGAAGAAAATCCTCCTGGCTTTAGTGCCACAAGCTGTAATACTGAAAATGGCTGTAAATTTGAAAAATTGGCACATTGTAGTCCAACAAGACAATTTTTGAATTGCTCCATGCAGCTGTGCAGTTCTGGATGCTATGCTGCTTGCATCCTAAACTGGGAGGTAGGGCACATTCTCAGCTGAAAAAACAGTTTTGTTTTGTGTTTTTCCTTTCTGCCTGTCCAAAACCTGTGTGCTGCTTCTGGTTAACCACAGCAGTAGGATGCTGGCCTCCGCAGCACGGCTGCAGGAACCCCAACCCTCTTCAGGGGAGAATGGAGGCAAATGCAGTGTGGGAGGGGGGTGAAATGCCCCAGTGAGAGAACCACTCACCCCGTCTCCAGGCCCACCCCATAGTTTAGCAGTGATGTTTGTCACAGTCTGCATTACAGATGTTTTTTCCTTTCCTCCCATTGTTGGGCTAATGTAGCCAGGTACTTTTGCATCTCACAAGCTGCAAGGTAGTGAGCAAAAGGTGGTTTAGATTTAGGAGCTGGTTTTGTGCTTTAAGAGAACCCAGAGCAGCAAAACTGAGTGACAACCTTGCCATCAAGCCAGCATGAACTTGCTCAAGGACTGCATTAAGTGTTTCTGGGCACAAAGGAGCAGGGTAGCTGAGGCTGGGAGGAAACTGGGACTGAACCCCTTAGCAGGACAAAGGGGCGCCCAGAGAAAAGATCACTGCAGATTGAGGCAGACTGGTTAAATCAATTTAACATTCCAGTTATTCAAAGAGGGTCTGCATTTATGCTGGACTGAGAAGCCTTGCAGTTTCTGTGCTCTAAAGCAGAAGACAAAATTCTGGAATAAATAACTTGCGGGAAGATGAGAAAGCGAAAGAAACAATCAGTATCTGGAGGAGGGAGAAAAAAAAACTCATTTAACCAGCCATAATGAACTACTTCACACGTCGTTTCTTCTGGTGAACAAAGACTGAGGAGGGTTTGTGGATGATATCTGAAAGTCAGACCCCTTTCAGGAGCAACACATTTACTGTAATGCAGTTCTTCCGGGAAGCCAACAAGACTGGCTCATTAAATTTTAGCATTATCTCTGTAGCCTTCTGCATTGTTTGATTAAAGTTTAATAGCTTGCTTGGTGGCGTTTGCTGCCTATTGCAGAGCCTTGCCCCCTCCCACCAGCAGCCCTGCCATTGCTGGGGGGGAACAGAAGGCCTTTGTTGGCTTCACATTGTCAGAAGGTATCAGGAGGTCGTAGGGTTTGAGGAGGAAGTCTGAGGAACCCCGCAGGGGTTGCTTTTCTCTAGGGCAATCTTTTTCTGCTTTGCAAACACCAGCTCTGGGTAGTGGTCTCTTGGGAAGTGTTATGCTCCTTGTCTTGCCCAAACACCAGCCTGATTTCTGTTCTTTGTTCCTTCTGAAACTGCCTGTGCTCTCCTCCAGTGCTGGAGTGTAGCTGCAGAGCCTGTCTAGAGACTGACGAATAACAGCTGAAACATCTCCTACAACCTCAGCGAGGACTTAGGGTGTTTTCTAAAACAGTCAGGAAAGGGAAACCTACTCCTTGTCTTTGTGGGGTCCAACTGGAGAGGCCCTCCAGTAGATTGCATTTTCACAAAATTCTCAGCACCTCATCTTCCAAAAATCTGGCTCTGTTGAGAACCTTAAGAGTGGATGAACCCAGATAACTTCTGGAAATCTTAGCCTGCAAAGTCATTTCCCTTACTGGTGGGGAAAAACTACCCATTTCTGCCTGTAAATCAGGCTGCCAGAACTCCTTTCCAGGTACAAGCATGAGCCTTTGCACTTGCAAAGTAACTGCAGGCACCAGACTGTACATGCAAAATTGAGTGCCTGATTGTATGAAAATGCTCTCTGTGAAATTAAACGTTAAGTCTGAATGAGCAGAATTTTACTGAGATGTTTGCATGTGCATTGAAATGCAGGATGGCCTGAAGCTGTTTGTCTTAAGAATTTAATGAAAATACTTTGTTTATTGCAGCGTGTTGTATGTGTGAATTATAGGTGTACATAATGCCTAACAAATGGAGCGCACTTCTGCATCCGCTGCCTGGGGGATTCCTGCACAGGCATACTTGTAGCAATGACAGTAAAGTCAGGATCCAAGTAAAATGCAACCTTAACTCCTTAGCAGTGTGTGAAGCTTTGGTCACTGCATATCATCTTCAGGATCATAGGACCTTCTTCTAGCTGTTCCTGAGATCATCAGAGGATCTTGGTATGGAGGATTTGAAGAGGGTGGGCTTGGGTTTTTCAGTCACTCATCTTCTCTGTTGAAAATGAATTATAGTGTCTAAGAGGGATGCCGCTGCCTGGCTCGGTTCTGCATGCAGCCGAGAGATCCCCTGGGATGGCGGGGCAATGGTCTGCAAGCTTGGCATTGCACATGGCCCCATCTGGGACAAGAAAGCCAACACCCCTGCATTGCTGTCTGCGCCTGTGTGTTTGGAGGTTTCAGATACATGGGATTTTGTAATTGAGAGAGTGAATGCTACCACAGAAATCGCCATCCTCTGCCAGGTGAGAGGTGGCACATCTCTTCTGAGCCTTCTGGACGCCTGCAGCTCGGTACTGCCCGGGAGGCACCTCATGCAGACCATCCAGCCTCCAGAGAAGCTGCACTTGACCTCTCGTTGTGGAACTACGGCGTGCCTTCCCTCTCCTTCCCCTTCTTAACAAAAATCTGAAGCCATTTTCAGTATTTCAGCTTCTGCTGCATAAAGCGTGGGGATTTTCTTCAGGGAGCAAAAAATTGATTCAGAGGTTTCCATTAACTCACATTAGCACAGCACGGCCACTTTCAAGGGCTGATCTTGGCAGTGACCTTATTGTAAAAGAAATGGGGCGTGTTCAACGCCCGAATTCGGTGGAGTTAAGCTGGAACAACTCCATTAGGGGGCGATTTTGCAGTGGGGCGTGGGAGACAGCCTCCTGGAGGTCCTGGAGGTCAGGTGGGATTCTCATGGCATTTCACAGGGTTTGCCGGGGGAATTCTCAGTGAAGTGGGAGCTTTTGAGACCAAGGCAGATACGAGGCTACAGTCAGTGTAGCAGAGGGATAACAGCAAGTTATGGGTACAGTCCTATACTAACATTATGGCAACGTTTTCCTTCTTCATCGCCACGGCTGAAGAAACTAAGGCTCAGGGAGATGAGGGGTTTGCCTGAGGGTGCCCTGCAAACTGAGGATAGAAGTCAGGTCATAGAGCTTTTCCAGGCAGGGGTGGAACTGGAAAACTGCCACACACACCCCCAGGCCTCCAAACGGTGCTGACCTGTCATTTCTCTGTGCTGTTCCAGTTGTGACCTGCCACCAGCTGCCAGGTCGCCAGTGTTTTGACTGTGCTCTGGGGAGCAGAGGCTGATGATAACACTTATTGATGTACTTAGATGGCAATACCCTCTCTCCCATCAGACAGCCTCTCACTGAACTGGCTCGCTGACTTCGTGGTGCTGTCAGAACTTCTCCAGACTCTTCCACAACAACATCTCTGCTCGCTGACAGCCCCGTCCCTTCCAGCCTCGTTGCAGGTGATGGGAGATGCCGAACTGCAAGTTCTTTTTGCAGGGGGCAGGAGCTGGCAAGGAGCTGCATGATTGATACTGCGATTATGCGATTGCACCTTGGCACCGCCATAATTGTGCTAGACAGAGCTGTTTAAATACCACCAGACAGAGTATTACTCACATGAAAATGAGGCCTTAAATGTCATTATTTGTGTCATTATTAATAGCCCCTAATTGTGTTCTCTAATCATCATGAAATTATGTTAATATTAATATTCACATCAAAACTGCCTAGGGAACAAGAAGAACTACTTTTAAAAAAAAAACCTACCATATGTCAATCCCCATTGATGTGAAACACTTGCCTTTCGCATCTATGAGATCAGACGCAAGAAGAGGAGATACGAATTGGTGCAGAGGGATTTCTCTGCCCCTCTAACTGCTGGAAAACCCTCTGCATCGTGGTGTCCCTAGAACCTGCAAACACATGTCAGAGAACTCGTTGCCTTAGACTGTATCACTGTTTCTCAAGGAGCTTTATTTCTTTTGAGAGGGCTTCTGACAAGTCCGTCAGAGGGAACAAAGAGCCGGACAAGATCTTGGTAAGCATCGTAACTCAGGTACTCGACAGGTGCCACACCACAACAGGCGCAGGAGCGTGGGAGGGCGATCTCACCAGGGAGCAGGGCAATGAGAAGCTGAATTCTTTATTTACACACAGAAATCTTGGACGATGCAGGAATATTAAAAAATTTTGTAATGCTACTAGGTTATTATGCATATTTTCCTTATATTAAGCTCACTCTTTACATCGTATTTTTACCAGCACGAAAATCCACTTGAGAGAATGGTAACAGCATGAGCCCACCAAAGTATTTGGAAAAAGCCTCCCAAAGGGATTAATTTTAATGGATGTTGCTTGAGAACTGAAATCTGTGGATGTTAAGGACATTTGGCACCCTGCGCAATCATTATAATTACTGTAACAGTTCCACTGAGGTAGCGTTTTTAGAAGCCTTTACCTAGTCATAGCCCCATTACAGCAGGTGATATGCCCACATACACGACCAGTAGCAGGCTTTGCCTCAGGAGCTTCCAGTCCAGAAGATGTACTGGATGAATGGGGTAATGGCCAGGTGGCAGAGAACTATTTTTATGGAAAAAAAACATTAATGAAAATAAATCACTTTCTCCGCAATTTTCTGCAGCTCCATTTTCCAACCAGCTTTACTTGCAAGTATCCAAATGCCTTACTTAATAAAACGGAGAGGTTTCTAAGTGCCAAAGTATTATGGCTTGAGTTAAATATAACTCAGAGCATTAAAATAACTTCAGAGCACACATACAGGGAGCCGACAGGATATGGGATTGCGAGAGCAGCTCTAACCTTCACGTCCTCTCCGGGACTCCAGAGAGGCCCCGCAGGCAGCGCAGGAGCTGGGCTGGCACACGGGTGGAGCTCGAAAGCGCGCTTGACGCTGCTGAGATGCCAGCCGCGGCCGCGCTGCGAGGAGGGGCGAGCACCGGCCCCCCTGCGGCAGGAGCGCTAGGAGGAGGCCGGAGCCCCGTCTGGGGGGTGCCCCCGCTGCCGCCGGGCGGGGGTGCTCGGCTGGCCCCCTGACCTGCCCCGGGGGCGGGGGGCCGGGCTGGAGACGCCCCCGGCCCCCGCACGTCCTTTGGCACTGCTTTCCCCGGGGGTGCGGGGGAGGAAGTTTGAGAAGGTATTTAACACTTTCGTGTGAATGATTTTTCCGTAAAATATTAATGACGTATATATAATCTAATTGATTCCTTAGGGCAATAACCTCTGACAAAATGGCCCTGATTAGGAGATAATTGAGTGTGTTGAATTGCGTCCTAAGAGAGCTTAATGTTGACAAGGTCCATTATCTTGTGATAATGACCCCCTTTTGTCAGGTGTTAGTGCCATTAGGAGACACTTTTGTAGGAATAAATCCTTCCGTTTAACTCCTTTGTCTAATTACATGGATCATTTTACAAATCAAAGCAAACGTTTGCCTCCTGGGCAGGCCCCTGGGTTGGAGAGGAGCAACAGGCAGGGTGTGCGCAAACACCTGAAAACCTTGGGTTTACTCTTGCTGTCGGAGCTGGATCTCCCAAGGACCGACGGCTACAGGACGGAGCAGAGACCCTGGCTGCTTTTTTCCCCTCAGCAGCTGCTGTTGCTTCTTCCAGGAAGGTCTGGAACTCGCTGCCTGAAAACAAGCTTTCTTTGCAGCGGCATTTAGCCAGACATACACGTTTGTGAGAGGGAGGCATTAAACAGAAGTTGCATAGCTTCTACTCGCCTCCTCGGCCAGCTGTGTGCGAGATGAAGATATCTGTGGTCATTTGCGGGGAAAGGATACTATTCAATTTCAGGAACACACTTTCCCTTGCTCTCTCTGCGCCTGGTTATTACAGGCATGTATTATAACTATTGCGCTTACAACAATAGGGTGCTTGGCTCTCTCATTTTGAGTGTGAGAGGGTATCTAAATGCAAATCCACCTGTCACTTTGTAACTTGATAGTTCTGGATTTAAGGGTTGTTTGCCAGCATCTGGCTCTGAACGTAGCTGAGGGGCGGGAAGGGGAGGCTCCTGCGCCCAGAAGGATGCCCGGAGGTCTGTCCTCGAACCCTTTCTGGCTGGGTTCAAGTTTTCCAATGCTAGCCCTTTGCCAGCAGCACAACAGCCAAGCGGGCAGGTTTTTTTTTTTTTTTTTCTTGCAACTCCGGATAATTTCAGATTGTGCATTTCCTGGGAAGATGTGGGGGAATAGGGAGAATGGATAGGAAACCTGAGAGCTGCTCCCGGGTGCTGTGCATGAGCACAAAGCAGAGGAGCCGCTGTTATTCCCTAAAGACAAATGCCTTCTGTGCTCTCTTCCAGACATGCACGTATACGGACATTCAAGAAAGCATTAATGTAAAACACCATTGATTTCAATTTATATTAATACACTGTGCAGTGAACTGAGATGGCTGATTCACAGTCCTCATCAGATTTCACTGGTGCTGGGTAAATCAGATCCCTTGGTTCACTGTAGTTTAATTACAAGCAAATTGTAAGTGAATTAAGATAAATCGAATTAGAACAACTCTAATACTGAATAAAAACACCCACAAAGGAGTTTGCTATGGTTTAACTAATCCGCTTCGAGAGCTAATATGGATTCATTGGCCTGGGCATCCCTGCACGGACAAGTGCTGACGCCAGGGCTGGGTCCCATCCGGGGCTGCGCCGTGCTCAGGACCGGCAGGAGCACAGCCTCGGCGGGACGCAGAACAAACCATCAGCCGGGGCAGCTCCACTTGTCCCTCTGATCATTGCTGCTTGCCAGGGAAGGGCAGGCCTGTTTTGACAGTGGCCAGCCACTGGGGAGATGGAGAACAGAGCCAGAGTAGCACAAATTAGGTTGAAAGTCTGGAGAAGAGGAACTGGAGCAGACTGATGAGGCACAAATTGGAAGCTGGGGTGGGTCTTTCTTCTTCCNTTTTTTTTTTTTTTCCCTCCCAGGGAAGTGTCATTTGTACAAATTGCCAGTCTGTGCCAGCTTGGGAGAGACCTTACAAGGGAAACCTGGATCCTTTCCTGCTTTTCATGTGAGCGGATGCCCCTTTTATTTCTGAGCAAGAAGTAAGTGGAGAAAAAAGGAGCCCCTGTCAGCCTCTCGGAGACAAATTGCTTCCTGCAGCCAGAGGTGGCTCAGCTCTAACAATCACCCACTGCCAGAGGTGAGCCAAGGTGCCCTGCTCCCCGCCGGCCCCCTCCCTCCTTGCGCGCCTGCTCCCCCCTTAACTGCAGGCCTTTAAATTGAGACCCAGATAAGTAACTAACCATCCTTTTCATTTTTATCGGGCCAGAATGATTTACTGGGCCAATGTGTGAAAGTGCATGGGACTCTGCTGCTCAGGCGGCAGAAAATACCGTACTGCCTAAATGAAATGACCCTACCAACGCACAGGGTTAAAGATATATGTGGTGCTCTTGTTCCCTGCCTCCTCTACATCAGATGGGCTGTTATCTCCCTGTGCGCTCTCCTCTTCGGAGAGGGAGGCAGGCAGAACAGGCCACCAGAGGACTGCAAGCCATAAAGTTATTAAAACAGTAGAGGCAACAAAGCAGCATGGATTCCCCACTGCTCTGACATTTCCAGAGGGTGAAAGGTAAAAATGCAGGGAGGCTCTCATGCTATGTAAAAAACACAGGCCAGTGCTTTTTGGTTTCTGCCTCAGCTCTCAAAGCAGCTAATTAAACGGGAGGGAGAAATCCACAAAGCAAGCTTCAAGTCAGCAAACAAAAGCCGGGCCCGGCGGGAGAGTGGCTGGTCGGGGCTGTGGAAGGACGCTGGCTTTTCCCCACTGGGGCTGCCTCTGAGCCTCCTTGTTTCAGGAAAGATTGGGAGTGGGGCTTGTTGCAAGCAAATGGCTCCATTCACAGTTCCTCATAATTCACCCTAATTCAGACACCAAGGCTGGGAGCCAAACTGCACGGAAAGGTGCAAAGAATTGCAGAACAGAACTGGGAAATGGCACGCTCCCAGACAACCTCGAATTCCTTATCGCCTCCACCTTTACTCATTGAGCCGTTCAGTTTCTGCCCTGTCTCTGCAATGCTCCGGGCTCCCAGTCCTCACACTGTTACTTGTTGCCACCGCCCTGGGGCTCCTGTCCCCTCCCTGCAGCATCCCTCAGGGACACGGCAGCGGCCGCTGCTGGGGTCCCCGTGCCTGCCGAGGGACCGGGTACCGGATGCGCTGCATTCCCACGGGGCCCACGCCTCCCGGCTGTCTCATCTCACAGACAGATACCTTCGTCTGATTGATCTCGGCTTAGCCGCCTGTCCACCCACGCCCTATTGCTAATGGCCTCATTAGTTAGGGAAAAGGGTTGCTGAAGTCAATTTATAATATGTAATAGTGAAAAACAGCAAAATCAATAACTCTGCAGAGTCAGGGGGAGACTAGGGGGAAGGACGGCGCTCGGGGCGAGTTCAGATAACTGATGAGCTTAAAAACCCCACTCCCAGCATATGTACTTGTGTTAAATACATAATCGGGAGCATTCAATTCTGATTAGCTGGTGAGACAGTCGGCACTCACCGCTGCCTTTCCTTTCCCTGGGCCTTGAGCCAGCAGAGCGTGCCATGCCTCCTCCTCCTTCCGTGGGACCGTGCTGCCGTCCCGCAGGGAGGGGACCGGGGCTGGCGTGCCACCACCCTCCTCCGTACCTCGGGACCTCGGTCGGGGTGGATAATGAGACAGGAATGAAGGAACAAGCTGACTCTTGTCTACCTGTGCCCATGCTGGGGAGAGAAAAACCTGGTTTAAGTGTCTCACAAATCTATGGGTTAAAGGCATACTATTGCAAAGACAACACGTTGAGAGCTGGAGCCAGATGGATTTGGATGAGAAATGCAGTGAAAATTATCAACCATGGGAACAGTGGGGGATTCCCTGCTCTGGGGAGACTTGAAATCAAGGATGGATTTGCTCTTCTGCAGCATGCCCTGGGTCGCACAGGAGTTAATCCAGAGCAGTTGCATTTACTGGGTTGTGCGCTGAGGGATCCCAAGGGCTCCCTCTGATCCGTGATCCAAAACCACAGCCCTCAGTGCAATGGGCCTCTGTGAAGCATCTTGCCAAAGATCTCCATTTAGTGGTAATTCCCTTTATAGCTTATTTTTGCCATGCGGTTGCACACCCCATTGTTTACCGGAGCACACAAGTCCCTGGCTCTCCTCTCCGTTTTGTTCCTCTCTCAGCTGGCTACCATTGAGCTGATTTCCCCCTCCTCCTGTGTTTTGCCATGGAGCCTAAATCGACACATCTGTTTTTAAACAGAGGAGCAGTCACATCGTCCCTGGCTTCCAGTGCCACACATCCAGCTACCGCAGCCTCTGCTGAGCAGGCAGCAGCAAAGGCACCGCCTGCCGCTCACCAAGAGGGTTTCTTGCAGGGGGCTGCCCAACCAGCCCGACTGCCGTGTTTGTATAGGGCCTACCGGGAAGAGGGGGTGGAAAAAACAACAGCAGAACATTACATGCTTTTTTGAGCATCAGGCTTTCTTCATCAAGTTACAGCAACAATAAGAGATTTCCAGCTTCTTTTTTGTCTTCTGATTGTGCTGAGAGCACCCTGCAGAGCAGAGCGATTTGCTCGCAGCCACGATCCACCCTGAAGGGCTTGCGGTCCCAACAGGCAGCCAGGCACCGTTATCCCGCTTTTGCGAGTGGAGAATAGTGAAGCATGCAGGCTTGGTTATGGAGGGAATGGACCAAGATGCCCCCAGTTTCAGCCCTGGCTCTTCACCACCAAACCATCCTTCATCTCACATATACTTTGCACTTACAGTAAACCAGCGTTTAGATGGGAAATGTGTCAGTGCAACTGCAAATGCTTTACAAAGGGGAAATGAAGACCTGGAGGTGTTTCATCCATGCCTTGCACTGCCCAGAGAACACATGGCAATGTCCCATTTCCAGCAAGGCTCTTGGAAAGGCCTGGCCAGGTCTGTCCTGCCCATGGCACCCACCCGGTTCCCTCAGCCCAGGCAGGACATCCGTCCCTGCCCATCAGCCGCTTCGGCTTGACGAAGCAACGTCCCCAGCACACTGCTGGTGCACACTCCTTGTTTCTTTCTCCCCTTTCTCTTGCCATTCTTTTTCCCTGTTATAAATTTTGCATTTCTAGCCTGCTTGTCATATTTCCTACCGGATTGGGTGTTTAATTAAAATCATAATTAAAATTGATCTCCTCATTAGCATGCACCTGCTCTGCTGCTCGCGTCCTGGCATTTAATTATACACTGAAGATGTCAAGTCTGACAGGCGAGAACGAGACCCCGGCCAGCAACCCCTGACAGGACTTCCTGGTGACAACATCTGGGTGGCAGGGACCCATCTGCCAGCGTGGCCCCGCAGCCGGGCAGGGGGACACGGCGCTGGGATGCTGACAGGGTTGCCACTGGTTTTGCTGGGGTTATTTCATTATTTTAATAGCAGAGTAGCAGCCAACACTTACTATTGGAAGTTTCCTGCAGCCTCCTTCAGCCAAGACTGGGCTGATGGGGACTGGGATTGAAGCGGACACCAAGCTCCCCATTCCCGTGCTGATGGGGCTGTGGTGCCAGCAGGGTTATGACACCCCTCCTGGCATTAACACGCACGTTCTTGAGATTTCCACTGTGGAAATGCACAGGGCCAGTTTTCCCTGCAGGCAGAAACCTCCTCCTACTCACCGGGCTCCACTGAAGGCCAAGCAGTGCTGGTGAGTGTGGGCACACATCCCAGCCAGCTCCTCCGGAACAGTCCTGCAGCACATGTCGCTCTTGCTTTCTCGGTGAAAACAAACCTCCCATTGCAGTACCTTTAGTTAGTTATCAGCGGAATTATCAAAGTAGTTTCTGTGTGCAGCAGAAACTTAAACTACATCTGCTCCTTTTCTTGTGTATGCCATATAATGAAGCTGCCAAAAGGCATTTTGGGGGCCGTTTTGAATGAGGAGTCTTATTCCCCTGCACTTTCAGAGTCTCTTACTGATGGATGTAGTTTCAGTGGGGCTCACAAAATGATGAAAGCTGACATCAAACATACCCACCAGCTCTAGCATCCTCTGAAGGGCTCCCCGGGGCCTCGGTGGGAGCTGCGCGTAGCTGGGCACCTCCCTTCCCTCCCCACATCCAGCACCACGGGGTGCCTGCGTGGCACCGAGATCCACAGCCTGCGGCTGCTGAAAGTTCAGCCCAGATGCTCTGAATGATGTAATCGAGGGTGCTCATCAAAATAGCTTCTAATAAAGAGAGAAGATGGGAAGACCTTTAAATCTCCCTTCAGTAACACTTATTGTAACTGATGCTAGTCATTTATCCCCAGCCAGGACTGGCTGATAACACAGCAACGCGCTTGCATGTATCAGGGAGAGATGATGTGGAAACAATACCTTAAGGTGCAGTTGCCCTTACATTTTTATGGCTACTTATAAGGTTGGGGCCATCAAATGCCAGATATAGAGGCCTTCATGCAGTGAGAGGCAAAGCCAACTGAAGCTGAGGCTGAAGCTTTACGACACCTGGGCTCCCCCAAATCTGATGCGGTTTGAGAGTGTTTCATGTTCAAGGAGGGAAGGCTGGGGATGCAGCAGGCACACAGAGGGTGGGAGTCACCTTTGCAGGAACAAGCTGTACATGTGAAGTGTCACACGTGGTCAGAGACTGAAAAACAGACGCTCATTTTGCTTTAAGGACGTCTTCAACAGTAGAGGGCTTTAACAGTAACAACACTTCACTTTAAAAAATATATATATATATTAAAAAACAACAATCCAGCCAGTAATAACCATTCTACTACTCCTTAGAAAGACAGCGAGTCCCATTAATCATAAATAAGGCAGTTGAACATTATGAAGAAAAATACACAACCATTAATAGCCAGACACCAATACAGCATCCCATTGGGGAACATTATTTACGAGGCTATATTGTTATCAATCCTGCTGGGAAAAATTCTGCTGCACAAAATGAGATACAGGAAGACTGCAGTTTATGTGGGATGGAGTAGGGGTTAGTCAGTCAGAGCCAGCAGCATACATCGATGATGATGCACTCTGGCTAAGGATGCGGCTCTAATATTGACTCTGTACGGCAACAGAGTAGGGTTATTCTGCCAGATCCTGGGGTGCTTCATTTGTGCAAATTCTCAATGATTTTAATGAGATTTTGCATGAGTAATAATTCATCAACCTTGAGTAGAGGCCAGGGAGGAATTAAGTGTGGGCATTTGCAAGGTTGCTGAGCTGGAGAGAGGGTGATATTGCAGAAGGCCATGTGCTCAAGAGCACAGAAGAGCAGAAAACAGCCCGGAGCAGTGTGCTGCACTTGGAACAGGGAGAACTGGAGGCATGAGTGAAAAACGGAGCCTAAATAAACATTCGTCATTTGATTTCTAATTACACAATTACGTAAATGTATGATATTAGTAGTCAAGAGCCTGGAGTTTTCAGTAAAGAGTCCCTTAAGTAAATAAACGTTTTCAAGCAATTACATCCTCGGGATGAGATTTTAAAAAATGAAATGTTAAGAATTGTGCAGGATTCTACCAGAAAGCAGGAGGAAAAAAGAAAAAAAGAGGCAATGAGAGTGACAAGCAGGGGTGCCAGGCTCTGCAGAGAGGTGGCTTGTCCCAGGAGTGCCGCTTGGGCCGGCACCGCAGCAGGGAGGGCAGCGGGCTGCTCGCCGCCCCGCGGCACCGTCCGCACCCCACCCAGGCACCCGCTGCCTTCCCGTGCTCTCGGCGGAGTTAGCTCTGAATTAGGCAGGCGGCGAGGGCGGCTTCCCTGCTTACTGTTTGCCTGTGCAAGGAGCTAAATATTCATTGAGTAATTAGTCAGTTCAGATTAGCAGTATGAAAAGACAATTCTATCTAATTATAAGAGATATCAGCTTGAAGATGCCACACAAGAATGTCGGTTGCAGTGGAAACGCAGAATATAAATAAATGAATATGTAAAAACAAACAAAAGCCTATCAAAACAACCAAGAACAAAACCCAATCCTTGCATTACATTTGATAATTAAATATTTATCAGAGTAGAGGAAGTAAAATCCATTTACTGTTTTGGGCTAGTTACAATATTTCTTTTAAAACTCCTTCTGCAATTAGTTTCTTCCTTACTCAGAGATGGGGCCACTGAAATAGTCAAGTCTGTCTTGAACAAATTGCAGAACATTTTCTTGTCTGATTGGTATGTGCTTGTGCAAGTGTTTCAAGGAACTTTCTTTAGCTCAGATCTTCATGCTGAGTGTCCTTAATGACTGGTTGCTATGGGTTCTGCAGGCTGGAGGAATCACTTCGTTAATGCTTACCATTAACCCAGGGATTATCATAAGGATTGCTTCCTATATTTTCTTTATCCTTGGTAAGGGCTACAAAGAGCTGTGTCTAAGTAAGACAAATTCACCTAAGCTGTGTCTATTCAGTTTCTGGGGTGAGCTCTGCCTTCATTCCTCATATGAGGCTGTTTGATTTCAGGAATCCTGATCTGGGACACAGCTCTGCTAACATCCGTGGCATTGAGCACTGCTCAGGAGCTGAAATGCTGGCTGGGAGGGAGGAGTGTTGGCCAGACTGGCTGGGAGAAGTTCTGCATCTCCTCACCTGTCCAAGCAGGCTCCTGCAGCAACAGGAGATGAGGGCTCATGGGCGCTCCCTTCGCTTCGGTGCAAACACTGCTGGTAAAAGCAGCCGTGGGACCACTGACCTCCCCGAGCTGGTAGCCCAGGCACGCAGCTTGTCGTTTGCAGGTGGCACAGCCTGGAAATGGGGCTTGGCTCTGGCCTCTTCGCTAAGGACGATGATCCCCGGGGTGCTTCACATCTTCCTTGTACAGGTAGAACAGGAGAGGATCGGTCAGCGATTCCTCTGCGATGATAATGCTGCAGGTGGCCCCACCGGTGAGGCTCGAGCTGTCAGGTGGCCGTGGCTGTCCCCTGATGGGCACCTCCCTGCAAAGCCACCCGTGCCGACTGCCTGCAGGTGCACCGAGGCGCAGTGCTGGCGCGATGTCTGGCCAGGCGCAGCCAGCAGCGGCTAGAGGATGGTGCCAGCAGCTCAACACCAGCCCTGCTCTCAGTGACTGTTTCCACAGGATGAAAAGATGAGGCAAAGCGGCACGGCAGTTCTGGGAGAGCCCCCTGCTTTCTTACCATTCTCTAAAAACCAGGACACGAAGCGTTGTTATGAAATTTCACATTTGAGATAATTGCGTTAAGGTAATTGCCACTACAGCATTATTTCCCATTCCTAGGAGAGGATGAGTGGAAGGCTGAGTATATTGTGTCTGCGTTAGCAGATTAATAATTACAGCCCTTTGGAACATTGCTAGTTTGTATAGATTCACAGCTGCAGGATCATTATGAGGCAAACTTGAAGATACCCTATAGGAGCAATATCCTGCTTTCTGCACAGTTTGTTTCTTCTGCTGCTTGGTTGTTTTCTCTATACTTTCATCAGATTCCCAGCTTGTTAGAAACAGGAAACATTTACTACCTGAAGAAACCAAAAGCTGGAACAGTGCAGAATGGCAAAACACCATTGGGGATTACCTGGCTAATACGTTTGGAAGGAAATATTCAGTCCATAATAGCAACACTTTACACTGCTTCACAGCAAACCCATCCTTCAGAGGCTCTCTGGCTGCTCCGCAAGCACGAGTTAACCGAACCTCAGAGCACCTCCCGTGAAGGATGAGAAGAACTATTGAGACCTTCCTCTGCTGCTGAAATACAGCCACCCCTGCAGCCACTGTTCATTTGCTGCAAAGTATTGTCGGATAGGAACTGGAACACTCCCACAGCCCATTGAGAAAGACGAATAATTTAGGGAAGTTGGATGACATTACCAGGGTGGGTTAACTCACCATTATAGCAAAGATAACACAAACTCTAATGATTACATAGCACAAGGCAACACGAGTTTTACATCCCGTCTAATAGAGTGTATCCCCTGCCACAAACAGGCGCAGCCTAGTGTGAATTCATGGCAAACCTGGAAGAGGACACTGATGGTACACAGAAGCTGCTGCTCTTTTTAGCTCTGCTGCCTGATTAGAGTGAATTGAAAAATAAAAGCATAAATTGTTAAAAGAAAATTAGATTGATAAATTGATTTCAATTTTCACAATCTGGGATGTAACACAGCAAAGAGTTCATTTGAAAGCTCAGAACTCTGTCTTCCCTAATGGTGTCTCTTTCACGTATTGATTAATGTCTATATAAAGCATACCATCTAATTTAGGGCACAGTAAAACAATATTATATTTCTTCTGCAAAGCATCTTAAGGGATTTAACGGTATTTTAGTGTACAGCACGAATTGGTCATTCACAGGTGATGCAGTCTGTATAGCAGACCATAGAGGGGTTATTTAGGGAGGGCAGCAGCAGGTGAGGAGTGCAGGAGGTACGAGGACCGATCCACACATGCACCCATTTTTGCTTTCCCACTGGGGAAGAACATGGGGCAAGAGGGATCCTGGCTCCAGCATCTCCTAGGCATTTAGTCCAAAATACATAAGGGCAAGAAATGCAGGAAGGTGATGAGAAGGACACTGATAGGGCCCTTTGAGCAGCACACCCAAATGGTGACAAAGCTGAGAGCTGGAGGGAAGCACCCAGGAGCCTCCCACGGGCACTGCGGGGCTGCGCCTCGCCCCCAGCCAGCACGCAGCTCACCTGTGCCAGCCTGGCTGTCCTCGCAGAGGGACTTTGGATTAGGCTCTGAGCTCACTAAGGCCTTGTCAGACCTATGACTCTCATGTACAACCGCGTGGCTTGACCTCTGTGCATCAGAAATTGTATTCCAATCTCTGTACAACACCCAGTGGAGTATCAGTACCGAACACCTACAACCACTCGGTAAAGGAAATACGATGGCAGCTAGGTCTGTAATACCCGGTAGAGGAGAGAAGACCACTTTCTCTCTCTTTTCTTTTTTTTCTTTCTTTCTTTTCTTTTTTTTTTTTTTTTTTTTTTTTTGAAGTACGCAATTATAGTGCTGAGCATTATTTGGATTTGCCTCTACAGCTGCTGCTGTCCTGCAGCGTACTCCAGCCAAATTACATTTCAGAAATGACATTTCTACTCACAGCAGCACAGCCTGGCTCCCCTCGGAACAAGGGGGAAGGGGATGTAATAGCTTTAGCATTCCTTCTTCCAATAAGACAGAACCAACTTAGGAGAGAAAGGGGTAGCTTGCACTGCCTTGCAGCTTTATAGCAGAGCTAGCTGAGACAGATCACTCGCAGCTGGAGGGCTGGGTCAGGAGTCACAGTTTAAACAATAGTAGTTAATCTGGCTGTTTAATCTATTAATTCCCATCTATGCTCCTCTATCTCGTTACCTATCCATCGAGGCTAATTATACCAACCTCATTATCCTAGCATCTGATGCCCTCCAACCATTGTTATACTGTCACAGGAATGCTTACAAACTTTATAATATGTGGCAAGCTTAAGCAGGACCTTGCATGCCACAGATGAGCAGCACACCAAGCAGCAGGCATTTCTGTGGTGGAGTCCTTGCCTGGCTCTTATTTAAGCAAAACACTCCCTGAAGGATTGCCAGGGTGCAATGCATTGTCAAAGATAATTCTATACATTATTGTCTTCAGAAGAGCTGTGCAACTTCAAGGCACGTGTAGTGAGGTCTTTGCCAAACTTACCATTAAACTACCTTTTCCTGCTGCCATACTAATTGCTAACCCTTGGCAGGAAGAAGGCTGCTATCATTTTTTCATTCATGTATAAAAGAAGAACTGCAAACAAATCATGGATCCAGTCCTGTGTTTCCAACAGTTTTTTACCTTTCCACTGCTGTTCCCATGAGATTTATGCCTCACGGTAGGGAGGAACCTGCAGTATCCATTCGTACCCATTTCTTGTCTATTTAAGTGGCAAGAGTCTGTCAATGCAAGGAAGTTTCATTGATTTACTGTGAGACACAAGATCACACTGCTGTCATTGAATCACTGGACATATTCTTATTCTGGATAAGGAGCGGCTCAGTTCAGATTGGCAGCAAGCAGTTAGGAGCTGACAACACACCAAAACTGGAGCATCCTGTTGAGAAGAAGGAGTAGAGGAGAGGCAGAGTAAAGGACCTGAGCTGAAGTGGTCTGGGATCACATCTCAGCTAAATCAAAGCAACCTCCACCAGCTCTGCTGCCCCCAGCAGAGGACCAGGGGCTTCTCCCCTCTCGCGCAGCTCTGCAGCTGCATCTGGTTCTCAGCAGAAGTCAGGATAAGGGGACCGACCGCAGGGGCTGCGGTGCTTTGGAGCAGGAGGACTTTGTATAAGTATGTTTGTTTATTTTTACAGCTCATTTCAATCTTCAGGTGCACTGGCACCATTAAAAAAAAAGGAGCAGCATGTAAATCGCTTGCTGTATTGTAGTATAATGAAGTATTATGTTTCCCTTGTTGCTGCATTTCATTGTAAAGAATCAGGAAAGAGAATTGGCCTGACACAAGCTCCCGCTTCACTCCTAATACTGGGGAAATTAGAGCAGAATCACATACCTCATTTCTTTCCTGGCAAAGGAAAGCGGTGGCTTTGTGCTGAGAGCTCAGACAGTGTGAGAGACCACAAGACAGGCAAAGCATCAGGCAGGAGGGGTCAGGTTTGGGGAGGAAAGTTGGGTGGAGGACAAGCAGGAGATGGAGCACAAGGAAAAGCAGAGCGGAGGCTCCATGGTTACATCTCTTTTCCAGCAGTCATAAGGCACTCCAAGCATGGAAGAGGTTAGAAAGCTTGTAAACTAATTTCAGTTAATAAATGATTGATGTTGTCATTCTTTGGGGTGCATTTTAAGTGGGAAGATTTATCATCATTCTGAAAAAGCCAGAAGAAGGAGAGCTTCTGGAAATGGATGTATTTAATAACAGCATCAGACCAGAAGCTGGGATGATGTTTTCACACAGGCTGGGTCTGATATTCCCTTGCCAAGTGCTTGGACCATCCCCTGCACCTCGCTGGGGCCAGGAGGCAGGGGTGCTTGCTCCCGTAGCCTGCCTGGGCAGTGGCAGGGGGCTGCACCGCAGCGGGCAGGGGATGTCTGGGCAGCTAGGGGCTGGGCTGTGTCAGCCCGGACAGCACAGGAGCATGTTGCTGCCTGCATCCCGCGCGGGAGGCAAGCTAGCTCCCAAGGGAAGGCTGCCATTGACAGGACTCAGATGCATGCTCAGAAGCCTCCTCCTGCTCCGCTAAGCCCGCGTGGGCAGGGGAAGATCTGGGCGCTTTGTCTCTTTGCAAGCAGCAGGGCTTTGCCCTCGCAGCCCAGCCGCGCCCCTGCGTTGGCCCCTTTGCACGTGCTGCGCAGCCCGCCAGCCCAAGCCCTCCCCGCGGCCAGAGCTGCAGCCTCGCCGCAGGACGCCTCTTTACAGCCCCGAGAATCCCAGCTCTCAACTGCATTACGGCTGATTATAATATGCCTCTTAAAGATGTTGCTCACTGCACTGCTAGCAAACACCATGTTGCCAGCGAGGACTTCTGCAGCCGGTTTTTCTGTGCTGATGAGGCTGTCAGCATCTTGTTCCTTTGTTCTCTGTCTGGTAGCATGGGTGAAATAGTTAAAAAGACATGAAGAATAAAGCCCTCTAATTTAGCTTTCCTTTCAACTTGCAGGAAGCCTTGGAGGGGCCGCTGGTAAAAACATCCTCCACTGTAATATCTCTGCAAGCTCACCCCGAGAGCTGTCTCCCTGCAAAGCATTTTCCCTCCCATCCCGTTTCCAGCCCTGAGCCACTCCCGCACATCAGCTGGCCTGGGCGGCCGTGCTCAGCCCCCAGCCTCGCGCCCCCGGCCCTCCCAGCACTGGCTCCGCTCTCGGTCAGGGAGAGGGTTAACCCACCTAGCCAGAGCGGAAAATCAGCCTTACCCTTTGCAAATCCAGCAGCAGCTATCAGAGCAGCACTCTGGAGAAAGCAGGCTTGCATTTTAGCAGCACAGCCTGCTTCAAGCTTTAGGAGAAAGTGCGAGACCATCTCCCAAGTCGTCTTTGCGTCAGGGATGCGTGAGGATCCTGGATGTTGCTGTTGCAGAGACAAAAACCTAATCAGAGGAATAAAAGCAGGAATACTGCCCTCAGCTCCCCAGCTTTCTGAAAATATGAAATGGTGGAAGAAAAGTAATCTGAGGTTCTCCGGCAAGAGTTTAAGTAGTAGCTTGGTCATCTTTCTGTCGAACTTACTGGGAAAACTCCTCTTGAGTTCAACAAGAGATAGATAAAATGTATTATTGTTATCATTACATATAAACACCAGCCAATCCAGTAAAACTCATCTGTGTTCAGTCCTGTCTGTGTGCATGGAATGAATCAGGTTAGCAGCTACAGCCCTGGGCTTCCAGCAATCCCCATTTCAATAATATAAACAGAAAATTGGAAAGGAGATGTCATCTCAGTGTGTTCATTCCTGAATCTCATTTGATGAAATACTCTTTATAAAACCCTTAAACAGCCTAAAGCCATTGGTGTGAAAAAAGGTAACATTGCTCCCAGGAAAAAAACAATTAGCAATACAATTAGTTCTCTAAGAGGCAGCAACAAATAATTGAACTGTTTCTTTCACAGGAAGGGACAGTGATGACAGTTCTCAATTCTTGGTATTGACAGCAGAGGAAACAGTCCATGAAACTGGTCATTTGCTGGGAATTTTTGTCTATCAGTGGTGAGCGGGGAAAACAAGAGAAGCATGGAAGATCAGGTTAGCTGTCAAACCTTCGTGTGCTTCTGCAGCATCAGCAATACACAGCTACTGCAGCCCACCCGCACAGGAGCCTGTCTGAGCTCTGACGCGGACAGGCGAGATCTGCGCGCGCGCTCCGTTCCGCGTAGCACCTCGCACACCCACCCGGACAGGCTCCGCGCCACAAACCTTGCCAGCGGTTTTGCACATCTGGATGGGCACCCCCGCCCCTCTGGCTGCAGAGGCAGTGGAGAGGAGGTGGGGAGGGAGCCAAGGCACTGGGGACATGGTCCAAAAGTAGCCTTTTTCCAAACTGATAACACAGAAACAGCCCCAGAGTCTTGGGGCTTCATCAGCACTGCGGGCCCAGCCACATGTTTTATTGTGGCATCTTCTGTGCGCAGGCACTGGCACACCATGTGTCCTGCAGCCTCCAGTCCGCTGGGTCGTATTCTGGCCTAACTGTCCGGACCTGGGCAGGGAGATTGTCCTAGCTCAGAGCCTGAGCCCTTCTGCCTGTGTTCTGCAGCAGCGGAGCTGCCTCAAGTGCTTTCTTATTGCAAGGGTGTGCTAGCGGCATTTGAAGAAAGCCATTAAAAATTGCACTGGCTGAGTTTTTTTCCAGAGGAGGGGAGGTATAGATTTGTCTCTGCCTTCAAGAAATGAACTAGCACTAGCAACACAATTTTAACTTATGAATTTCTGATCAATAACCTGTTTTCATTGATTCCGCTACTTGCTGTAATGAACTGATTAAGAGAAACACAGCTGCAAAACCAAGTGCAAATTGGCCTGCTGCTTTCCGCTGGCCCTTCAGGAAGGCGAGACTCGCCGGTCTGTGCAAGGCCACACGAGTGCCGGTGTTGGAGTGGTGTGGGCAGGGGTGCCCAGACAACCCCGAGGGTCCCCATGGTTGTGAAGCCTGGAGGGTGAGGTTGGGTGGGAAAGGTTTCCCACGGCTTTCAGAGCACCAGGAGGATTCTTGCACCTCTCCACCACCAAGCATGCATTTCTTCTTGACGTAAAATTGCTATCCCACGGCCAAACACAAGCTAGTGTTTTCAGACCTTACAATGGAATTCAAACTGATGAAGGAGAAAGTGAATGTTTTCAAAATCTGTTGAGATGTAGCTTTTGTACTGGCAGCTTGGGACTTTCTCATTCTGTTTGAGCCAGTGCATTTGTATCCACTCTTTCAAATGTCTTTGTATTCATTTGCGTTTTTTTTTTTTCCTTAGCTTCCATCCTTCCCTACCACTTCCAAAATGTAAGAGTAAAAAAATACATATTTTTCTCCCTTAACTACTTTCATCTGAAATTAGAGCTAACATTGGCTGACCCTGCTGTGGCTGAATCTCAGCATTTTCTGTATCGAATCCTTCCTGTAAAATTTATTAGATGGTGCAGTATTACCCTCATAAAAATACAATAAATGGCCCTGTTTGCATTATATGCCATAATGACTCTAACCTAGTGGCATTCTTAGAAAGACCTCTTTAGAAATAAAGGGGCAGAAGAAAGTCTAACAGAAATCTTTTGGGTAATTAGATTGCTGGAGTGCAGAAACCTTTAAAATCATTTTAAATCAAAGGAAACCCAGACTCTAAATCAGAGGTTAACAGCATTAGGTATAGTTGCAAAACTCTACAGTCTTGCAATCTTGCAACTTCTTCCTTGCACTTTGTGCACTTACAATCATCAGAGGACAATATCCATGCCTTTTCCATGATATCCCCATTTGCTGCAGAATTCGGGATGGCTCCTGAGATGTCCTCTCCTCACTCCGTCACTGTCTGTCCTGGGGTGGGCTAAGGGTTTCATCTCACACCATGTTCTTGGGGTGCAGGGATGCTCTGTGGATGGTACAGTGGGGCAGGGTGCACTTATACTCTTGGTAGCAAACAGAGTGCATATCTGCAATTACAGTGCCGAGGTGGCACGTGTGGGGCTGGGCACGCGGGTAGGTGCGTTTGCTGCGGGGACTGCCTAGCAGAGGAAGGCAGTTGCTTATGTGAGGCTGTGTGCCTGTTCGAGGTGATGTGTGTGCGGTTATTAAACAGCTGCTGGATTTATTTGCCTCATTTCTCCTTGCTGAGCTGGAGTTTGCCCAGTGCCTTCTGAAATTTAGCTACAAGAGAGGACTGTATATTTTCTAATGCCTGTATTACATATGCCATAAAATGTTTGTCACACTGATTTAAAAAGAGATGTTGCATTACTTAAAAAATATTTAGCCCTATATGAAACTAGTCAAATTTTACTGCATTTGAAATCAATGATGTACTGTAATATATTCTGCTGGATACAGACCAGCTTCCAATCAATTAAATTTTTCATAAATTACAGCCACACCAACACGCATAAAGCACAGCAGGGACAAACTGCAGGTCCGACCTGGCCGCTCTGCCTCAGTCCTGCCTTGCACCGGCACTGGAACGGCCCTCGGAGATGTCTCTGGCTCAGCAGCAGCTCCGGAGCAGAGGGTGCGCCAGCACCCAGCGCCCAGCCGGGTTTGTCAGGGCAGGAGAGGGCGGCCGTGCTGCGGGCACCTGCCGGGCTGGCGCAGCAGGAACAGCCCCGCAGGGCTCCAAGCTGCCCTCCGAGGCACGCTCCCCTAGAGCGGCCTCTGGATCGGAGAAGCTAGAACAGCTTTTATTCTACCTCTGAGTTTTCTTCTGGAAGTCTCAGCACAGATTCTGGCCTGTTCATTTGTGCCATGAGCATCCTTAATATCACGAACTGCGTTATAGACCTTGCCATTGCAGATACATTGCAGGCGTGTAGGCTGGAGAGCGGAGAGACGGGGCGTGTGACATTGATGAGGGCTGGAGCGGGGCTGGCAGGCAGCGGCAAGCAATTCAGATGATAGCTGTTTAGGAGAAGCAGCACAATGAGGGCATTTTTAGATGTTGAAAGCAGATCTGCAGGCCCGTGGGAGATAGGTTTTTTTTTTTTTCTTTTAATCCAGCTAAAAGAAGGAAAAGGGAAAAGGGAATGGGAAAAGGGAAAGGAAACAGAGAAAGGGAAAACCCTCCTTGATCACAGGGGAATTAATTACTCGCACAATGACCAAGATAACCTTTCTAAAAAATCTGAGCTTAAGCATCTATCCCTCAAGCACTGCAACTTTCCACAGTTTCCCAGCTTTCCAATGAGGTCTGGTGCGGTGCTGGCCTGGCCTCAGCAGCAGCTGAGGAGCGTGGTTGGAGGGGATGTAAGCTAGAAACACAACCACAGAGCACATTCCTGCATCTGGTGATTATTACTAGTATGTTTTTCAAAAGCACGGTGCTTCGGAGCATAAAGCCCATTTTCAGACATGACTTTCCCTATCCTTAATCCCTTAGGAAGTCTAGCCCTGTGGGTAAATACGCTCAGGCTCTGAGGCCCTTCACCAGGGTCCCTGGGTGCTGCGATAAGACAAATTAATTTTATAGCTCCGCTAACATGGCTCTGTCATGGAAGCACTTTGAAGGTTTTGCCTATGGGTTATGAATGTGTGCGACAGGTGCTCTATTAATGAAGATGCCTGTTCCCTGAGGGAGGGGGTTGTTAAGTGGGATACACACAAAGGCGAGGAGGAGGCAGGTCTGTTCAGAGAGGAGGCTCGGGCTGAAGACGAGCAGAGGTGCAAGCTCGTGGGAACGTTCCCAGCAGGTTGGCATCGTAACAGCCACGCCGTGTGCCCACTCGCAGGCAAAGACCACACCGCACACCCTGGCTCCAGGTGTGTTCATCTGCCCAGGGCCAGCCAGAGGCTGGAAAGGAAAACCTTCACCCACCGTGAAGGTGCCAGCACAGGGGGCAGTTGCCACGGCCCCCCAGCACCTCCAGCCGGTGATGCAGCTGGAAGCCTGCCCGTGGCTCCACTGCCCACCCCCTGCTCCATCACCCATGGCTCCATCACCCACTGCGCATCAGCAGCTCTGCACCCCAAGTCCTTTTCGCATGCCTGCTCCCCCCCGGTTCGCTGCTTGCTTTCTGGTGACAGCCTGGGTAATGCAATAATGTTCAGGAGCACGTCACATCCACACAATAAAGGGCTTTCAGCTTTGCTAAACACTTTGCTTTTGCTCTGGTGTTTACCTGACCTGGCAGCCATTTATTGCTCTTTCAACTGCTCACTTCTAAACATTATGGCTTAATTATATTTTAGGGAAGCAGCACTTCAGAAATATGGAGCCTGCTGTTTCAGTCAGGATGTGCATTTACTTGGCCCTCATTTCTTTACTGGATAAAGCAATTTTATCTGTACTTGACTTCATGGACTTAAGTTATAAAGTGGAGACATAAAGCAAGGGAGAGGACTGGAATAAGGAAGAGGAGAAGGTCTGTATCCTGGGGCTGCCACAGAGCTGACGTGGCCCTGGTGCCCCTGTCCCCCTGCACCAAGCATGGTGCAGTTCTCAGCCCCCTGGGGCACAAGCCACCGAGGAGGGGAGCGCAGGGAGGGATGACAAGAGGTGACGCATGGGACAACTGGTTTTTCAGTCTCTGCTTTTTCTGCTTGTTCACTGAAGTACAATATCGTCTTGGATAAACCCAGACCCTGCAAGCCAACAACCACCAGAGAACAGCCAAATCCAAATATAGTTTAGTAACTAGATTTCTCCCTTCGTTCCCCAGGGCAGGGCTCCTGTCCTGTAATTTACTTGGACGGTATGTGGAAATGAAAACAAGAGAGCATGAAAACAAAAGCTCACTGCCCTGCATGGCCAGTAATCGAAAACTCCTGACACTAAACAGAAATGAAAATGTTAATGGCAAACACCCAAAACAAATGTATTCCATATGCAAAGGATAGCCATAGGCTGACAAATACAAATGTTGCCTTAGCTACAGAGGGAGGAAATAAAGAAACGCTACAGCAGAGAAGAAAGTAGATTTGCTTCCTGCTGGGTGCAGCGCAGCTCCCTGCAACCTGTGGCTCCCTTTGGCTCTCTCTGGCTGGCAGCAACCGTTACCGACACACCGGGAGGCACGGCTACAGCCTGCAGCGGCACAGCAGGCCAGGGAGCGCGTCCCCTCCCGGCTCTCCTGCTGCGCTGGCCAAACGTGACCAGCAAAACCCTGCCGGGAAACCCCAACCCCTCGCCACCGGGGAGGACAAGCACGTCCCCCTGACCCAGCTCTCGCCAGTGCCTGCCAGAATAAAAGCGGAGGGAAGCAGAGAGAACAACCTCCATCAGCACGGGGCAGCCAGCACCGCCATGAATCGCCGCGTTGTCTGGGGGAGGCACGCCGTACATTTCTCCTGTAAATGTTCTCGAGTCAGAATATGAGGCTGAGATTAACGGCTTAAAAATAATACACAGAGGTATAGCAAGAATACAGAATGTCTTGTCTGCAACCCCCAGGGAAATTAGTCTAATGCTTGGCAAATATTGGACAGCAAGGGGATTGCTGTCTTCCCACAGCCCCAACTGCTGCCGCTGGGATGGTTTATAGCACTTTGTCCTTTACAGCTGGAGCTCTTTATGGCTCCAGTGTTTTTAATTGCAGTAGCGATTCCTCCTCGCATACAGCTTTGCTGTCACGGACAAGGAGACCTGGCAATTAGGGTGCTAACCTGGGACTTCAGAAACTGGCCTTTGTTCAAAACTTGCTCCTCCATAACTTTGCTATAAAATCACAGCCGTACCATTTGGCCAAGTACCAGCTCATTGAGAAACAGCAACGCTCCCAGCAGCCACACCTGACCCCTGGTCTCTCCCCAGCTCCTGAGACGCAGGTGACACTTCTTGAAACTCCTGAAGATTTTTCTCCTGATCTTTTTTCAGACTTGCCGCATGCCTCCGAAAGCGGGCAATTTTCACACTTCCTGGGTTTCACCGCAAGCATTTCTTACAGCTCCATCTGTGAGTCTTAATTAGTGAATTTACTGACAGAAACTTTACTAATGCAGCATATAGGCTCGCTGGCAGTGCCTCGCGCCCTCAGCACAGCGCCGGCTCCACGCGCGGAAGGGTCGGCGCGGGTGCTCGCGGGCTGCTCGCAGCCCCGCTGCCGGCGGCAGACGGTCAGATGAGGACAGCCAGGCCTGGGGGGCCAGCGTGGGACGAGATGGCCTCCTGCCCACGGCCAGCCAGGAGGAGCAGATGGTAGCTGCTGCTCCCTACTTCTTCTGCTCCACGGGAAGCTAACGTGCCATTGCCGCTTTGAGCCATGTCCGTGGCAGATCCACTGCAAGGAGGAGGGAGGCTTTGCTAGGTGGAGATGGGGAAGATGATGGTCCGAAGCCGAGGAGCGAGCGCTGCTCTCCTCCTGCGCTCTCTTCTCCTCTGCCTTACCGCCAATTGCCAGAGCAAGGCGGGGAGGCGAGAGGGATGCGCAGCGGCCGAGGGGATTCACAGTCAAACAAAACAGAGCCAGGCTCCCCTCCGCGCCCCTCTGGAATCCACTCCAAGCCTGGCCATCAGAGGGGGGTGAAAATGCTGCCATCTGGGGCTTTCTGGGGAGCCTGGAGGTGGGACCCGCTGCTCCCCACATCAGCTTTCCTGCAACCCTGACAGCACCGCCTCTCACACTCTCCCTCTCACCCCTACACCCAGGCACGTGGCTCTGGCACCCACCTGCATGCCACCAAAAACCAGAGCCCGTCTCCTGTGGGACAGGCCCCCGGGCAGCACGCACAATTCGTAGCAGCTGGGGTTGCCACTGGATCTTCCTCTTTCCTTCAATTTCTTCACCTTCTAGTTTTTTTTTTTTCTTTTAAACATTAACCAGAAATAAAAGTTAAATGTGAAGTTGAAACAATAAGGCATGGAAATAGCAGAAATAACTTAATTAAGTTTTTAAAGATTTCCATGCTTGAATAAATTAGCCTTCCTGCAAATGTCACAACAGTCAGAAAAAATGTGTAATCAATGGAGCACAATGTTACTTTGCTCTTTATTTAAATGAAAGCTCTGGTGGCGTGTTTCCTCTGCCACTTTTCTGAGTCTCACTCTAACTCTGTGCTCCCCACCTTCTCTTTGCCTGCACGCTGAGCTGCTCTGGGGGAAAAGTGCCAGAAAGTTAAACATCAGCTTTTCTCTGTATTGCCGATGACTGGGAGAGGTTTCATTTGCTCTTCTACCCACGACTTCACATTTCCCTTATAGCTTGCGAGGCAAGCAGCTTTGCAGGGAAGGCGTGATAAACCATTGCCATGTGCTGTTGACACGAACAAAAAGGAGGGGCCACTGCTGTTTTTTTGTCAATTAGGCAAGAAAAAGGCACAGTCAGCATGAACACTGTGTGCTACTGTCACGGCTGAAGGGCGTTTAGCTCAGGGCTACACAAAAACTTCCCAGCTCTGCTCCCCTGCTCTGCTCCAAGAGAACGTGGCTTATAGGGTGGCTCAAGGAGAGCAGAAAAGCGAGAAAGGGTCATGGAGTAGCAGCAGCTGGGTGAGAGGTGCAGCTCAGAAACCATGTCCACCACCTTCCACGAGATCCTGGCTTTGGAAGGAGAGCATTAAGGGATTGGTGCTGTGTGCGTGCACAGGAGATGTTCCTATAAGAAACATGAAGCTGCACACCATTCTCCTGTTAAGGCTCAGCTACAGATAGTGTCCAATTTCAGGCTTCACACATCAGAGAAGGTGCAATCCAAATGGAGAAGGTTCAGGGAAAAGCAATCAGAGATTTTAAAACATTGATACATGATGAAAGTTGAGAAAAATCCAGTTTGCTTACTCTGTAGAAGAAAGATGAGGGGAGACATGAAAACAGGCTTCAAACATTTAAAGGAAAGCTCCAAAAAAGAAGAGAATAAACAGTTTTTCATGTTCACTATGAGGATGACAAGATAAACATAAACTGCAGCAAGGAGCATTCATGTTAGACATCAGAAACACACTTCTAATGGCAAAGCTAGTAAAAGCTTTGAAAAGAGCAAGCATTCGGTGAATGCCTCTAATGGCACGGCTAGTTAAGTGTTGGGATAGATTGCCTGGGGAGAGCACGGAAAATTCCCTTATCAGGGAACAGATTGGAGGAGCATCTGTCAGGAAGATTTTAGGTGGGACTGGTTGTGCCCTAGAGCCCAGAGATAGCTTAGATGACCCCTTGGGATGAGCATCCAACCCTGCTTTTTGGGATGTCGGTTTGTTTGCAGCTCAGTCCCTAATGCAGCCAGCATGCAGTGACGGGAGATGTGTTGGCTTGGGACACCTGGGAACAGGTTAAAATCTTGGTGTTAACCTGACGATTCCAGAGCCTGCCCAGTTTTCTTTAGTATTGCTGAGAAGAGACGCTTCTACTTGATAATGACTACTCATGTATCAGAAATAGACTCAGGGCATCAGAATGTTTTGCATAGGACACCATATGGGCATTAAATAATAGATGCTCTCAGTTCCTTCTGCTGGGTCAGATCTGCACCCTGACACCACAGCAGAACAGCAGGCTCAGTGGCTTCTCCTTCCTTTATTCCCTCAGGCACTGGAACTGTGGCTGGTGCATCGAACGTGCCCGCACGATCAGGCTGGGGCTCTCACTTGTACTTCTCAGCCCGAGCACACATGCTGGGACCACGCAACAAGTGACTTAAAGAAACCACGACCCACTGCCGTTCTTGTGCATTCTAAGTCCCTCTGGACTTTTAAGTCCCACTTCAGGGCTGCAATTCTTGATTTCCTGGAAGAAGGAGGACAAGCGCTTCCTCCAGCCCCTGGTCGGTCACTGCTTTCCCTGGCTGGGACCACAGGACTGGTCGACAAACAACAGCGGGCAGCCGGGTGTGCAAGCACACACCTGCAGGAGCAGAGCAGAGCTCAAGCCCTGCGTGGATGGCAGCGATGTGCAGTTTCAATCTGCCTCCAATCCACTTGGATAACTACAAGGGCAAGCTATTGAGCGGCTCTTCACTGCTCTGGGAGCTGAATGCTGGGACGCGAGTCCTGCTGTCTGTTAGCTGCGGTATGACATACACTTTCTAATAAACTGAACCAGGCATATAAGGCATTGGAAATTCTTCTATGACTGTTTTGATTGTCCTCAAGGAATCAGTGGCCAATGTTGAAGTCCTAGGATGACAAAAGCAACTGCCAGATTAAAGTAAAGAGGAAGGATTTCTCTTCTTTGAATCAGCAGCCAATTAAATTTTCAGCACAATAAAAGCGAAGGGCAAACTGTTAGACTAATGGATCTTGCTGGCTGATCCCATTACCACTGACACCATGCTCTGCTCCCAGTGCTGGTGTAGCGTAGCTGCCAGGGCTCCGACGGGGAAGCATGGGGAAACCCAAGATGATTGAGGAGCATCAGAAAGGCCCAGCAAAGTCAGGGGAATTGAGCTCAAAGTCAGCCTCAGAGTGCACATGCTCAGTTATTAACATGCATTCTTCAGGCCTAAATCCTCCTTTAACTGGAGCCTGAATTTATCGTCTTTCTGTTTATCATTCACAGATTTCTTTTAAGTTGTTAATTCAGAAGGGTTTACAGACAGCTTCCACTTGCTCTTGAGTTGCAGCTTGTAAGCCTAGTAATGCATGGGAGAAATCTGCCGGTGGGGGAGCAGCTTAAAAAAGAGCAAATTCTGTTCCAAGTTGTCTCACGGGTGCAGAGCTCAGTCTCCGTTTAATTTTGACTAGCTACAGAGAAGAAGTAAGCATGAACTAGTTGGGTTTTACTCATAGTTGCCTGAATAATTAGAGGTGGTTGACAAGCTGGGGGGAAAGGCTCAATGAAAATTTTGCCTTTTTTTTGCCAAAGCCTCAAATAGTGGATAATTTGACTGGAAATATTAATGAGCTTGCACTGGGCTGTAGAAATCTTTGTTTAACTTGCAACAACCCACCCTTGTTGGACTCATTCCCATTTGCCAGTTTTTGATCAACAAACTCATTTCAAGTTTAAAGAAATATTCTGCCTTCAGCTGATAATGCCGCCGGCGCACAGAAGGGCTGCGGGCAGGAGGAGAGAGAAGCCAGTGCTGTCTGCACCGCTCGAAGGTAGCGCGGCCACTCGCAGGTGGGGACCAGGGGCACACTGCTCGTCTCACGAGCCCTTGGGAGCTGCAGGTCAGGCTGGCTCCACGGGATGCAGTTACGTGAACACGCACCTGAAGACTTGATGTGGATGTAAGTGAGCGCCTGTGATCAATGCAGCTCGCTGTAGGTAAGGCAAAAAGTCCTGTGGACTAAGGAGGTTTTTATTTATGGCTCTTTATTCTTTGCTGAGCTTAAAGCTTTGCAATGACAGAACATTTTCTGGCTCTGCCCTTCGCCCCCTTCAAGGCTACTGAAATACATATAATATAATGATAGAAGATATATCTTCAGACTCTTCATAGACTGTTTACCAGAAAGACAAAAGCCTGGAAAGTTACATGTGTTAATTGAAGATAAATCTTTCCTCCCCTTGCAAAATTTGGGACAATTGTTACTAATGACCTCTTTGGATCTGTGCCCAGGATGCAGAGATATCATCTCCCAGTCCCAGTAATGAGGTTGCAACTGATCCTGAACAAATGGCAAAGTTATTTAATAATTATTTTGTAAGGTCTGCTCATGACCTTTCAGCTCGTCAGGATAAGTAGTGCCAATTTATCACCAGTGCCATGTGAAGGGGTTTGATTATTTGAGATGTTTTTCCTGGCAGGAACTTGTTTTTCCCCCTCTTTTCTGAGTGTTTCAAAGGATCCACCTTCTGTGAATACAAATATGATTACTGCCTGACTGCATGTGGATTTTTGCCTGGAGATGGGGGCATTTTTTCCGGTTCATCCAAGAGACAGAGCAGACCCCACGCTGCCATTTCTTGCTCCTCGTGGGAGCAGAAGTAGCACCCAGGGGCACCCAGCCGCGAGCAGGTGCTGTTGCACTGAACGCTTGCACCAGAGACCTCACGTCTTAACACACAAACGAGGGAGGGAAAACAGGCAGAGGAAGGCAACGATCGGCCCGGAGCCCCTGTGGGAGCAGGGGAGCACGTGGGTCCCCCAGCCTGTGTGTCGGTGCCCGATGGACGCCGGTTGCCGCAGGAGCTGAAGACCTTGATCAGACAAAATCAGCCGTGCTCTGCAGCAAGGACAGAGCGCTGCCCGTGCTGGACCAGCTCAGGCTCTGCAGCACGGGAAGCCCAAGAAAGGGCATCAAGTACACGTTTCCAGCGGAGATGGTGCAGATAAAATAGAGATGGGTTTATGCCAGCCTATGTTTGCTCAGCTGCTGGGATCCTGCTGGAAAGATGAAATGGCTGATCCTGTGTTCAGAAAGGCTGCTCCGTTCCCTGCAGAGCCTGAAATTTGTGGTTTTATCATGGACTTTTATCACGATAAAGAGCACAAACAATATCCATAAAAGCCGATGAAGGGCTGGACTCTAGCTGGCAAGAAGTGCCTCTCTGGACCAAGATGAAGGTCTGTTTTGCCCAGCACCTGAACCACTGCTCCAGTCTGCCATGGCTTCCCACTGGGTGAGGACAGGGCTGGCGTGGGCAAGATGTTCGACTGCGTGGAGGGAACGCCTCCAGCCGCGCCAGGGCAGCCACGTCCCCGCACTCGCTGGGACCCTGCTTCGGAAGGAGTTCCACGCGGCTGCTGGAGCGCACGTGCCCGCGTGAGTTCCTAGGTCAGACCGGCGCAGGCAGCGTGACCATGCTCGCACAAACCCTCCTGCGAGGCAGGAATGCCACAGCCCCTGCAGGCTGTGTGCTACGGCTTGCCACTGCAAGAAGTGCACACCGAACTGCTCTCCCAGACTGTCTTCAGCTATCCTTCGTCTGCTCCCCCTGTCCTGCCCGCTCACTCACGAATCCAGACAGGATCAGCTCCGTCCCCGCATCGGCCCATAAAGCACTGCCTGTTCCCTCCTCCATCACCACACGTGCCAAGCCTCTGGTTTCTCCTTTCCTGGGGAAAGCAACCCAAAGCCTCTTACAAAACTGACTTATAAGCACCCCTCAGCTGTCCTGTCTGTATAACCATTCACAGACAGTCTTGCCTTTCATTTCCTTAATCTTAAATTGCATCAAAAAGGCAGAGATTAGAGGTAAAACCTCAATAAAAGACTGAACAAAAGGCTTTGCCCACATTGGATTCTCATGCCTAGCTTTCCCTTATTTTTTTCTCCTCTTGTCTGACAGGCTGAGTATCTGAACCTTAAAAAAAAAAAAAAGAAACACCCTAAGATTAAAACACTATTTAGAAAAGGCCGTGCCAGTTTGAAATCACCTGTGGTTCATACATTAAACATCAAATGTACATTAACTCTAAATTATGGTCATGAAAAGCAAATCCTTTAATACCATTTTCTGTGTTCCACAGGCTGAAGCTTAGCATTAATAGTCCTGGTTTTTTGCAACCCAGTCAATGAAGTACGACTTTTCTGCCTTTTATTATTCCTCCACATTTGGAGATGTTCAAATGTTCCCGCTCTGGGAAGAAATACACACACGCAGAAAAGCAGAAAGCGCAAACAAAAATGCTGGCTGGGCTCCTGTTCACCAGTGCCAGCTCTCCCAAACATTTCCAAACGGCGGTGGCAGCTGTCAGTGTTTTGCTGGCTGCTTAAGTGCATCTCCAAATGCCAAGGAGCCAATGCTACCTTCTTCCCTGTGAATGAGCAAAAGGGCTCAAAGAAGGAGGAGTGGAGAGGAGCAACTGGAGAAGCCTCAGACCCCACACGTATAAACCAGCTGGAAATCCCCATGCTGGGGTTTGCCTTGCGCTCAGCTGCCCACCTTATTGTTTCTGTGGTTTTCAGCATCTAAGAAAATAAATCCTCCCCAGTGTCAACGGGGGCTTTGCCCTGGTTCCACTGGGCTTTGACTCAGCCCTCCCTATGGAGCAGGTGACCGAGGGGTGTGTGAGGATGGAGCACCAGGCACCGTTGCAAGCCCCTGCGGTTCTCAGTGCGGTGCTCGGAGAGCCAGCTGTCCATGGACCAAAGCCAATTCATTAGACATAGGGGTGTAGCCCAGGATATAAAAAAAACTTTCAACCCTGGCACCGATGCAAAAGCATAAATCCCCAGTGCATGCTGCAGAAGTGAAGTACCTTGCCTGTCCCTGGAGGAAGAGCAGAGTGAGGGAATGTCTCCAATTTTATGGGGCAAGGGCTGGGGAGCAGTTCAGTTTTGACAACAGAGCAGCTCAATATTACATTTGCAACATATCTCCTCGACATAGAATTGGGTTTACACTTAACAGCTTGAGAGAATTGCCTGATAGGCAACACAGCAATAAATAATAAATCCCCCAACTGCACTTCTGTCCTAAAATAACACAACAATTAAAGAATAGAATAGCAGTGGTGACAACAAACAAGTAAATCAAAGCATCGACACAGGTTACTCAGTCAGACATCCTCCTGGGTGACATTGCTTTAAAGAAAGAAAATGGTGTCTTAAAAAGGTACCTGGAAAGGAGAAATTGAACCCCTGGCACTGAGTGGACAGAATTACCTCCAGACACCAAGGAGCTGGCTCCTGTTTTTATTTCAGACCGTTGTTGAAAGTTGTCAGAACTTGTTCTGCTTTTCTCTTTTTATTATTATTATTATTATTAATGTGTAAATAAAGTGCCCCAGGAGTGTTACCGGCACACAGAGTCTAATCCTGGGAGATTAATTTATGAGCGCAGAATAGGGTGAACCAAACTCGCGGCTTCTGTAAATTGCTGTTGGTTACAGCCAAGCGTGCCAGCCGCAGCAAAACAAACAGGACTCCAAACGCCTCACCCGAAGGCAGGGGGGACGGGAACAGCAGCCCGGGAAGATAATAAGACACCAAGTTTTGTATTTACATACAGCCTTTCTTCCCAAAGGATCCCTGAGCGTTTTGCAAGCCAGACTGCAGCTCTGCTTATCCCCGAAAGAGACACAGCCAGTACCGGGTTCCCAGAGCTTTTCTAGCAGTGCGCATCAGACTGCATGCAGAAAAAAAGGGTAGGCAGGACCCTCCAATTATTTTTCTCTAGCACAAATGACCACCAGGAAGGATTATAACCCATTTGTTTCAGATCCGGTAGAGCAAGCAACGAAAACACCTTACTCAACCCTTGCCTGCTTCTCTGCTGGTAACTCCCCGCAGGGCAGCAGCTCGCAGCGTGGGCAGAGCCCATCACGATGCGCCTGAGAAGGCAAACGCCGCGGCACTGCTCAGCCTGCCTCGACACGTGTCCCCTGCACCCTCCGCATGCCTGCCCCTTGCTGCCACCATGCCACCTTCAAGCAGCCAAGAAGAGCAACCGGAGCGAGCACGTCTCAGCCCTTGGTCCCGTAACTCTGGCTCCTCATGGGGAGGATGCGTGCGGATAACAAGGAGGACTTTGGAGGGCAAGAGTGCTCGTGACAAGTATTCGTGGCATCACTTCGGGAGCCTGCATGGGGACACAGCTGTGGGTGCTGGAGTTAACATTTTTGGGAGAGAAGGAACAGAGAAGAACCCATTCATCAAAGCAAAACGAGCTCCACCTGTCCTTTGTCCTCTCCTCACCCTGTAGGCTGCAGGTCATCACCACTGAGTTTTATACTCGCGATTTACATTGCAGCACCGTGGTGATTTTGAGCAGGAAATACCAGCAGAAGGAATCAGAGGAATGGACCAATGGCCTCGGGCAGTCTCAGCAGAAACCCCGCAGCCCAAAGGAGTGAACTTCCCCGCTGCTGAGTGCCTGCTGACCCACGAACCACCTCACCTGCCACGTGCTCCCACGGGACGGCACCGAGGGGGGCTCGGGAGACCCTGGCGCGAGGAGAAGCCACTGCTTCACCATGAGGAGAAGCAAGGGGAATCCAAGCTGGGGGCTCCCAGCGCCTGCTTTCAGGCTGCCAGGTGAGGCACTGCCATTGCTCACCCTGATCTCCGCCTGCATTTCTAGAAAAGATCATTTTTTCTCCAGTGTGTCCAGTTTGATAGGTCCAAATGCTCTCAGACACAGGGAGAGTGTCTCAGGTCTCCTCTTCTAAACACACCTGAGGTTCCCCTGCATCCCAGACACTCTGGCCCCTTCCCCAGCTCTGCGGCGCTGCCCGTGGCAGGAGGCTCTGCTCTGCAGCTTTTTTCCTCTGTTACCAAATCCCAGCTTCCGCAGTGGGTCTTTAACCTGATTTATTTTTTTATCTCCCAAACATTTACTTTCTCATGTATAAATATTGAGTTGTGTGGAGGCTGAAGCAAATGCCCGGTACAGAGGAGCAATGACAGCAGCAGCACTTTGACAGGGTTATTTTTAAATACAAGCTATAAAAATTATGCGGCTCCCAAGATATTTTATTTCTCAGTCTAATTCCTTTTTTCATTTGTAAAAGACATAACAAACACGTTGCTTCTGACTTCGTTGATTATTTTCCCATCTCTGCCTGTGCTTAAGTGAAGGGAAGGAATTATTGCTTACAAATAGGAGAAATCTTCACACAATACATTAAGAAAGCAGCCCCTCAGCTACTAGAATTCATGGTAAAGTATTACCTTAATAACACACTCTGGGACACCAACATGGAAATAGTAGTAACAGCTGCTTTTTGGACGACCGCTTTAAAAATGGTGGCATCCTTGATCGTTAATATTGCATTCCAACAATAACTTCTTGACTTGCCAGAACTACCACAGTCTGTCATTATTTTAAGGCACCCTCTCCCTTTCCTTTCAAAGCAAGTGAGCTGCATCGGGATTACATTTCCCCCTGGAAGGGGAAGCCCTCAGGCACAGGGGACCATTGTGCCTGGGGGGCAGAGCAGCCACCACATCAGGCAGGAACGGGGCAGACGAACGATGGGGAGGCTTTCCCTTTTTGCTCGCTCCCAATAAAACATTACAAGACACCCAGGGCTGCCCTTGGGAAGAAGTCTGGCATCCCAGGAAGGGTGGCAATGGCCACCAGCTCTGGCCCGTGGTGGCAGAGCCCAGGCCCCCGTGTCACCCTCCGAACAGATTTGCAGAATCAGCCCCCAGCAGCAACACCCGAGTGGCTCTGGGCAGGCTCCCCCCCTGCCCCGCAGGGCTGGCTGCTGCCTCGCTGGCTGGTGAGCAAGGAGAGCACTCAGGAGATGGAGAATTCCCAAGGAGCGGCTGCACCTTGTGTTTTACCTTAATGAACACCGGCATTTATTACCAACTGCATTTGTTCCTCAGAGTGCTGCACTCTGAGAATTTCTTCTCGAGCCTGTTGCTTTCCAGGATACCAAATGCTTTGTAATTGCTGTTCATAAAGGCAGTGGACAGTATTGCCAAGGAAAATAACTCCTGGCTGTAAATCTTAATAATAAAAATCAGCAGACCCTTGCTTTTCTATTTGGACACAATGCCCTAGAGAAAACCGCATGCTGTATGCCTTCGCTACCGCTACCGCCCGTTTCTTCCCTCTCTCTGCTCCAAAAACCCAATGTGGTTTTGAAGACAAGAGCACTGCAAGGATATCGGGGGGACACAGAGGCCCACCACTCTCAGCGATGGGAAGAACAGCTTCCTGAGCCCGGAGCTGCAACGAGCGCACGCTCATGCAGCCAGGCGATGTCAGGTCGGTACCTGGCTCTGTGGGAGGAACGGGGGCTCAGAGCCGCTTGTTACAGACCCGCGCGTTACGGACCCGCGCCTGCCATCCACGGAGGCGTGCACAGAGCTGAAACGGGACACCCTGAGTCCCAGCAGGAGCTGGGTGCAGCGGGATGGGGCGGGGGCACCCCCTCCCTCCCACACACTTTGAGGATGAAATGCAACAGGCAGAGAGGCTGGGTTTTTAACTTCTTCCCTTCTTTAAGGAGTGGGTGATCCATCCTTTCTGAAAATTACTGCCTCTGAAGCATTCCCATTTGGTCATCCAAAAACAGAGACTCACCAAACCACTATTTTCTTTTCAAATTACAGGCCAGAAGCTTTTACTGCCATCTCACTTATTTGCATCTCTCCAAAGGCAGTAATGACTGAACATGTTAAACATAAGATGCCTGTTTCCTGGCCTCCATGAAATGGAGAAAAATTCTCCACAAAAACAGCTACTCACACATTATCAGCAGTGTATATTTTCTTATTTTTCCTTTCGTTCTTTTTTTTAACCAAGAAAAAGTTACTGGGTTTTAGAAAAAAAACACCATAAGCTTTTTTAAGCAATGTTTTCTTTCCAAACAAAAATTTTTCTCAGGAGTTTGTATGGGCAGAAAGATGCACTTCCTGATCAATACCGTGAGCTACTCCAGTGAATAAGCAGGCCCCTTGCAGGGGAGCACCAAATCACCTCGAGAGGCAGCACCAGGAGCCCTGTGTTCCCCGGCTCTGGCACGTGCTGTGAGCTTGGCCAGGTCATTCAGCCATCGGGGCTGCAAAGGCCACACATTGCACAAGTTGTAATCTTGTATGTACCACTCATTTGAAAGGTGTATGCTTATTTATTTATTTATTTTAATCCAAATGCATTCAGTGCCCTTTCTCCAAACACACTTTTCAAACAGAAAAACTTCAGGCCTGTGGTGAGTTTGGAAAGACAGAAAGCTGTCTAACCCAAGCTGACAAAAGGGAAAGCAAATGTCCCTGCTCAAACAAGTTCTCCTGTCTGCAGTGACAGCTTGCCAGGCATGCGAGATAGCTCTTTTGATAATATTTAATATGGCTTCGATGTAATGATGTCACATTATTTGCAATGACACTGGATCACTTCTGGAAAAAAAAAAAAAACATGCTGTGCCTATCACTTGGAGCTGGAATGAATTACTGCTTCTGACATCGGCCATCTCGCCTCCCCGGCTGCACTCTGCCAGGAGTTCCCCACAAGATTGCTGGGGTATGAGACTGTAATGGTACAAGCAGTCAATAATTCAAGGGTTATTGATTGAAACCAGCCCTATTCTTTTTTAATTTATATGTTATCCAATTTTTTCCACCAGTTTTTTTTTTTTTCTTCTTCATCTGAGGGCTCCAGGGCTTTCTCTCCTGACAAAAGCACCTGCTGGACAGGACTGCCTCATATTCCACTTATTACTTTCTCCCATTCTTTAAATTGCCAAGGTAATTCACTTGGCACTTACAGAAGCAAAGCGTGCTGGCGGTGCCACAGGAAGGGCAGAATTCGGGACCGGCTGCTCCCGGCCCCACGCACAGCAGCTCCGCTGCTGGCACGCCGGGGAGGAGCGGGGACGTGAGGCAGTGGCAGCACCCGCGCGACAGCATCGTCCCATTCCCGCCACTCTCCTCTAGAATTCAATTATCTCCTCCCCATCCGTTTCACCTTGAAGGCAATGAGCTAGCTCCCCGTAACAAGCAGTTGAGGCTCACAATGGCCACAACAGGACAATTTTAACCTTCGTTCTGCAAATCGCTCCTCATACGTTACATTCCATAAGATCTAAATGACCCGTGGTTCTTCCCTTTATATTTTACTGTCTCCCAGATATGGCTCTCGCTTTTTTAACCCATAGTTTTGAATGCCATCGTGTTTCCTTGCCAAGGCAGGGGAC
The DNA here is from genome assembly GCA_013399475.1 of Chauna torquata. NCBI lineage: Eukaryota > Metazoa > Chordata > Aves > Anseriformes > Anhimidae > Chauna > Chauna torquata. The sequence goes on along the minus strand of VXAL01007522.1, from coordinate 376,592 downwards.
TAAGTTCCTATCCAGCTCAGTGTTTCTGAATTTTTGTTTTGTCACACAGCTCTGCTCCTAATGAGCTGTTAATGATATGACCATTACCTATGCAAATTAGGAGAGCAGATTCAGAGGGTGTTTTTTACCTGGAGAGAGAGGCTGCTCCCTTAACACAGGAGATAATAAATCACGCTAGTGTTTTTGCTAAACTGTTAACTCTTATGGGACCCAATTCACCGCAAATCTGCACTGCAAGCTGCAGCAGCACAATCAACACCTTCTGCAATACGGCACTGGACACTCGGGCAGGGAAGACCTAGCTCTACCTCTGTTTTAATTAGATGAACAAATAACATGTAATGTCTAAATACCCTCGGCAGCCATACCCGGGCTGCTCGGCTGTGAGATCTGCTGGCAGTTAAACGCCCCTTCCTCTGCGAAGCGTGGCTTCAGACTTTGGCAGGGGCTGAAGCAGCTCCCCAGACCGCAAACCAGAAAGAAGCGCAGTTTTTCTGCCCCTTGAAACTCTAGCTTTGGAGCCCCAGCCGCGTCCCTGGGCACCAGGGCAGCCCCAGGCAGGGGACGGAGCCCCCTCCTCCCACGCCAGCCGCTGCAGAGCGGCCGCGCACCGTCCTCGCAGCCCTGCTCCCAGTCCCAGCACCGCCCCGGCGTTTGTGTTACGGCAATACCCGTGCAAGACTGGAGTTCCCTTGTGCTCGCGTGGGCAGGAGCCACCGGTGTTTTCTCTGAGTGGAGCACGCAGCTGTGGCTCACGCCAGCTTCGCTCTCACCCGTGACACTCACAGCAGTGGCACACGGCGCCTGGTTTTTCCCCAGAGCCCCCCGAGCCTGTCCTGGGGTGTCTCTGGGTCGTGCCCAGGCACCCCACTGAACAGTCCTGGGAAGGTTAGATCTCTGCTCCCACAAGTCTTAAAGCCTGGCTGGCTGTAGGAATCTCTCTCCAGAGCACTCATCCTTCCTTTTCTTTTTGTGGCATTTAATTAAATATCTCTTTGTTTGAAGGGAGCCGCTGGTGGCTATGAGCTCTCCTATGCTTTATCAGTGAGCACAATGAGATAACTGTCCGGAATCTTGCCTGACCTTTCCTCAGCTCACAAAAAATGGTATTCAGTGGTTTTGTTCTTCTATTCTCTCATATTATCTCTTGCTTTTCTACTCTGTGCTGCACGCTAAGGTTTCTGATAGTGACTTATGAGTTGCTATCAAAAATATTAAGAAAAGAACCTAAAATATCCCTGGCAGTTTAACAGCCTTGAAAACAGAATGGCCTGTCTCTTGCTGGCCATCGTGAGCAGTTGCCAAGAGCACAGAAGGTCAGACTTTAATGAACTGGCAAGAATTAAACAGAAGAAATGAAACTGAAAGGTGCCCCAGTGGCTTGAACTGACTTTAAAGCAGCTGACCTTCGGAAAGAATGAAACAATTCTGGTTCTTAAATGTTCAAGGGTTGTTTTTCGTTTCCTTCTTTGCAGCACGATGCTTCTTAGATGAATGGACATGCTGGCCGGACCACCAGTGCTCAGGAGCTTGGTTCAGCCACCGGCTGAAGACGGCTGTGGTGAGGGCAGGGTGATCCCCTCTCTGTTCTCCAGGCCCTAGCAGAGCCAAGCGAGCACCCAGCTCCAACAGCAGCGAGGTGCCCCGAGGTCAGGCGTACGGCTCCCAGGGCCAGAATCCATCGCGCCTCTCCCTGCAGAGCTCACACTGGTGCTCAAAGCCCTCGCCAACATCGTCCTGGAGATCCGAGGCAGCTGCTCTGGGCTAACCTCAGCTTTGGGGTTGTGAGGAGACTGCTGATGCTGAGACAGGAAGGCAGAGGGGAATGACTTGCGCGTTAGGGTTTAAAACAAAATTTCTAGACATTATCTGAAATTGTGCCTGGGAGGAAAGGGTCACACAGGGATAGCCGGGTTCTTGCACACAGAGGCATCCCAAGCTTTTAATTTTCCCTATACTTTTTACAGGCCAAACAAATAAATTAATAGGTAAAAATAATAAGGCTGGTTTCTTGCAGGATAATTGTTTCAGGCAGTTATTTATTAATGAGGAGAAACAACATGTCAACAGACAGCGGGTCTAGCTGTAGAACTAATGTTAGCGAAGGCACAGGTTACAAGCGAGCCAGGGCTGCTGTCAGTCTGTATTTGACTAACTCTGTGATCGTCTGTTAATTACCACTGTTTGGATGTGCTCGTCTGCTGGGTGAGCAGCATGGTCAGGAACAGCTTCCTCCTCCCCGCTGCATGGATGGCACGCAGGGCACTCGGAGAGGTCTGGCACCTGCATGCATGTGACTGCAGCACCCAAAAGGGAGGAAGAAAATCTCCCCAGCACTTCACAAACAGCTCCAAGCTGTTGTGTGGAGACATCACGGAAAGCCGATAACTTGGTGCTAGATAAGGTGAGAGCTGAATTGTGTCCCATTTACTGTTGCCTTCTATGCTGAGCTTTGTCTCTTTTCCCTCCAAAGACCAGCTTTCTACATCTCCCGTCATTACTGGGGACCTTGAGTGATCGCGTGCATTGTGCCTTGTGCCCACACAGCATGGGCTGACCCAGAGCTGGATGAGAACCCCTCAAACGTGGAAACCCTGCGGGGCGAGCCTATGATGTGGGGGCAGCAGAAGGCTCTGGTCCGGTGCTGCTCCCTGCTCCTGAGGCCACCCAGCAATGCCCCAGCCTCCTGTCCCTGCAGATGCGCTGCTCCGGGCTGCCCTTGGCTGAGCAGCAGCTCCAGGCTGGGTCCGTGCCACGTACGCTGCGACTGCAGAACGAGCCTGTTCAGCCTCCAAGAGCTGCTGCAAGCTACAGAAACCACATCGCTTCCTCACTGCCATCCAAAAACCCGCATTTTCCCCAACGGCGGTGCCACACGCAGCTGGCTGGGCAGGACCAAACAGCTTCCTGCCTTGGCCAGGGCGCAGCTCGCCGCGGGGTGGCCCGCACTCCTGCCTCCCCTTGCCCTGCTGAGCAGCTCCAGGGTGCCTGGCAGCTCTTCCCACACGCTGTGCTTCGTGAGCTCACATTTCCTAGCCCTGAGCACAGCTCCTGCACCCGCATCTACGGTGGCCGGAGCAACTCGGCACTCGATCTCACATCCAAGTCCTGGCCAGGCTGGGGAGGCAAGCAGCGAGGGTGGCTGCGGATGCAGCTCTGCTGCCTGTACGAATGGTTTCCCTGCTTCCTGCAGTCATTCAGCGATGATAAGGGCAGGCAAGCAAAGTTGGTAAAATACAAACTTTCATTGAAAATATTCCTCAGCATGACGCGTATCAGCAGCAGCACAGTGAATAAATCCATTTTAATGGAATTATCCATTTCAGTTCCCAACTTAATTGAGCTTTGCCCTGCAACTTAGCACAAGGGTGCCTCTCTTAATTAACCCCATGCAGGCTGCAGAGTGTTTTACTATCACTTACACACGTATCCAAAGGTTAGTTTGAGAGCCGATATCTACGCGACGTGATTTATCATGGTTTGACAGCTCAGCTGTCACAGGGAGAAATGTCCCCATTTTTATTCAGCAGCACTGGATATGAAATCGTGCAATTGCGGAGTGAGGAGGAGCTGCAGAGCCCCGTCAATTTTTGTTTATGGGACGTAGCTGTCAAGTTTGGTTACTGGTGAGGTGCGTTGTAAGCAGAGCTGCTAACAAGCAGAGCCTCCGGAGGCAGTGCCTGCCTCGCGGTGCGGTTGATGCCACCTGCCTGCACGAGTGCATCTACACAGGGCACCCAGAAGAGCTCATCCAAAGCCCAGCCAGAAGTGGGCTGCCGGTAAAACGCCTGGCATCAGCAGGGAGGCATCAGCAGGAGAAGCGAGGCATTTCGCTGCCCTGTAAAGCGCTGGGCAGCTGTGCATGGCTCTGTCCCGGTGTCCCAGCACCCAGTGAAGGTACCGAGGGTGCGAGGAGGGGTGAGGAGGATGCAGAGGAGATCGGCGCGTTGCAAGGAGACGGCTGCGGAGCACCACGAGCCCGTACCGCACGCCCGGGGAGCTGGCCAGGACGGCGGCCACCTCAAGAGCTGTAAAGACCACACATGCACTGGCCTTGAGACAGAAAAGTTGCTCAAGCTGACAAGTTTCCTCCTCAAAGATAGCATCTCACACTCTTGAGGACACACTAAGCCCAAGAAAGCCTGTCCAGCTACTTAATAAGTCATTGAGGATGAGTAGTTTAATTAACTTACCCAAAATTTCTCCTTTCTCTTTCCCAATTTTGCTATTAATATTTTTCTCTATCTGATAACGCAGCATAGTTAATTCTTTCTGGCTTTATAATGAATGATGCCATGATGAAAAAAGGTTAGCAGTGCTTCAGGCAGCTTTTAATTATTCAGCTGAGCAGGTAAAAGCACTTTATTCCTTGCCTTCCTCCCCCTGCATGCAACACCTTTGCTTGGCAATTAAATGGGGAACGTGGTGCCTCTTTCTGCATCTTTTTGGTTTTCAGCAAGCATAGCTGTGATGCTCGCGGCCATCCCCCATTTTCTGCTGCTGCCCGATGGGCGCAGACTGCATCTCTTTGCAGAGGAAGAGGAGGGACAGGCGCAGCCGAGGGCTGCTGTAGGTGGGACAGGGCTAGAGCCCTGTCTTGCAGCCTAGGCAAGGGGCTGCCCAGAGCCATTTTCTAAAGCACAGAGAGGATGAAGAGGAGACTTCAGCCCCACCAGCAAGTGCCAGCACAGCCGAGGACCTCTTGCTGTAGCGGAAAACAAGTGCTGGTGCTGCCAAGGCCAGAGCTTACAGGGTCTGGTGCAGCCCTGGAAGCTTAGCCAATAAATCGAATATTTACAAGGCCATACATACACAACAGCACATCCGTAAATCAGATGCAACTCCTAGCAAAACTTTTTTTGGTATAAATAAATCACTATTTTTACAAAATAAATTAGGTGCCCGGAATGCTCATCGATCACTGGGCGGGTAGAGCAGCTTGGTGCGAGCCGCCAGGAGCCGGGGAGTGCTCAGCGAGGGCTGGCGAGCGCTGCTGGGAAGCTGGCAGGAGACAGATGAGGAATCAAAGCGAGCAGAAGAAATTTGTTTCTAATTTAGTTCCTCTGGCTCTAAAAACACACATATACTTCCTGACATTTGCTGCATGGAGGGTCAGTTGTGGGGTGGCAGCAGTTGGTAAAGCAAGGCCCTGTCACCAGATTCTGGCAGCGCATCCCCCGCGGGTCCCCAGGCTGGGTACAGCACAGATCCTGGCCGCGTCCCCCAGCAAAGTCACCTCCGGCCCACGGAGCACATTTAGCTCTGGTGAAGGCTATTGCAGCCATTTCGGCTCTAAGTGGAATTCATAATCTCCTGCAATGACCCATGAAAATGGCCACATTACACGGTTTCCCATCAAGCGTTTCTTTATCTTGGCTGCTGCTGGGCTATTTCTTTTCATCAGGAGCATGACCCTGGGGGGTACTTGCGTGGCCCACTTGTCTGCATTGCACAGGTGGGGAAACTGAGGCACAGGCAGCGAGCCCGGCCAGCCTGAAGTCACGGGTCCAGCTGAACTTTACCTCCCTCCCCACCACCAGCACCACTCTGGCTGGGACACGCAGCAGCCCGACGGTTGTATTTGTTTTCCTGCTTTAAGTCCTGAATGGAAATGGCACGAGGACAATCACCATGGCGACATTTCAGCTGCTCCTTATAGAGCTATGCGGGAAATGAATTTTAAAAATCCCTATTAAAAAATGGAATGACAAAAACAATTTTCTGCTTGAAATTTGTTCTGAGAGGTTTTTATGGACTTTTAAAAAGAAAAATGTTCCCAGCAAAGAAAGTTTGAAGTGTTCTGTTTTTCAAGGGTTTCATTTCTTTTTTTTTTTGATGAAAGCACAGACTTTTCTGGAGATATGACACTTTTTGTATATTAGTAGTTTGCAGAAATTAAACATTGTTGAAACACTATTTACCAAATTTTTCCATGAGAATCATTTCATACTGGGCTGCAATGTCAGGTCATTGGATACAACAGAAATGCTTCTGGCATGGAAAAATAAACATGGGTTGTATTTTCATACGATAAGGCCCTAAGATAACAGGGAAAAACATGAATGCACTGCACCACAAAGACAGGTAATTTAAAGCATTATATCAAATCCACTAACGTTAGAGAGCATTGATTAGTGCCAAGAGGCTGGAATGATGAACTACATTAGTGTAAATGGCATTATTTACTTTAGAGGTTTCATATGCGAAAAAAGTAAAGATAAACCATTTTTGCTCAAACTAGCCTGCTTCTTGCATGAAAAACTGGAAAATGTTGGCCAGATGTAACAGAGCAGCAGCACACACACTTGGAATTAGGTTGCTGCTGTTCTGACAGTATCAGACGGTCTCTCCTTACAGATGCACCACAGCTCCTTCCTGAAGAACTCACTCCGCGGGATGCCCCCAAGCCACTGCCGTCCAGTTGTGCCCAAGCACAGGGACCAGCCCCAGGGCCACCTGCGGGACCTTCTCCTGGGAAAGCCACGTGGTGCAGACCAGCTGTACTCACGGCTTTTAAAGCTGTTTTGAATGAGCTGTTTTCATTAACAGCCTGTTTGGGCTCACGCATTTTTCTGTTTTTTTGGTGTGCGTAAAAGTATTAACACGGTTTGCGTTCTGTTTTAAAAGTGAGGTGCCTTCAGGAACACACTAAATAACAGTTCCTGCCCTGTTGTGCTGGTGAGGCAGTCATTTAGAAGCTGTTTCTTATCTGCCAGAAAGAAAGCAAAAATCTCTATGAAGAACAAGTGGGCTCATTTCACTTCACTGTCTCAGGCAGCAGCAGAAGTAACGAGCAGTAGCTTTCAGTTTTGCACGTCCTTCACCAGCAAACCAAGCTCTGACGGAGCGATGGGGCGCGTGGATGGACGGACAGATGGATGGGGTGCTCGCAGCCAGTTCAGCAAGCAGCAGCAGCAGCTCGTGCACAAACAGGTCGGCAGAGCCGGGCACCAATCTCACCATCCTGCCTGCGCTGCTGAGGCTCTTCTGCCGCACCATTTTGCTGCACCATGGAGAAGAAATGAGGCAATAGGAGTAGGGCAGCTGATGTGAAGCCAACCATCAGATTTCCTCTCCTCCTCCTGTTCTCAGCTGTGGTGGCTGCCCATCAACTGCCCTTCACCACTGGGCTGGGCATGACCGCTGCTCCGGAGAATTATCCCAGCCGAGGTTTTCTTCTCTAAGTCAGCACAGAGCTTGGCAAGGCCAAGAGAGATATGGGTGATTATTTTAGTCCCTTGTTCCTCCGACTGGCTTGCGCATCTCAAAAGAATGCTAATGTTCATGTCTTTATGAAAGCACTCGAGTTCATCAGCTTTGCAAAGAAGAGAAATTAAATCAAGATTTAATTGGGATATGCATGTTTTATTCATGGTACTATCCACAGGAGAAGCCAGACAGCTGAAGGTAAAGAAGAGGGGAAAAAAAATCTTTTGAAAAGTTGTTTCTCTCTGATTAAATAGAGATAGTTTCCCACTTCAAAGGGAGTGCTCCTTTAATGTATTTTAAATGTTCAAATGCGCTGTTCCAATGGCTCTGTGCACCAGGCCACTGTGCGCTGCTGCGGCCGAAGAGAGGCACCTGCTCCTGCAGCAGGCTTTGTGGGTGCAGGAGATCCAGTGACTGAGCAAGCAGACTCCTTTCTTCTCCCCATTTGTCCCACGACTCCAGCACTGTGCGAAGGTGTTGGGTGCCAGGCATTGCCCATGCCCTCCCTGCGCTCCCACTGACAGTGCGGAGGGGCAGGAGTCACAGGCCAGGCTTCATTGCACAAGGATTTGGGAAAATCATCTGGCTCAGGTTCTGGAAAACACATAAGGAAGAAAAACCCCACTTGATTTTTCAGATCCACCTTTGCCAGTTCAGCAGCTGGGAAAAAAGTGTTTTTTCCTTTTCTGTGGCTGTACCAGGAACTGGGGAGAATTAATTTCATTCTCGCTACCTCACTTGTGAGTGAAAGCCTTCCTGTATTTTTTGATTTGCATGTTTTCACATCTGTTTTCAGGGCTAAAGCAGACTCCAGTTGTGGGCAGAATTTGCCAATGCAAAATGCCATGCAGCTCTCAGAGGAATTTTTCCAGCTGGTTTTTTAGCCAAACCAAGCAAGTTTCGCAACTAGCCTGAAAAGCAGTTTGCAGTGCTGCTCATCTGGTGAAGTACACCCTGCTCTGCAACTCTGCAAATGCCTGCACAGGACGAGCTGGAGGGGATGGAGAAGGTGGCACAGGACTTGCAGCACTTCTGGGTAAAGATGTCCATAGAAGAGAAGACTGTGCACATGCTTAGTGCCAAGCAGGTGCTTAAACAGAGCCCTGAAGTGGATGATCTTGAGCATGCACTTAAGTGCTTTCCCCACAAAACATCGCTCCCACCACGGCACTAGGTAACTCTGAGTTTGCAGTATGTCAATTGGCTCTCGACACGGCCAGGGAAGATGCTGGAGTGACAGATAACCACCCTCCTGGCTGCTGCAGCTTCAGAGGGCTTTTCTTGTCACAAAGACGTCCTGCTGGAAACCTTTCCATCTTCCACCTTTTCCAGGGGTGGGTACCCCCCCACTGAAACAAGAGAGAAAAGCATCCTTCCCCAGGGATGCTACGTGGGGATGTGGGAGGGCAGCACCCATTAGAGCTGGAAGGAAGCAGGAAGCAGGCAGAAACACCGAGGGGGCAGGGTGCAAGAGCCATGCAGCTGGGAGATGGAGAAGAGAGGAGCCATGGGAAGCTGGGAAATGCAACACCAAAAAGCCACAGAAGCAAGGCTTTCAGGACACAAGGAAGTTCTGCTTTACTTTAGATTGAAATGTAAACGTGAGCCACTGCGAGATAGCAGTTTGTAAGAGAGGTGGGGGATCTGTGCAGCAACGTTTCGCTCCTGGTGGGAATTTCTCTATAAAGGACCAATTGTTTGGATACTGCCTGACAAAAGTACAATTGGAAAAGTGGAGGAGAAAAAAAAAAAAGAAAATCTTCTTGGTAACTTGTGCCCTTCAGAAGCAGCCCCTGTTGCATTCTGTGCCTGGCGGAGCTGCTGCTGCTTTGGGAGTCTCAGGTCTTTGTTAAGAAAAGGACACGAAGAGAAACATGAGTTCTCCCAAAGGCTCATTATTCAAACTGCTCCAGACCCGGCACACAAGTGCCGGTGACTTTGGAAGATGAACAATCTTATCTCCTGGGTGAAAAGGACCATTTGTTGTTTACTGTCCAGGAGATGAAACTCACAATAGACACGAGAGGAAACTTGGAGAATATTGGAGCAAAACTTGTCAAGCGAACTGCAACGCAGGGAGAGCAAGTGATGTGGCTGAGCAGGGCAGGGCTTAGCACAGGGAGGGGATGCTTTCTTAACAGACAAATTGGGCAGCTTCCAGGGCCCCAAAACTTCTTTAGACATCTTATGTGTTTCCAGTGAGTAGCAGGTAAGGAGGGAGCTGGAGATCCTGCAATGACCTGTGAGCATCTCTCTTCAAGAGAAGCCAGCCAAAACCTGCCTAGCCAGAAATTAAATCGTCAGATTTTATGTTCAAGCATCTGCCCATGAGAAATACTTTCTCACCAATTTTGTTCAGTCCAAAAATAGGCATCATCACACGTTGCAGGATGATGGATGCTCCTGCGCTTTCTCCCTCAGTGCCCATGCTGCTGCTGGTGAACAATCCCCCGCCGTAGCTCAGTGGAGGCACATGGGTTAATCTGGAAATCAGCTCCTGCATTCATCCCTGCCATTCCCCAAATTGTGGGCTCTGCTGCAGCCACCTCCCAGAGTGAGCCAGGTCTTCAGAGCTCTGCTTAGCCTAAATATTTCAGCCTTTGTGCTTTTGATAAAGTCAAAGTGAGAATGCTCTGTTATTTGTTTCATCAAAAATTGTGCACATATAAATGCACACATGTAGCTAAAATATAGTGCACGTGGAGTGAAACATATAATTTATTCTAGCAACTATATAAACAGTCCCTCCAAGGAAACGGCTTCTTTTACTGAATAATGCATCCAGGACCCTCAGCAAGAACCTCTGGGTGCAGCAGAAGGTGGGAGCAAGGGGTCTGAAACACCGGGGAGGGAAGGGGAAAGATGAGGCCGGTTTGCAGGCAAAGCACAGCACCACGACTGGCGAGCTCTGCCTGACGGCTGTGGCTTCACCCTGAGCTGTCAGCCAGGCTTAGGAGGCTGCCCCCTTCCCTGGTCCACAGTGCCTGTTCAGGTCCCAGCCCTGCAGGGAACACCGGGCCGCTTCTCCGGCTCGAGGCCACAGGGATGGGCACACCAAGGAGCCGCAGGGTTGGGTGCTGAGAAGCACATTCTCCGACGGGAGAGGGCAGATCTTTGCCTGGGGAACCAGCACTGCAGGCTCTGACATAGAGCAACACCAGGGCCCATTCAACAGCAGCGTGCATTGGGTTATCCCGTCCTCTGGGGACAGGGGGGGAGAGCTTACACAAATAGAAGATTTTCCAGGCACAGGTCAGTTCCCACCTCCCTTCCAGAGGAAGGTGGGAGCAGAAGCACACAGGAACATCACAGACCACAGGGTCCTCCTTCTCTGCAGGGAAAGGAAATGGCAAGAGGAGAGGGAACGCCAAGGGGAGAAAAGCTCAAGCTGAGCATCCTCACACACCCTCTGGAGCAGAAGCACAGCAAGTGCCTGCAGCACATCCTGGCAGCAGCCCTGCCTGGCTGTCCCAGCACTGCTGGCGGATTTGCAGACCAGTGTTTGTCCTCGTCACTTGTTTATTTTGGAGACTGCAATGCCAGCAATGGTTTGGATGGTCTCTGTGGTAGCTGGAGGAGAGCAATCCAGGTCCCCGGAGAGCTGGCGGCTGGGCAGTGGCATGACTCATCATGGGCACGTATTTAATCAAAAGAGGTTTTACATCCCTTCTTCCCCCTCTCCTGAATGGCATCTCTTAATGATAAAAGTCCCTGTGGTTTATAATTACCAGTCTGACAAGTTCACAAGTTCTCTGTTAATTATTATAATTAGCTTTCACTCGGTGAGAATGCAGGAGTTTAACAACAATATTAACAATGGGAGGACTATTATCAAGAATTAACTACAAAGAGCTGACTAGAAAGGGTTCCTCCTGCCTGCCAGTGAGACCTATTAGTGAAGAGCTCTGCTCCGTTGTCCTCAGCCTTGCTTAACTCAGCACCGCCTTGAAACTTACAGGGAGAGTTAAAAGCAACAGTTGCTTCCACAGTACTGGTAATGGAAGGGAAAAACTCACCCAGTGCTGCTGAAAATAGGATGGAGATTCAAACCAGCAGATATGAGGAAATCACAGGCTAAGGCTGCCAACGACCACAGTTGTGCTCCAGAAAGAAGCCTGATGCTGCGCTTGCCCTGCCCACATTTGCAGAGAGCTGTCCCTCTGGGGACGGCCACGTGTCACACATGGCAGCTGCAGAAGCACAGAGTGGGGCAAGCATCCCTACAGGGGAAGCCCAGCACTCCCTCCCCACCTGCACAGCCCCAAAACCAGGACGACGCCAAGGCACTTACCCCCCATCCCCGGCAGGAGCAGCCCAGGGCTGTGTTCTAGAGCCCTGATTTCAACACATTTCTAATCACACCACTTGCAGAAACCAAGCAACATCTGGAATGGTGATGAACATGTTGATTCACCAGGATTGTCCTTGTTTCCACTGCTCTGAGCAACATGAGGACTGTGCCCCTGAATTTTTGTAATGCACACTGCATCGCGTGCTCCAGAACTGCCAAGCCAAGTAAGTCTGAAAGCCAGAGCTGGGATTCCTGCAGAAGTCTTTCCTTTTGGAACTACACAGCACCAGACAATGGGCTGAACAAATATTAGAAAAATATCAGCACTCCCAATTTGTTGGAGACAAATACTTTGACTTCTCAAACACAGCAAGACACAGAACAGACCAACACAGCGTGACTTTTTCTCATTTCCAAGTTCAAATGTATACAAAATGTTTATCCAAAGCACAGAAGAACTTAGAGCAGCAAGCTGTGCAAGTAATTAGTTATCCTAAGCTCTTTCACACCTGAAACAGAAGGTTGGAGGCTTTTTGTTTTGCCTTTTTTTTCTCCCCCTCTCTAATCACACCTTTGTGGAGCAGCAGCAATGACCGAGAAGCTTTGGGGATCAGCGCTGCCAGCAGAAAATGCCTTTTGAAACACACATGAATGCACCTCAGCCCAGGACCCCGCTCACGAGGAACGGCACGACGAACAGCTTTGAGGGCAGGATCGGGCCCCCGAGCCACAGCTGACCCAAAGCACACAGGCTGTCAGGACACAGTTGCTAAAGCAGCAAGTGCCCCAGGCCCAGCAGAGCCTCGCACGCTGGGGAGCCCACCCAGAGCCCCGCGGGGCTCCGCGCTCCCCCGAGACAGCTGGGGAGCTCTTGGCATCTTCCTTGGCTGGAAAGCTTCACTTGCTTGTCAGACATCATGCACGTCCACACACTTACACTCTTTGTGAGAAATACTCAATTTCAAACACATACACTTTTTTTTTTTACTGTGAACATTTTGATGAAAATCTCAGTGAAATATTTTGAAGTTATTGGAATTAAGTGCTTTAGTGTATACAATATGAATTTCCTTGGAGTAATTTCTGTCTGACGGATTTAAATTTGCTTTTAAATCCCAAAAGCAGAAGGGGGAAAAAAAGTTGAAGCCACTAAGATTTCCTTTGGACAGAACAGGCATTTCCCAACTATATCTGTTGAAGGAAGAAAAACTACAAAGCCCGAGGTCTGTGAAGACGGCAGCAAGATAAATAGCTTTATGCCCTAAAAGCTTATGCTTGGATCTCTCCCCCCGCACAAGTGTCCACGCCACACACCAAGCACTTTCTCCAGAGATGATAACCCCTCGGCACCCAGCCCCGAGCACAGCAAAGCGTCACCCGCATGGGAGCAGCCCAGAAAACACGGCGGCACGTCGAGTGCTGAAAGCTGCACCAGGGACTACGTCAGCTACTCTGCATGCACACACACTTCAGTCCTTCCTCCCTGCTTCACTGTTAGCAGCAGTAATTTATTCATGAAATTCCCCAGGGAATAAATTCTTGCAAACATCTCAAAACTACAGACAGAGGTAAGAAAAAGACCACAAACAAGTCTATATATACACATATATTTAGCAAGTGAAAATGTAGAAAAACAGAGGAGACAACAGTGCAGGATGAGTTCTGTTCATGCGGGGAAAACATCCATTCTCTTTCCAGGGAATTATTAAAGGTTTAGCATCAGGGAACAAATCATTTTTAAGTGAAGGAATTCCTTTTGCTTTACCCTTACAAACAAATCATTGGTTAGCAAGAGTATCAGCGTGGAGATGCTGGGCTATTCCTCTCTCTAAGCCTTCTGGGAAACTCCTTTGAACACTTACAACATCAGAGCATAGGACCTGATTTGTTAGACAAGCCTGACTTTATTATTTTTTTAAAAGGGGGATATTATCTTCTGCCTCAGAAGGAAAGGGGAAGAGGAAAAAGCCACTGATACAGAAGAGGGGTAGAGACAGATACAGAACCTCATTATTAAACAAAATAAATAAAATATACTAGCAGAAAATGTGTCTGGGCTTTATTACTATATTCTGTCCTCTAAATATTTCATTTCCAACTAATGCACGAGCCAAATGGAAAAATTCAAGCAAAACTGCACTACTTAGAATATACTTAATTATTGATTCAGCCAAGAGGGAAAAAAGGAAAGAAAATAGAGAGGAAGAAAAGGCACAGCACTGTTGTTGAGTTCTCTGTCCTGGAGCTGTTTCAAACCCGAGCAGCTCTCTCAGGGGAGAGCAGAGCACCCCAGCCGCCTGCAGCCCAAGTGCTTCCTCAGGCACCAGGGCCGAGGAAGGGGGGGATGGCGGATGCAAGGGGCAAGCACCCAGCCCCTTGCCAGGCTCGCGGGGCTGCGCGGGAGCAGGCGCCAGCCACGTGCCGAGCCGGCTGCCAGCAGCCGGGGTCACACAAAGCACTTCCCCAGCCGTACGCAGCACCATCGTGCAGAGCTGGCAGGATGCTCGCCCACCCCGTCTGCCTCCAGCCTGGGCTCACCAGACCACAGATGGTTTTATGTGTATATAAATATATATATATTTTTTCCTCTTACAGAAGTTTTAGCTTAGACTTGTTTGATTCCCTTTTTCTTCTCATTAGGAAAACCTGTTCAACAGGTGGTACCTCTCACTCAAACGCCAGAACCCATCCCCTGCACAAACAACGTTATTCTACAAGGAGCTGTTTTCCCCTTTTCTCCTTAGATGCCCATGCCTGCCCTGGGAGTGGGAATGGAAAGAGAGAAAACACCGATGTCCTGGGTGCTCCATTCCCACCGACTGCAAGGGGACCTGGCAGCTGAGCTAGAGATCGTGGACATGACACTCAAAAAAAGCAGGGCATGCAGCTCTCCTGTCTTACGTCCCCTCCTTCAGATAGACCTAAAAACTCCAGTCTTTTAAACACAGCCTGACGTCGTGCCCTTTTCCTCTATTTTGCAGGCAGTGGTAGGGAGCCCAGCACAAAGCAGAGCACGCTGCATGCACAGCTCACTGATTTTTCTTCTTTTCTTTTTGCTTTCTTGACTCCACGTTCTCTGAAGCAGCACGGTCCAGGCAGTGCCAGCCCCAGAGAGGCTTGCAGGGCAGAGAGAAGCAGAAGGGCTGTTTGTGCTCTGCGTGGTTGCACTGCAGGTACTCACTTATTCACCAGTCTGGAATTTTGCTTCCTCTTAAAACCATTTGCATGAGACCTTCCCAGAGCACCCTTCACTCAGAAACACTGCCTCAGTGGTTAAAAGCCAGATATCACACTTGAGTAAAGAGCCTCAACTCCTTCTAGCGACTGCCAGCATCCCTCCCTAGGGATGTCCTGCCTTAGACAACCCTCGCTGGCTTCTCAGCTCTCTGACACACAGCAGCAGACGCAGTATGAGATGTGAGATTAGAGGTGACTCACCCAAGCTGTCCCCATCCTTGTCAGCATCCTCATCTTCATCGCAGCCCCCAAGACGCAGCAGCACCAAACCGACCCATCTCCAGCTGAGCCAAACAGGCCAGGTGCTTTGTAACACCTATTTATACCAAAGGGCCAGCAGCTGGGAACAGGCCCTTCCCACTGCGATAAAGGGGCAAACCAAGCACACCTGTGCTGGGAGCATCCGCAGGAAAACAGCGTTGGACAGCAGGGGAAGGGAACAGAAAATAGGAAATCAATGGCGAGTTAAGGCCAGAGAGAGCAATTAGGCCTGGGAGCACTGCCGCTCACTGAGGCAGGAGTGAGTTTTTAAGTGTGCATGAACCAGATTTGTGCGCTAATACAGGGCTGAAAATTTGCTAGGCAAGGCAGTTTAACAGCATTTACAGCCACTTATAGGGAGAAAAACTTAAGCTGCAGTGCATTTGTAAACAGGCTTGAGGGACCTGATTTTCTTCCCCTGCTGGGATAAGTCCAAAGCAGCAGTTTTGAAGTTGTGGGAATCGTACAGGAAGAAACAGAGGCAAAGGGATGACTGCAGCTGGCGATCAGCATAGAGAGGAATGAGCTGCTGGGGCTCAAAGGCATTCAGAAAAAATAAAATAAAAAAATTAGGCAGAAATATCAGGTCTAACATGAACTTTTAGGCTTGCTGTCCCTTCCAGCCTGTGTTTGTCGAAGGAAGAAAACACTTCGGTTTTTGTTTTTTTTGTGGAAATCCTGTGGTCTGTGTTTTTGAACAAAAGCTAAAAACACATTCTTGGAAACACTGACAAAAGCCATTTCTAATTCACAACAAAACATCCCCCCTGAATACATCAGCTCAGAGTCTGATTTCCTACAAGCTTGTTGCTGCCATCGCCCGTATCTGCCCTCCATCTCCTAGCCTGGAAAACCACCCACTTTCCGTATTCAAATCCTTTCTAATAAGCTAATTTCTCCCATGAGACACTGTTTATTACAGACACAGCAGCCTGCTAACCCTGCCTCTGCAGAGCTCTCCCGTCACCCTCAGCCGGAGTCTCCCTGAGGCCGTGCCCTCTGGCACGTCCAGCCCCCAGGACAGGACAGGAACCGCTCCGGGCTCGGAGCCCGGCTCCCACGCGCCTCCATCGCCGCACCAAACATGAGCGTGCCCGCAGGGGCAGCAGGGCTGGCAGCGAGTGTCCCCTGCCGCGGGCACGCTGCTAATGACTTGCTCTGGGGCAATTATTGCACGCCCTGCACGGGCACGAGCGTGAGCTGGGGCCACCCGGGCGGGCGGTGGCTCTGGTGCAGCAGTGTCACTACTGCCGAGCAAAAACGTGATTTTGTCAAGTTTGCAAGGGGACAGGGTGACAAGATGGGATGTGCCTGATGGGACTTTCACTTCCCAGTCACACCAGACTGGGAGTTGTGGTCTGAGCCTCCAACTCATAATTATAAGTGCCTCTTTTAATCACCTTCAGCTTTTGTCCACCACCTGTCTGCACATCTAGGTGTCTAGGTTTCAAACTATACTTTCCCCTCTCATTCCTATATGTGCTGACCTGTCTTCTTGCCCACTGACAAACACAAAGCAGGCCTGCTCGTGAGTCAACAAAGGGAAAATAACAAAAGCTGGTGCAGAAGGCTCGCACTTGAACATTTTCATAGGAGAAAAGCAGCAGGAAAGGCAGCCCTGTGTTTTCCAGCTACCCAGATCTAAATATTTATAAGTGACTTTTGAGAATGCCTGACCTTCTCGAACCCCTTCTGATGAGCTGCCACCAGGCTCAGCGCAGGAGCAGGGGGGCACCGGGGAAATTACCGGCACGGCCCCGCGGGGCTGGGGAGCAGCTGGGAGGCGCGCTGGGGAGCGGCCCCACCATGGGCACGCTGAACGGGGAGCAGCACGCCTGCAACACCAACTGCAGATTCAATTAGAAATTTCACTGAAATTTCAAATTATGGCCTTTTTTAAGCGACAGAATTATGCCGTGTTAGAGGGAAAGTGACAGGTAATTTGGGACACCAAGGACTTCTTGGACTCAATAGTTAATAGGGAGTTTAGCATCAATTCTTCTGTAATTTGCACTTCTGAGAAGCTGCGTTATTATAAAGTCAGAAATCTTAAGCACTTTCAACTCCGGATCTGCCAGACTGAGGATGACCAGGAATTGAGACGGCCCGTGCCCACAGGTCACCTATTTCAATATCTGAGGCTGGGTGGCTTCCAAATACAGCCGCTCCAATTGAGGAGCTGAAAATTGGAGGTGACATTCAGAAGTCTCTGAAAATTATAACCCTGACTTCCTCCTTGAAAAGCTTATCTGAATCCTAGCTTATCCTTTGATGAGGTTACTGAAAAAGCATTCTGCTCCGAGTACTTGAAAGATAACAGGCGATAGATATATGGTACACTTCTCCCTGGGGGGAAAACACGATTGAACATGCCAAGCATGGGACGCTAATTAAATGGTCTGAATTATGCTGGACATTAAGGTCCTGGGGTGACTTGGGTTAACCTCTTCCTGTCCTTATGCATGTGGAGCTCTTGTGCACGCAGAGGAGCTGTGGATGTGCAGCCTCAAGAAGCCCCCAGGACTTTCATTAACTAAATAAATTGCCCCCGGAAACCAAGCCCAGTTTACTTTGCAGGAGACACTAAGCAGAGGCCCTGGCTAATCCTGCCTGTTGGTAAAGATGTGGCAATGTTTAAATTTTTTGCTTAAATTTAAGCAAATGCTTGGATTTCTTGGATTCTAATTGATGTTAAACCCATAGCTATGACCAAGTGTCTTCATGAGCTTTAGGAAGGAAAGAAAAGTGAGTAGGGAAAGAAATACTGTCATATCAAAGAAAAAATGGTGAATCCAGTAATGCTTAATGGGCTGGCAAAAAGGCTATGAAAATTGACCCAACTCTATTTGTGAGGGAAAATAATGTGCCTGCTTTATAAACTAGAGAAGCAATCAAAGCTCAGGGGGTGGGTGGAAGAAAACGTAATGCACTAAAATACAAGATACCAAGGTAAAATCAGTGCTAATTATCAGGAGCCAAAGTTCTCCCCTTGCAGCAGTGGCCGTGAAAGGCGAACATCTCATTTAGCGCTGGTGCTCTCCCGACATGCCCCTCTCGAACGGCACGCGGCAGCCGTGCGCTTGTCCCCAAATAATGGCAAACCAGCATGGGATGGATCTGGGCGCTAACTCGGGAAAGGATGGTGGCAGGAAAAAGCTATTCCAGCAATTTAGCTTCTTAAAAATAGCAAATTACGCTCTACACAGAGCCTTCTCATAAATCTCTAATATGCTTTCAAGATACAGCGTATCATTGCTTCCTCAACTAGAGGTCTGCGGCAGCGGGGCCATACACAACATGCGTTTGTGTCACTCGTCTTCCTCAGGCAAAAGCCCCAAATCTTTGAATTTGTGGCAGCCAGAATTACAGTATTATTTTGCTTTACTTTCAACTTTAAATAACTTATGACAATTCAATACCAAATGTAAGATGGAAACAAGGTTGGAAATGTGTAAATTATCGGTTACTAAATAGAAAGCAACTTGAGATGGAGGTTTTCATGAGAAGCTGCTGAATGGGTCAATCTCTGTGCAAACATTTGGTATGATTAGTAGACAAGTGCAGTCCCGGAGTGCAGAGGGCTTGTTTCCAAATAAATGAAACTTTGCCTCCAAAGCTCTCGACAGCACTTGGGCTTTGTGTGCAAGAGTGGTCATTTCTTGGGCATTTCAGAGAAGACAAAATTGAAAGGTTCCAAACCACAAAGGAAAGCACAAAGGGAAAAATTGCACAAAATTAGAAACTTTTAAGGCAGAGTTTGAATTTGTACCAATCAAACTGTGCTGGGGGAAGTCCTCTGGGAGCGCAGAAAGCAGCTCTGGCAGGATTATGAACTCAGCTCCAGGGATGCTGGCATCTAACATCACAAAGGGCTCAGATGGGGCTCCAGCGTGGGCTGGGAACCGCACTGCTGCCTGCAGCTGGCCGAAAAGGTGCAGTCCACATCCCATCAAACATCTCATTTAAAAATATTGGAGTACCTCGACCAGTTGTTTCCCCACATTGTCACCACCAGCAGCCACTTTTTGTGCCCCCCGGGTAGAAGCACAAAATGTTTTCCCTGCAGGGCAAATTGCCCGTGGGACAGCTTACCTGGAGGGAGGCAGAGACGTGCCAGCTTTGCCTCCTCTCTGATGAGTTTGTGGGTGAAAAAGCAGACAAAGAGAATAAAAATATTTTATTGGCACAATTCATTTTAAAATTTGCTGTCTTCTAATGCTACCCCACCCTCCAAAATGCCAATAATCATTTTCTGGTTCCTTGCCACATTCCCAGCCAGTGCCTTCAGCATTTCAGGCACCGCTGTGTAAGATTAGCTGGGAAGTGTTTTGAGTGCCTTACATCAAAGGGGTTGAAAAACTATAAATTTGACAGAATGTATTATACAGATGGGGGAAAAAATGGAAGTTCTGTTAAAAAGGAGAGCTCATTTCACTTTGTTCTGGGGCAGGGCTTAAGGCAGCTAATATGTCTCTGGGGAAAGGCTCCAGACTGCTACCACTCAAACAGCCATGAGCCTGAAAAACTGGGGAATAGCAAGAGGTGGGAGAAGTCCCCACGTTCCCTGCAAATGGGGAAAACCACACGGTTTCAGCAGGCGGTGGGAAGCCTCGGGTGGCCAGCATGCATCAAGTCGGAGGTGAGGCTTCTGGCGCAGCTCAAGCAAGCTCAAACCTTTGCACCTCTAATAGCAGACTCGAATTTGGCTCCTGTGATGTCCTGTGCAGGCAAGGGAGCCCCGAGGGCAGGGGCAGGGCAGGACCACGGCAGCTTTTTGTGCCCTTTTGCGTCCAGAGGCTCTGCTGCTCGCACTGAGCTTTGGGCAGCTGACCCACTACGTGCAACAGGCAGCGCGCAGCGTGCCGGGGGAAGTGCTGGTGGGACACCCGTGGGCAGCTCCGCAGGAGGACAAAAGTGGGGGGAGCAGCGTACAAGGCAAAGCACCCCCGTGCGTGCGTCGGGTGGGCCCCGAAGGGAGGGCTCTCACTGCAACGCCTCGCGCAACCACCTGCAAAATAAAGATGGAGGGAAGAACGGGAGGGATCGCAGATGAAAAACGAGGAGGAAAAGATGAAGCTAGGAGGATCAAAGGTTAGGAAAATATTTTGTGAATTGCCCATGACAAGCTGCCATCTTTAATAAATCTCTCCCCGCTTACCCCAGCCCCCGGCCGCACGCCGCCGGGGCGCTGCCTGCTGCATTGCACGGTCTCGTAATGACGCGATCGCTGGTAGCGGGCTCGTGCTGGCTGCGGTGGCCGAAACAACAAAGCCGAGCAGCACCTGGGGGAAATTCTTCAAAGGGCCCTCGCCTCAAAAACGTTGAACATTATTTCCATGGGCCCTTAAACAGAATAATTCATTAGTCAGCTAAGAACAATCAATATCGCACTCCAACAATTTATACGCTGACTCTGTTTACCCAGTAGACCCTCTTTGATAATATTATTTATGATTCTAAATAACTCCATCGGTGTTCAATAGAGCTGGGAGGCACCTAGGGGACCGGGGCACAATCAAATTATGAAGACATATGGTTTACTCAGCGCTGGAAATGTTCAACTGCATTTCACTGCTGTTAGTCCTGCCGCAGTACCTTCCCCAATCACTTATACAACCTTCTTAATATCGTTTGCTGTAAGGGAACACTTCTTCAGGGAGAGGGCTCTTACGCAGCTGACTGAGGGATGTGGCTGTAAAGGGAATTTTATTGTGGCTATTTCTGCATTCTTGGCGCTGAAGGACACTCCGAGCGGCTCGACGCATCCCAGACCACGGCGGCAATTAAACTTCTGCCTTGCTGGGGCTTCGCGGAGGTGAGGCGGGGGCAGAGACTCTGCAGGAGAGGAGCTGCAGGCGCCCGGCCCCGCGCTCTCCTGGCGAGGCTGCCCCGCCTGACGGGCGCGCAGCACCGCGCGCTCCGCAGCTCCTGGCTGTATTTATGCTCGATGCATATACTATGTATGCTTTAATAAAGTGCTTCTGATATACCCACAAACTGGCCAAATGCTGAGTCATTATTATCGACAGAACGTTGCATAAGTACTCTGCTGAGTGTCCTCTGGGCTTTGAGGGTGTATAAAACTAACACTGGTGCTATATTGCTCTATAAACTCTAGTCCTCCCTGCAGAGAAGCAATAATTAATCAGACGATGCATGATATGTAACAAATTAAAAAGATAAAACTTCCCAACAAAAATTATGGGACTAGAGAGACGCGAGCTATGTGTTGCAGCGAGCTGTCCCTGGCATCCCATTTCCCTACCTCTATTGGCATATAACTTACAAGGGCCAAATCCTGCAAGCACTACAAAGCATCAAACCCTGCAGCTCGCAGGCTCTGCTGTAGCAAAGCATTCAAGCACCTTTATTTGAGGCACAGGAGCTGCCTAACCGATGTCAGTACATCCTTGGGTTTGCAGGATAAGGCCATAGGGCAGTGGGCGAGTGCAGGCGCGGCTGCTCATGCTGAGGAAGGCAGCAGCACTCGCTGTAAGGGGGAAGATGAAAGCTGGAGCCTTCTGCTTTTGAACACGTCCTGAAAACTCTTCTGAGTAGCGATCTTGCTCGTTCACAGCTAACAAATAGCCGAGGCTATAAAATAAAGTGAGAACAGTTACCACAGTGGAAATATAATCTCTGAGAAAATCCCACAAGAGTAATAATTAAAACAGATACTGAAGACTCTGACAACCCTGGATTTATTTTTGGTTTTCAGCTATTTCTGCTATGCAATTTCCTTTTGAAAAATCAGCATCTCCTTTCCATGGCAGATTCAGATATTTCAGTATCTGGGTTTTTTTCTCCACCATGAAGTGCAATGGAAGACTAAACAGTAATATTTCCCATGGAATGGGAAGACAAGACATTGTTGACTTGGGAATGTCAGGTTGTTTCACTTCCATTTTTCCCTTGCAAATTTGCACTTTTGATGAGGTCCCATTTTATAGTGGGAAAACGTTTAGATAGAAAATTTCCAGCCAACCCTGCAATTACCCAGGATGCATGTCATGCAGCAGCCCTCTCCCTACTGCTCCTAAAAACGGTAACAACGGGAACATCTCTTTGTATTTGCCAGCTGAGGATGATTAAGAAAGAAGCCAGTAGGGGGCCAATGTATTTTTTTTCTTATTTAAAACATTTGGAAATAACCTAACATCCTGCATTCAGGCACACAGCTTGGCTCTTCCACTGCTCCTTCCCATCACAGCTCCTCTTGCCGCCTCCCCCAGCTTCCCAGACGGACTGCTGTGAGCAATTCTGGAAACCTGCTTTAATCCCCAGTTTGCAAAGAAGACGTGTCAGTAACAGTCATTGATTGCACCGGCGGTCAGCAGGAGAGCCAGGGTCTAACTGTACAATCCTCTTCGGGAGCCCAGGCGGGCAGGATCCTTGAGCCAGCAGTACTCCTACTGACCAAATAGCGCGCTGCCAGGCTCGTGCCTCTCCTCCAGCGTCCCCATGCTGCGTGCCTGTCCCCTAGCCAGCACTGCCGGGTGTTGCTGCTGGCAGCTTGCTGAGCATCCTGATGAACAAACTCCCAGGCAAAATGCTTCAGAGGGCATCACTGATTGCAAACAAACAAATAAATAGACAACGAAACAAGGAAGGCTCTGGGAGCATCTTCTGACACCCTCTCCCTTTCTGCTTCTCTCTCTTGCCTTCCCTTTCGCATTCCTTGCTCTCTCCAGACTTCCTGGAGTAGCTAAAGCCCCCGGGACATTTCTCTGGTTGGAGCAGTGGTGCCTGCTCTGCTGTCCTGGCCGATCGCAGTGGCAGAAGCTGCCTGTGCAGCACCTTCTCTCCTTCCCCCGCCCTCCACGGCCAGCCAGCCCCGGCGCAGCCAGCAGTTTTCGGGGCAGCTGTCAGCGGAGCTGCCGTGCTGGCAGAGGCTTGGCTGCGGGGTCTGCTGCCAGCCTGGGGCGCGGCGGATCAGTGAAGCTCTTTTCACACCTCATGCTAGTCCAGAGGTTTCTCACCTACAGTGAGCTCTGCCTGTGTGCATCAGCCAGCGAGAGCATGTGCTTCCTCCTCCCCATACAGGCTCTGGAGCTCCCAGCACACGGCACCAACTGGGCAGTGACTGGTCAGCTGTTTCCACCCCCACTCCTTGCAAAGGGTCTTGGCATATGCAGAGAAAAGGCCTCTGCTACTGCTAGCAGTTGTACCTGAAAGCCTAGCCAGGAAAGCACCTGGGTGCACAAACAACGGCGAGCAGGTGAGCACTGCTGGGGAGGAGGTGGGCTCCCACTCGCCAGGCTGCCTTTAAATGCTCTGCCAGGCTGAAGTCTGAGGAGGCTTTCAGGCTGCATATATCACACTGCTTTTGTAGCCTTGAAGGAGGTATTTAGATATCTATATTTAGTTATCCTCACTTCCTTTCCTCCTTGACATTTATGAATTTTGGATGTTTTTCACTTTGGGACTCTGAAGGGCATTTTGGAGGGATGTGTCGTGGCCCCTGCACTGTGTATCGGGATCTTGCTGGGATGCAGCGCTGGGGGGTGTCCTGCTCCTCCCTCACTCCAAGATGTGCGTGTCTCAGCCCCATGGGCTAGGGGACACTGCGGTGCCTAGCGGCCGTGGTCCTTGTCACCTTGGAAGATCCCTGCCCAGGCTGGCTGCCTGCGAGCAGATCATGTTTTTGAAAATCAGGGTCCCAGAGTGTAATTGTGTCACCTCTCCAGCACCTCCTGCGCAGAAGCTGCTTCTCTATCTGTTTATCACTCCTTAGCCAGCCCCTTATTTTTGGTGAGCAAAGCTGGTGCTTAGCCCCAGATAATGCACACCGGCACACCTTACCTCCCGTTCAGGGACTGAAATCACACCAGCACACACCCATCTCACTCCCTCATGGGATCCCGTTCATGCTGTGTCTCCGTGCTGCCATCCTGGCGTTCTGGCCCATCCCAGGGACTTGGCTTCAGCCTGTCTGTTGCTACAGGGGATGCCTGGGTACCGTGAGCTCTGCTGTGATGCTCTTCAGGCTTTAAGAGGTGCAGGGGGCTGCTGCTGCCTCAGCGGCTGCCAGAGGGAGGGAGATGACTGAAAGTGGTGGGGAAAAAATGAGATTACAAGGAATCGGGGAGATGTTGTTAAAGTACATGGCAACTTACACAGCAAACCGGCAGTGGCTGCCTTGAGCCGAAGGCCAATTTGGAAGTGGGGTTGTGCAGGAGCATTGTCAGAAGCAGAAAATAAACCTTGCTGTAGTGTCAGTGGGAGGGGGGCCCTGTGGACCCCACATCTGGTGGGGAGAGCTCAGGGGCCAGCCGGGGTGGTGCAGGAAAGCCACTGCCAGAAGACAGCTCCGGAGCCTGAGGCAGCACCAGCACGCTGCTCCTCCCCATCGCGTCGTCTCGCAGCCGCCGGTCGGCACAGGTCCCGCGCCCAGCCTTCTCCCGAAGGTCTGCCTCAACAGCGTGCCGGGTAGTATGCTTCTTATTCCTCCTGCTTAATACCCCGAACTCCTTAAATGGCGCTGAGTCTAACTGAGTGGTGGATAAACATTAGTTTCACAGCTCACAAAGCAGAACTGCCGGCTACTGCCAGTCTAGACGTAATGAGTTCCTCCCGGGGCCCCTGGGAGCGTTTAGAGTGGGCTCTTCTTTACCCAAGCTGCCAGTCAAGCCGGTACCAGGGGGGAAGAAGCGCTGTTAATCTCTTTCCCACCATCCCATCCATAGCTGAAATCCCTTCGAGCATGTAACAGTTTTATTTTAATGTGCCTTCCTGCCGGCACGCGGACAGGAGCGGCGTGGGCAGGATGCGCGGCAGCCCGCACGGCCGCTCCTGCCGCCTCCTGCTGTCATCCATGGCCGGGAGGCTTTGGTTTGGGAGGCGGGGGTGAGCCGACAGGATGGAGATAACAGCAAGGGAAAAGCATTCTCGTGTTCTACTCTTCGTCCAGGTTGGTGTTGTCACCTCGGTGGATGTTTTTTAATTAACAGCAGATTGCTGTTCTGTGGAGAGAGACTAATTTAGCACCCGGAAGAGAAGCAAGGGAAGTTTGCTTGGCAGCCAGTCGCCAGTGGCCAGAGACATCTCCCACAGCGTCGTGCTTTCACTGGGACTCTAAATCATTTGTCAGGAGCTTTTCCCAAGCGTCTGGAGCAAATCAACTAATGAAGATGATGTCACGCAGACTTCCAGGCGCTCCAATGGCCTGGCCACAGCTGCTGCCGCTTCCCTAATCCCTTGTGTCCTCCTCTGGAAGGTGACACACTGCTTGGTCCCACCTCTGCTCTCCTGCTCCCACCGCAACAACAACCCGCAGTCACATCCAGACAGGCAACGTCATCGGTTGCCATCGCTGAATGCCACGGGGGCATTTGTAGGAGTAAAAGGGTCTGCTGCTCCCCCTCGCCCGGGGCGTTACCTTTGGGCGACGTGACCTGGGACGGAGCCTGGGCTCCAGTGAGTGACCCCACGCCAGCGCTGTCTCGCGTGATGCCAGCACATCCCTGAAGCTATCCACGGCCGTTAGTGCCTGCGGTCATGCAGCTGTGGGGCTGTCCAGCCCCAGTCCCCTCCGCCCCCAGCTGGGAGCAGCCCTGGGCAGGGATGCGCTTGTGTGCACCCGCTGCACGCATGCACAAGCTCACGCCTGCAACGAACACGTGGCAACAGCACGCGCAGGTGCCTACGTCCTGTACGAGAAACACTGACTCCTGGCTGAGAGGTGAAAGGAGTCACACGTAGGATTTATCTATTGCTTCTCCGCAGGCCTCTTCCCAGAACAGGCTGGACATACGAGATGGAGAAAGAGAGAGTCACTGCTAGGCCCTTTCCAAAAGCCTGATGGACTGACTGCCAAACTCTAAATATATCCGAGCTCCGTATGTCAGCCCGGGGCTGCTGCTCCTGCGTCCTCCACGTCAGTGGAGCAGCAAGAGCAAAAGCAAGTCTCTAATCCGCAGAGATGGGCAGGATGCCAAAGTGGACTTTTCCATCCCTAATCTCCAAGACGATGGACACCTGTGCCTCTCCTCTCTGCCCGGCCATATTTAGCAGCTGTAATTATATCCTTTCAATCTCTGTATAAATAACTGGAATTCCGGGTAAAGTGTTGGTTTGCTTGATTTACATCCCCAGTAAGTCAATAAGGTTGCAACAAGGATAAATCAAGGCAGAACTGCATACTCAGAAGATCTGAGAGGAAGAAAGAGAAACTTCTGCTCCCCTCTCTCTCCCATTACTCATGCTTGTTTATAAAGTGGCTAGGATAGTTTTGGCATTAAATAAACATTATGTGATTGCTAGAATATTTCATCATTGTCCTAAGTGCCCACAGAGGGTTGTGGGAAGGAGGCACTTGCTTTTCCGGACTGCTTCTGTTTTCAAGCCATCAAATGCAGGGCCATCAAGGAGGCTGACAAACTGAGGCTGCTGAGGGGGCCAAAGCCCCTTCTCCTTGCCCCCACCCGCTGTCCAGCTGCCCCACCTCCAGTTGCTGACTCAGGCTGAATTTTTGGCAGGACCTGGGAAGAGGTGGGGAGTGAGCTCCAATTCCCCTGAATTCTCCAGCCCCACTCCTTAAAGCTGCCCAACTCAAGGGCTCCCAGGAATTCCTCCTTGGAGCGACCTTGTTTTTTCTTTTCAAATCAGAAGCTCATGAGAAGCCAGAGAGTTTTTGCAAGGCGCTGAAGCCCTGCTGTTGCTTCCTCTCCCTTCTCCTCGATCCGACCGCTGCTCCCTGGAGGGGGGACCATGCCTTCCTGCCGTCCCACCCGCTCCAGCTGCCTCTCGCCTCCACACTGCCTGATTACAGGCTGGCCCTGGCATCATTTGCAAACATTTTCACATCAGACCTGAGGCTGACGTTCATCAATACTCCAGTCCTTGGCTGGGGGAAAAGGGGAAAAACAAAAACCTACCTCAACACTGATTCGCAGCATTGTTAGTCTCAGGCTAGACCATAAATCGGTGCACATAGCAAGCAGCCGGCAAGAGGGGAACGTTAGCCAGTGAAACAGCATCACTCTGCGGTGAGCAACAAGCCATTACCCACCGCACGCCCTACCAAGCGCAGCAGCATCCATCGCAGGGCCGGGCTGGAGATGGAGAGGCCATCGCCCACCGCAGCGGTCTGCAGGGCTGCCCAAGGGAGCAGCGGTGGGGCTGCAGGGCTGAGGTGCTTGCCAGCCTGCTGCGTCCTCACACACAGGGATGACTGCTGGGCTGCATCTCGGTGAGATTTCACACCGGTATGCGTTTTGGAAGTGACTCACAGAGTCAGGTAGAGGCAGGGAAAAGCCATGGCATTAACTGCGGCGTCTGCATCATTGGACAGCAGGCTGCATGGTGGGGTGTGCAATGGTAGATGGACAAGTCTGTCCTGGATGTTTTTCAAGTGGAGATTAACCACTGAGTAGGTTCTTTTTATTTAAGATGCCATATGTCTCTTCCCTCTAAATATCTCTTCCATCAGATACCACTGTGATTCCCAGTCTGCCTTCCAGCCCTGCCTTTCAGACACTATTCCAAACACTTCATAAAATCACATTAAATCAGAGATGGAAAATACTTTGAAGCCTCCTTCTGTCCATTCTCCTGCTATATGTCATGCTCAAATGTACACACAGTTGCTTTGTCCACTCTAATTCAAAACCTGTCCACAAATACAGTTGCCCTGTTTCTGTGTCCGTGACTTCCCTGTTTGAGCTGCCAGGGCTCCTCAGCACGGGTCAGGGTCCTACCTGCTCCCTCCCCTCGCCCCACAGTGTGCCACCGCGAGCCACCGTCCTGCTGCTACCCTTGCTCTGCGTCTCTGCTCAGCCTCTCCTTCCCAAAGTGATCGTTAGCTCGGTGGAATCAAGGGCCCTAAAGGTCACTTCACAATACACATTGTCACTGTCTCTTAATGGATTTTTCCGACACATGATTATTTCTGAAGCAGAGCGCATGCTGCTAGCGAGGCGCAGGTAGCGGCGGCGAACAGCAAGCTGAGAGGGGCCACGAGCACAGGACCTGGGAAGCCAAATGTTAGCGGTCACTGATAAAGGCTCCACTGGTGAGACACTTAATTACCTGGAGAACTTCATTTCCCATTTCATGGGAAAGAATGTGAGCAAGGACATCAGATGCTCAGAGCTGCACTCACACAGAGGATGGGCCAGCATGCTAGAGCAGCTATCTGTGAGTGGAGGCAGTTTTTGGTTTGGGGGCAGAAGCCTGCTCTGGCTAGGTGACTTATTTGATTACACTGTGAATTCTCTTCTCCATCTGTGAAATGGGGATGGCAACACTAGCCTTTTCCCCTGCTGTGAGTTTCAATATATCAAGGACTTTGAGGCACTTAATACTATGTAAATGGGAGACATATCAGCTGTGCCTCAGATAAATGAATTTCACTTAGATTGATGGGTGTGAAGCACTTCCAAAATTAGGCCTATTCTTCTTAAATCAAACAGTTTCCCCAAGCCAGTTCAGCTCCATTGATGTAGAGGAAGTCATCAAGATGCAATTCATCATCAGGTTCAATAAAATACCCTCAATAGACTGACCCACCATGCGCTGCCTCTTCTTCACAGTGCAAGTTAAAGTTTGGTCAAACACACGAGGAATGTGACTCCTGATCTCCGTGCAAGCGGCACCACTTGGTCTGCAAACCCTGGACATGCTCTTGATCAGACTAAAAGCACATTAAGTGTCTTACTGGGAGCACCACCTGGATATTTAGGGTCATATTCACAGTGTTTATGGATCAGTGGATTTGAACTGCAAAACGCTGCTTTCCCCAATATTTGCCTGATCATCCTTGTCTTCATAGCTGAACTGGAAATATAAACCAAGGTTCTGCAACCCCTGACTAACTACTGCAGGTCTCTGCCACTCTTCTGCAACCTTAAGTAGAGGACTGGCACTATTTCTGGACACTGGGGCTGAAAAAGCAACGCACAGTAACTGGAGTGCCTGCTCTGATGCTTAGGCTGAACTCTATTTATGACATTACGTGCTTTATAACAGTACAGATAATGTCATAAACCTCGTTTCATTCAGTTAGCAAGCAGTAAATCCACCTCACACATAGGAACATCACTGTGAAGCTGTAGATAGCTGAGTAATGTTGTGGTAAGCCATACCAAGCTGTTAACTACAGCTTTATGCTCGCATACATGTTGGCACTATAATTTCTCTGTAAGAGGCTGCACTCAGCCCTGACGCTGGGTGTGAAATCGTCCCATCCCAGGAACAGGCACTGTGGCCTGGGGGAAGCGCTCACACTGGCGCGGCCAGGGAGGGGAGGACATGCCAGACCCTGGGGGCAGCCAGGGGAGAGGGGTCCTTAAAAAGCCCAGCCTCCCCAGGGCTGCAGCTCCTCTCCTCTGAAAACAAAGTACTCCCGACTGAAAGCACCCGTATGTTGTTTATATATGGAGAAGCACAGCTCACTCCAACTTTTTTTAACTGCAGATAATCAGCAAAGCTGGGCAAATAATTTAGCACATATAATTTATTCTATGAATTTTGATTCTTTGCCCACAAGCTGCTTGTGCTTCTCACAAAGGTCCTATGAAATTATTCAAAGGAACTGCTGCCTTGGCCTATAGCTTGTTATATCGGCTGACAGCAAGCGAATGACACCCCCAGCACTGCAATGTTGGCTGCTTGCTTTGCTCCAAGTAGGTGCCTCCATCATCTGGTATCTCTTCTGCTGATAGCCTCGGACAAAACTGACCTTACAGGGCATTTCCTATGGTCAAAGCGTTGTAACAGAAACCTTACCTGGATGCCCAGGACAGCCATTTCCAGTCCCTCTTACAGAATTAGGCATCATGGAACACTAGGTACAGCAACTGGTTAGCTGAGTAATCATTGAAACACGGTCACATCATCTATATGTTTGTATCAAAATGCCCCACACTGTCATTAAATGAGACTAAATATACCTAGGAGCAGCAGTAAGCACAGCTGTGCTGTTTTTACCCATTGGCAGTGGAAGGAGACGATGCTGCAGCCTCACACATAGCCGCAGTGCCAGTTACCAAGCTTTCCTGTACTTATGTTTAAGCTGTGAATTAAATGGCATCTGTTTTGGGCTGCTTTTCCTGCACATGACTCCCTGTGCCACCACGCTGCGCTTCTCCCCCACACATCAGAGCATCTCTGCAGGCTGGGCACAACTGCTGGCAGGGGCTGAGAGCTGCGCAGCTCACAACCCTGGGAGCAGCGCCAAGACTACAGGGGCAGGAAAAGGGTTTAAAGGCACCTGGCAGGGCTCAGAGCAGGTTGCATCCTCCTCCTCTTTGGTGTGTGCTTGCGCTCCCAAGAGAAGGCACTTGTCTGTCTTCGAACACAGGGCTCCCTGGTGCACGGCAGCAAAGAGCACACATCTACTGCAATCACTAAGTGCAGCCCTGGCGCTCTGTCTCCAACCTTAGCTCTGCCTACAAAGTCCAGAAGCGTTCAGCAACGTAAAGCAGCATGTAATTCCAAGCTTTGGGAAATGGCAATTTCAAGTTTGCTAAACTTTTTTTTTTTTTTTTTAGGTGTCTGACTAGTTTGTTCCTGCCCAACTAGCATATTAATTACATCACGGGTTTACAGCCATCATTACACGGTATTGTCTTTGTGTGTGACAGGCAGTAGAATAGCTGATACAACTTTCCAGTAACAATTTGACCAAGGTAGAGTAGATATGTTTGTAAAAACTGCCATATCAATGTCTGATTGTAAATCATCCCACTGGCTCAATAGTAATGTCTTGATTGTTACCATCCCCAGCTGCGGGGCATTCAAATGGCAGTCACCCTACGGATGCCATCCATCCCCTTGCTTTATCATCTAAACATTGTGATCTTTTGTCTGCAGGAAGAGCTTTGGCCATTGAAGTCAAATGTGCCTGCCAAGTAAAAAGTTGATTTTCTTTCCCCACTTACATTCAGATATCTGATTAATTCAATGCAAGGAGCAAGGAATTAAGCTTTTTTTTTTTTCTTTAAGCTGAATACAGAAACATTGATGAAGAAAAATACAGTGGCGGTTAGAGCTGTCTTGTGACCAAGACAGCCTTAAAATGTGGTTTAGCCTGACTTGGCAGGCTAGCTTTTAGGAGCTAAGCAGAGAAGTGAACTAATCCGAGGTCTTAATGAATAATGTTAAAATCCAACTTTCATTTTCAAATGCGTCTATATGTTAGAGAATGAGTCATAAGGTGTTTGTTGTGTGGTGGAAGAACAGACAAGCTGGGAAGGGTATTTTTATGTGTTTGTGAATCATTGTATATGATATTTTCCTCCACTGAGCTTCTCTACCCTAACAGTTTTCTGCAGTGAAATCCACTCAGCTGTACTGGAAATGTAGGCAGTTTATAGAAAATCTTTAATAGTGCTAGCACAAATGGATGGCTCTTATTTCCTCCCTGCAAAGTGGCGATTTGCAAAACCACTGCCAGCAAATATTTACCCTCCTCCCCCAAGCCATTAAATAAAGCCTAACAGAAATGCCTCCCAGCACACGCGACCAAGACAGACGTGCCTCGCAGGCAGCTGTCCCACGGGCACGGGCACCCCAGAGGGCTCACACCAGCCCACGCACCTACAGCCTGGCGGCGAGCTCAGGAAGACAAGCACCACAGATCCGTACAGCCAGATGCATACGTGAACACAGACACGAAAGACATGGGATGATGTACGCATGCACAGCCCTGCAGCTTCCCAACTGCAGAGATCAATATGGAAACCCACTCACTAACGCACATAAACACGGGCCGGGCACGTGAACGCATGGACACACCAGTGCCAGCATCCATACAGACACGCATGCGGAGAGACAGGAAAATGCACAGATCATTTCCAACACTCTCTATCCTGGCTGTAATGCCTGTTTATTTTCTGGTATGCTCATCTTGCTGGAATTTTTAACATTTAATTAGTTGAGCCAGCTGCTTTCACTTTACAAAGGGCTGCTTAGTTTTGTCTTGTTCTAAATGTGTTTCTTTTGTTAGCAGGATCAATACATGCTCTGGCCGAGCTGCACAGCCCAGTTCTCCAGAACCCACCGCTGTTTATCTTCTGCATTATGCTCCCAGCACTGGGTTAAGGAATAGGCTGGTAGCTGCAAGCTTTGCATGGGCGGTGTCAGCCAAGCCAGCCTGGACTCCAGCCTGGGCTTGGAGGAGAACAAAGCACAGAACTGATACGTTTCCTCTTCATCCCTCTACACTGAATCGGCGCTGAGAGCGACCTTACGCTCTGCAGATTACTGTCCCTTGGAAACAGGATGAAAACCAGAGGGTTCACTAAGTAGAAGAGATTTCTGCCCAGTTGTGGTGGGGCACAGATCCTGCTCCCCCTGGCAAGGGGATTCTCACCAGCTGGAGCATAATCGCTGCCTGTGTGGATGAAAGATGCTGAATTTTTATTAGCAGAGCTGAAAATCCCCCCTAGGAACAGACCACAGGAGAGCTCTCTGGTTACAAGTCCCCACCAGGCAGCTACAAAGGCTCTGTGAGCAGATACATCAGCTGGAGCTGCTCTGGCTCAGTACCACCAGCCTCTCCAGGCAAAGCAAGGCAGCTGGGCGAGGGCACGTCCGTCCCTCCCCGACGTCCAGCTGTGATGCTGGACTCCGCAGGAGCCATGGGTTTGGGTCTGTAATTAATGACAGACGCAGGGCAGCTGCTGAGCATCTCCAGGGGGGCTGCTTCCCCTGGGAGCATGTGCTCAGCAGAGGGCTGGGGCTGCTCCATCTGTGAGTGGGCACAGCTACAGCATGGCCCCGGAGAGGGAGCCCTGTGCAAGCACAGAGCTGCCGCTTTGCGATGCTGGTTGTATCGAGACCCTCATCCAAGATCAGATCACCGGCAGTGGAGTTGCACGCTGACTATCAATTTTCCATCAAGTGGTGCGCACTCAGTGCGGTGCCTGGTTTATGCGTAACACAGCAGCTCCAGGCGCTGCCCTGTCCCTTTCAAGATGCAGCACACATCTCGCCCAGCAGACGAGCTGTTGATCTCCCTGGGCATTTCAGCAGCCTATGCAAAACCCTCTGGGGAAAAACAGCGCATCTGGGGCACATCAGAAAGGGAACAAGAGTTCCCTTTTGTAGAGCTACAAGGTATAGTTGGCACTCATTACACTTTTCTTAGCAGAAAGGCCAAAACTGCAGAGCCTAGAGAGGAGGTGTCATGCCACCACAGGGAAGGGCTTGTTCAGACAGCAGTGCAGATGGGGAACATGAACGACCAGCCCCACAAGCCCTGTACGAGCAAAAGGATGCTGTGAAAAGCCCATCAGCTTTTCACACATGCACAGGCATATCTGACGTCCGCGGCTGCTTCAGGCTGAGCCTAGCCAGGCAGCAATGGTCCCTAGCAGGCCAGCAAGGAGCTGGTGCCGTGCTTGATTCTGCCGCAGGCTCCTGACAGAGCAGCGGGCAAGGGGAAGCTGAAGATTCTCAAGCAGCACAAACTGAAGAGGTCCCCTTTTCCCAGCGCAGGCTGTGGTGCCCCGAGGTTTGCTCTGACTTGTCTTAGCCCTGGAAGGAGGTCACAGCCTGTCCTTAAATCTTTTGCTGAATTACCAGGCAGGCATGCAGTCTTTAACTATTTCCTAGGTACTAAAGACAGTCACTTTTTACTTTGGTTGTTTTGTTTTTGTTTTTTTTTTTAATGATCATGTATGCTGTAGGTGTAAGATAAACAGTGTGAAATTTGGGAAAGATACTCAAGTGACAGGCTGTTTGAAGTAAGATGTTGTGCCCTTTCCCAGAGCAGCATCCTCCCCCTCTGGGGTGGCTCTGAAGCAGCATCTCAGCTTCAAGGCTGACTTTCACATCACCTTTCCTTGATTTTGGGTAAGGACTGTCTTTCCTTTTGGTCTTTCAAGTCTGGGTTTTGCCTTGCTTGCTTTGTCTACTCTGCATGCCCTTATTTTCTTTCTAGTCCTAGTCTCTGTAGCTCTTGGAACTATTTTGGGTTAATCACTTTACCCACTTCTCTTCAGCATGTTGCTTTCTGTCCCAGGTCCCTCTCCCCACTTTTTCCTTTAGGTTCAGGAGGCTCCTTGCTGAAGGAGCGAGGACAAACAGCTGCTGCATCACCATGATCCCCGTCCCCTGGCAGCTCTGCCCTGTGCTGCTGCTAATTCAGCACTGGCAGAGATTAGGAGAGAAGCGCTGGCCCCATTAAGGTCGCTGAAAAAGAGTCCATTGATTTCAGGGGAGCTGGGATTTCAGCCTGATTATCTCTATTGCTCATGAAAATACTTCTAAGGAGTTTGCCTTTGGAAAAGGGCAGATTGCCTCAAATGTCAGGTGTTAGCAAAGCATTTCTGCATCCCTAGGCGGACTCCCCTCCCCAGCTTCAAATGGCACAAAAGGACCCCTGTGCGATTCTATTCAGACCAGACGAGATCTCGTACCTTTAAAGGCGAGAGAAGTTTGCTTGAAAACATACACATGAACTTCTTCTTTCAATAGTTCTAATACTGTTTTTTTCTCCCAGGAAATAAAATTTTAATTGTTCTTATTCTTCCATATCACCTTTGAAAAGGATTTGCTTTTTTCATTGAAAGTCCAGGACAGAAAACTTAAAAGTTTTCAATTTTCAGACCCATACAAACCTATCGCTTCTGACATAAACAAACAAAGCCTGAACATGTTTAATGAAACAGTTTGGGGTTTAAAAATGAATACTTTTGTTTTGCTCAAAAAGCCATTTGTAGCTCCAATCCCAAAGACATTTTCCCCAAACCCATGTAATCCAGCTCTAAAAATCTTTTCTTTGAGAGAGGTGTAATAGACACTTGTTTGCCAGACTGGATTTGCCTTCTCCTCATTAGAGCTACCAGAAACGAGCCCTGTGCTCAGGAGGGAAATGAATCTGCTACCGGCTGCTCAAGATAGCGGAGGGAGCGTGGAGCTTATCGCAGGTTAGTCCTCTGATAAAAGAACAAAAGTAGAGCTCGGCAAACGATATCTACCTAACAATAATGTGCACTTTTCCGTTTATTTCCTTTTTCCAGTTGTCAGTAAGCAAAACTTTATCGTTTTCTCCAGTGTGTTTGTCCCAGTAATTGCATAGCTGACCCCCAGACAGGGATTTCGGCCCTGGGCACTCCTCCAGCACCAGGCTTTGGTCGAAAACCCTTCTCTTTATGAGCTTCAAATCCATTCTAGCAGGCACTGACATAAAAACTGCTGTCCATGCAGTTGTTCCTGCCAGCAAACTCATTAGCAGAGATATTCATTGAGAGTGAGCATAAAGGAGAAATGAACTCAGCCACCCAGGCTCTGCCGGCTGCTGCTCCCTGAGCAAAGGAGCAGCCGTGCGAACACACGCGCTCCCACTTGCACACCATCCCTCTGCACACCTGCCTCAGTTCCTCGCACCCTTTGTGAGTTCTCACTTTCATTCTGGACAGCTTCAGGGAATGCCAAAGTTCTGCCACAAAACTGCTGATTTTGCAGTGCTTCAGCCCAGGCTAGAGAGCTTATGGCTGCAAGGCTTCAGCAACAACGCTCGCTTGCAGAATGGCACCCAGCACAAAGTCACGCCTGCACCTAAGCCACCCCCGGGCTGGTGGGCTTGGGTTCTGGTAGGAGACATCTGCCTCTCTAGCCTGAGAAAGAAAGCAAGGCAAGGGACGGGCACTGCACGTGGTGCCCAGCTTGCAGTGGGTTATCTGGTTTGGGAAATGCTGATACCAGGTCTTGCACAGAGAAGCGGAGCACATTTCCATACCAGCAAATCTTCAACCTTCTTGACACAGCCAGATTTCATCGCCAGGCAGCTCAGTGGCTCTGGGCACGTACTAGCGCTCTGCAAGGAGGACACTCACCCCTCTCACCTCCCCAGCCCTGCACCCCTTCCCTACCTGGCAGCTCTGCATGTTCCTTGGGGGACACTGTGCACCCCACCAGCTCCTGCAGCTGGGACAAACCCACCAGAGAAAGGACCCAGGAGCCACCAAGTGCTTCTTTATCACAGGGACCACCCCTCTGCTCGCCCCTCGTTAAACACCCCCGCTGCAGCCCCAGCTGCTCCCAGGCCGTGGTGGTGCCGGCGGCTCCCTGACGGGCGCAGCTGCGTGCCCTCCCTCGCTCTGCCCATGCCGGGCAAGGGGCTGCCTGCGGGGCCGTGGTCCTCACCCAGTCCGGGTCTGTGGGCTCTGCCTGCCTGCAAGAGCCTGAGGTTGGTCCCTTCGCTGCCACAGGGCTACCCCAGCAGTAACCCCTCTGGCGCTGCGCCCCTGAGCCAGTATTGGGAATGTGGTTTACAGTTCTTCACTAAAAGAAAAACAAAAGAGCATTAAAATCAAGTGGAAACAAAGACAAGAGGGTTTGGAAGGTCTGACTTATGAGGTGACATAAAGGAACGTAACATATAGATCTGTAAAAGAGTAAAGGGGCAGAGGGGAGATGTGAAGAATATGAGAAAGCTATACAAATAATAGTAATAATAAAAATAATGTTATTTATAATTTGCTCACTCAAGGGCATGGAGGGACCCAAGCAGACTATTAAAACACAATAATAATAAAAAATAATAATTAAAATCTCATAAAGCACATCATAGGAAAAGGAAGCAAAATATTCTAGAGCTCATGAAATCCTGCAGAGGACATAAAATAAAGGCAAGGGGGAAAACTTATCTGAGGTTGACCGAAAATATATCACAAGCAATAATGGGTTTCTGCTGAGGAAAAAGAGACGGAGAGAAGAGAGGCTGAGACTAGACAGAAAGGCAAAGACCACTGTGGTTAGGGCCACCGGCGGCGGCAGGGCCCAGGTGCGCACATAATTCATTGCACGCAGCAGCCCCAAGCCCCCAGCACAGGGAGGGGAGCTGGGGTGCTGGCATGAACCTGGAGCACCGCCGCGGGCAGGCACGAGCGGTCCCCTCCCCATCAGGAGCCTGTGAGTTTGCCAAGTCACATTATAAACTGATTTTCAGGGAACGGTTCATGGCTATTGCAAATCATTTGCTTTTGGATAGTGTCTAATCTGCTAGCTTTTCACCAAATATTGGATCACATTCCAGGAAACAGTGGGCTTCAAATCTAAACCCAGCAGGATGCCTTTAAATGATGTTGTACTGGTACGTTCTGTCATGTTGTCCCAAACTTCAACGCGGCTCAGGCTGGCAGAGGGATAACACATCCTGATTAGGAACTGAAAGACAAGTGCGAGCTCTGACTCTCCTTCTCCATGTGTTTGTATGTGTACGTGTGCTCAGATCCTCGCTGTATATTCTGTGGAGACAGGAGCTGGAGATCAGGGTAGTCTAAAATGCAGCATGACTGCAGCACATACAAGCAGGAGCGCACCAGAATGCCTCTGACAAGTTACACCAATTATACACCAGTTATTTGTCACATCTGTTAACTCATCAGTTTGCATTTCAGGCATGAGACTACGTCTAAAGATAAGACAGTAACAAGAAAGTGGGGCAGACTGACGGTGCAGAAGGGTGATGTTTGTGAATCCTTGCCCAGCGCCAGCCCTGCCTGCCCTGGGATGATGCACCATAAATATGCATGCAGCATGGCAACAGGGTATCGCTGCATTTTGACATGTATTATATGTTGGAATAACTCGGAGGGATTTCTGCTCAGTATAATAATGAGCACACCCGGTAATAGCCAGCTCCAGGAGAGGAGACAAAGCCAGAGTTACTGCACCTGCAGTTTAATAGTTGGAGAATTGTGATCTTAGAAAAACAGTTTGCCCTAACGACACTACCCATACAGTGAAAGCCTCTTGTCTCGTTTAAGCTGGCTGTGGGGGATGTTTGCAGCCAGAAGACTCTCAGAAAGGATACGTTTTCTGACAGCGAGAAGGTCACCCAGACCGAGAGCAGTGCTGTGTGCTTCGGCTGCATTGAAATTTCCGTGCCCTCAATTCGGCATCGTGATATCAGCCGAGCATTAGGGACAGGGAGGCCAGCCAAGAAAACGCTTTTCTGATGGGCCTCGGAGCCAGGAGCCGTGGGGAAGCGGCAGGGAGTGACCCGCGCCTCCAGCCCCGGGGGGCACCGAGCAGCGGCTGCCTCCTGTGCTGGGGAAGGGGTAACCGCCTTCCCAGTCCGGGGGCACTCGGCCTCAGTGCAGGAGGAACTTCCCTCGTCCCTTGCTTTCCTGCATCCCGAGCGTGCCAGCAGGACGTGGCAGGAAGGGCAGCGGCCGCATCCCTGCTGGAGCCCCAGCACTGCCTGGGGGTGAGCGTCGCGAGTCAGCACAGCCGGGATGGGGAGAGCTTGGCCGAGGCCCCACACAGCCCTCGCCGCGGTCAGAGGCTGTGATTCACTACCCTCCAGCTCTCCCAAGGTGGCTTTGAATCAAGGGTGGCTGGTGTTGTTTAATTACATAGAAACACATTATCTGACGGGTGCTCTGGTCTGTCGGGGATGACATCTTGGCCTGGCAGCAGCCAACGTCCTGCTCTGCAGGGGGAGGTGACACGGTAACCGTTCGTAGTCACCGGGCAGCCCTGTGCAGCAGGAGGACCCTTCCTGACCTGCAGAGCCATTAGCTCATCACCTCCAGCGTGAGAGCTGATTAGCCCGCTGTCTTCTATGCACGGTTACAAATGTTATTATTAATCATAAAATTACGCAGCTCCTCTAAATCCAACTACATTTAACTTGGTGGCCTCTGATGGCTGTAATTCTGCAAGCTGCCGACGTGCCAGGTGAGGACACGTGCACTTCTCTGTGCTCTAGACCCACCCAATGTCAACCGCCAGCGGCCCCGCACCCTCCCAGCCTGGCGATACAGGGAACGTTTGCCTTTCATCTTCCTCCTCCTCTCCTCCAGACCTCGGGGTGATGCCCTCAGAGCCGCGGCTGCCGCGCCTGCCCTGCCTCAGCACATGGCCGGGGAACGAGGCGAACACAGACACAGGCGAGGATGTTTCCAGACGGACCTGGATCTCTCGCTGCTCCGAAGGTAAACAAACAGATTCTTGTCGAGGGTTTTTAGTTTCCTCTGCCATGGAGCTGCTGTGCATCCTTTACACAGAGAGAGAGCCTTTAAAGACTTTGGGAAGCAATTCCGACGTTTTCTATAGGCGCGGGGAGATAATTGAATGCTTTCAAAGACCACTGTATGGCAGGGAAAGTTCAATTTTTGCAGTGCGGTGCATCCTGCACTGACTGAGTTTTGTGCTTTGGCAATGTTCCCCCTCTTTTTTTTTTTTTTTTTTATTTCCTAGAAGCTGAATTACTCTCGGTGTTTTTCTGTGGCTTCTCTCTGATGAAGCACTTAGGGTTGAGAAGCAAAAATGAACTAGAAGTACACCAAGACCCTTGCCATGAGATAAATAAATAAATAGACACAAGTAGAGACTTTTCTGACTCCTCTGAGAGGGAGGAGAAGGCGTCTGCTCCACTCGCGGCACCGATAGGCAGAAAGTCTCTCTGCCGAGCTATTTTTAGTCCTAACATTGCAGAACAAGAAGCAGCTCCAGGCAATTTTCTTTTTTTTCTCTTTTTTTTTTCTCCTCTCTTTTTTTCAAATTTATTCAGAGACAGAACAAAAGTGGTGCTTTGGAAGGAGGAGGGGGGTCTCTGCTTGTCCTCAGTGCTTGCTTGCAGCGTGATTAGTGCTTGGCTCGGGCAGGGAGCTGGCACCAGCCGGGGCTGCACCATGCGTGGAGAGGGCTCGTCCTGCGGGTGCATCCCTGCTCTGGTCCCTGGGCATGGCCGCTGAGCATCGCGCCTGCGCCAGCACATTCCCCCCTGTCCAGGCTGCCTTTGCGCAGCTTTTGGTCACTCGGTGACTGCCCTGCGGTCCTGTGCCCCGCTCCTGGGCTCAGCCGCTGGCACCGTCCTGGCTGCTCTCAGCTGTGGTGCTGCAGCGGATGCTGTATGGAATTGTGGCCTTATAGCCCGTAAATTGAGATATGTTTCTCTTTCTGGGATAAAGGAAAGAACAGTGGTGTTTTTCATGCAGTAAAATAAATATGTCCTTGTTAATGCATATCCCTTTGGAGGAAGCAGCAGGTGGAAATGTTCGGGTGAAGGTTACCAGCAGACTGGAATTTAAAAGCAGCCAACGCCGCAGCAAAATACCTCCCTCTTCAAGCTTCCCGTTGCTTGCGAAGGGCAGTGGGGATGCAGAAGATTTGCAGGGGAATTCAGCTCTTATGTTCACTCCTGGCGACGGTTCCATGCCAGCTAATTGCATCCCGCTTATCTCTGGTCCAAAGAAAAGACTGATTTAAGTCTTGCTTCTATTGGAAGTGGCATTGCTTATGCACAGCTGCACACATACTTCACAGGCTTTGTACCGTCCTGTGAAATGTCAGACAGACTTCTGCATGGAACAAGCCTACAGAAAAAATAAATTGTATTGTATTTAAATATTCCTTAAGTCATTTTAATGTATTTAAGTCTTAATTCATCTTCTCAAAGTTCCTTTTCACTACATTAGTGTGACGTATTTGACAGAAAGATGAATGACATTATTAAAGAGTCTCTCTGGCACATTTTAGTAATAAAATCTTTCTTTCCCGTCTGTTCCTCTCTTCTTCTAGACAATGCAGGCCTTTTGCTTGCGTACTCTTCAAAGATTATTCCTGGGTTTCTGGGAGATGCTTGAAGACTTCTCCAGGACCTTTCCAGCGCACAGTTCAGTCCCACAGCCCCATTTCGGGAGGCCACAGCAGAGGATCTGGCTGGGACAGCGCTCTGCCGCCTGCCAGGAGAGCCCCAGGCGTGCACGAGGCTGCCGCTATGTACGCACACCACCTTGCACACCCTGAGCCTCCCGCCCCGTCCTCACCATTCGGCAGCCTCAGCCGGCCCACGAGAAGATGTTGGGGCCACCCAGGCTGAGCCTCGTGTTCCCCACGCCAGCCCTGAGCAGACACCCTCTGAATTTATGCACTGCTTTCCCATTCCTTCTTGATTTATCATTTCCAGCATGCCAGAGAAGTCACACGCATTAATCATCCTGACTTTTAAACTATCTCCCCTAAATCATTTCTCACACTGGGAGCCATTTGCTTGGAGCGCTGGAGAGCCCCTCTCTACTGCGGATGTGGCATCCCAGCCGGGAGCTGGGACGAGCAGGCTTCCTGCCCCAAAACCGCCCTGCGGGAACGCTCCTGTCCCCGCCCGCGCAGCATGCCGAGGGAAGGCGACGCCGCGGGGATGCCCAAGCACGGGGGCGGCTCCCACGCTCCGTAACTCCTGGCTCAGGGGCTGTGTGCGCTGATCCCCGGCTGACACAACTGTAGCTTAAAAATAGAAAAACTCAGATCGAAATTGCTAAGAGAAACTCCAGGCTTCGTGTGTGCTTAATATGAAATATTGAAGAGACGGCTCAGAACGGAGTTGTCAGCACTTTGGGAGCTGGAGAACGAGCGAGGGGATGGCTCTGCTCTGCCTTTCTGTTTGTTTGGCTGCACGGAGGAAGATGATACTGTGAGAGCGTCTCAGGGTCACAGCTGGGTGAGGAAGAAGGGGAGTCCCTTGGCTATGTACTCTCACAGGCCTGGGGGGAATCCTTCAGCTGCTGCAGAAACCCACTGGGGACTGGGAAAGGGTACAGGCTAAGGGCAGGCTCTCCCCGGTGGTCCCGCACCGACGGGGCAGGGGCACAGGTGCCTGTGTACTGCACAGAGCTCCACGGGAGCTGGGGGTCTCGCCTGCCTTGCTCCAGCCCAGCCTCAGCGCATCCCCAGGTGCCTCGTGTCCCCAGCACGTGAGTGATTTTATTTGCCAGACTTCTGCCTTTGCAAGTTTTGCTCTTTGCCCTGAATGGGAGGAATTTTACTAACTTTATCTTCCGAATCCCAGCACACAGAAGAAAGGAGAATAAAATCGTGTCACAACCTCATCTGTCTGACCTCAAACAGCAGAGGCAGGCTGCAGGCTTGGACGCACCCTGAATTTTCTCCCAGGATGCGGAGCAGCAGCCAAAGCACAGGCAGAGTCCCAGTCTGGGGCTTTGCAGCATGTGAGCTGGATGCTGGGAACAGTAGCGCATCCTCTGGGTCCTACCCTGACCCTGCAGGTCAGGCTGTCGGAGAGGCATTGTGGATGGTAAGAGGGAAACTACATAAGCAAGCTTCTGGCTTTTGCTCAGTGTTGTTTCTGCAAGCAGATATTACACCCTTTGCTAAGCCCTCACGTTGGATGCTTGCTATCCTAAATCACTGCTGATGATTGCCAGTCACCATTCATCCATCCATCTCCTGTCTCTGCAGAATCCAGCCTCAAGTATCTCCCTATTAGCCAGTCCCTTCTGGCAGACTATTTCAGTGAAATGCCATGGGCCGAAAGTGAGGCATTTGGGGGCTTTGGAGTAGTGAAAAGTAGACCCTGAAGGTTACAGCCCCAGCGTGCCCTGTGAGGGTCTCAGCATTGTGAAAGTCCGTACCACAGGGCAGGGTCCGCGTGCCTTCCCGATGCACTTGGTCACGCTGGGAGTCATGAGCAGAGAAGGTTGTCCCCGTCTGCAGAAGCATATTGCTTGCAACAAAGGAGAGATCTCCTGCTCTCTGGCTGCTTAGGCTCTCCAAAGCTTCAGTGATCTACCTAGATTAGGCCTCAAGAAGCTGAATTTCTGCTCCAGGTATTGCAGCTGCTCCTTGCTGAATAAAACATGTTGTTTGCTCTGCTGTGCCCAGAAGACTAGCCCCAAGAATTCTTTTATTTCTTTTTCTATTAGTACATGTGCTTGGGGTTTTTTTTTTGCAGATCTTTGCAGAGGGGCACTGCCTGTTGCTCCACTCGTGTTGTTTCACACAGGGAAGGATTTTGCTGTTTTAATAAGCCTCCCGTCATTTGCCCAGCAGACATGCAGGGCTGGATGCTGGTGCTGGCTCCCGCACCACGCGCAA
Source organism: Chauna torquata (assembly GCA_013399475.1). NCBI lineage: Eukaryota > Metazoa > Chordata > Aves > Anseriformes > Anhimidae > Chauna > Chauna torquata. The sequence goes on along the minus strand of VXAL01007522.1, from coordinate 333,802 downwards.
TGCGAGCGGCGTGCTGCCCCTGCCGCCAGCTCCCCGGGGAGCAGGAGCACCAGCGATGTCCTCCCTGGCCACCTCAGGCAGCGCCCCAGGGGCCCCTTGGAGACCCCCTGACCGGGCAGGAAGGGACGGGATTGCTGCTGCCCCACGTCCCTCGTTGCCGTGCTTGGATCACCGCCTTCTAATTTCGAAGGCTTGAGGTGAGTGCACAGTAAAGCGAGGCCAGGCCCAGGGGCTGATTTTCTGCCTGCTGCAAGTAGCTCGATTTATGCTTGAGCTAAGGTGCGGCAGACTACTCGGCTGCGATGTTTGTGTGGCGCCGGCCGTACACAGCATTTAAAACGCTATTCATTTCCATGGCTGTTGTTACCACTTAGAAATTGTCTACCAGATAGCTAGAGGAATTTTCTGCCTGTTGTGTTTGGTCCAAGCTGTCCACCCAGAGTCTCCTGACTTGCTATTTTCATTTACTAACAGGGAGTATAGCCAGAATGGATTGTTTCTGCTTTGCACTGAAGTTTTTAAGTAATAGAAAAAAATGACGATCAAGTAATGACTGTTGCAGTGCAGCTTTAATTGAATAATCAAATGGAGAAACTTCTGGATTGGATAGGTATTTTTGCACAGGCACGTGCCGATTATCTGTGGTTCACAGCAACGATTTAGTAGTTCCTAGGTTCTTTGTGTGCTCAGTCTCACATTCGCTCAGCTATTGCTAACTGCGCCCATGTTGTGGCTGGCAGAGCGCACCTAACGTGAGCGGTGAGTGCAGGATCCGGCCCCTCATGGCACAGCACCACAGCTGGCAGCAGCGCCTGCACGTGGGAAGGCTCCACATGCAAGCAAATTTGCAGCTGTGTTTGCATGTGTGCACGTCCCTGGGCAAACGTTATCCCAGTCCTAACTTGCCAACGTGCTCTGAAACCCCTTTGCAGCAGTACAGCAAGTAAGAGTCTTTTTATAAACATTTAGAGCTCTAAGTTTGGCATCTGCTCCCATAATGATATAGCAGATCATTACAATTTGTGACATCCCACTATAAACAGAAAGCTGTAAAACCCTGTAATTTAGAAAGCTGGATCAGGTACTCGTGTGTTTTGCATAATCCAGACGGATAGTGTGTTTCAGGCTGAGTTTTCTGTTTCTTTTTCTTTTTTTTTTTTCTTTGCTTTCTTTCTTTTTCTTCCCTTCTGGTTGACATGGTTACAGTATCCTAAGGATGGGGTAACAGGACACGACACATGCATTTGGGTGGACTCAAAAATCCACTGATGCCTCCTGGAAAACTGAAAACACACTGTTTAGAGACAATTCGGCTGCCTTATCTTCTTATATTTCTCTCCCCCTTTCTTATTTCCAAAGAGGTATTTGCATGAAAACATTGTTTTCTTTCCCGAAGCTTTTCACCCACTGCTGCTGTTTCCCTACCCAAACCCTTCGTTCCCTGCCTGCCACATCAGAGCCACTTCTGCTGTGACCCATTGCTATGGCAGAGGAGACCCAGGCTTTGGGTTGGGAAACAACCTGTGGCAGGAGCAAGTGCTGACAAAAAATAGATAGATGGAGACAAAATTGTTCCTAAATTGAATGTTTTTCACAGTTCTTCCAAGCAGTGTCTGCAGTACTTTAAGATTATTCTCTCCCGGGGGGCCTCATAAAAGCTGTAAATACTCTGAATAGCTTTCAAGGCTAGCCTTATGACAGTTCAGTTCTCAAGAAAATATATGCTAATGTGCATCGCCATCATTATCTGGGAGACCTCAGTGCTGATGCTTTTGTGTCTACGAAGAAAAGATTTCTGATTGCTGGTGTTTTGCTAAAAGTTAAATACATCCAGGCTTTGAAACTCACAGGGAGAATTCTTAAGCAGAAATCGCCTGATGGCAACTCCCGTGCACCATGTCCCAGCTCCGGGATTTATTTAAAAGCTATGGAGAGGATTTTCCCTGCTTCTGCCACAGCAGCCAAGGGACATTGCAGGCACCAGTGGCAGCCGCCCACAGCTCTGAGACCACCTCCTGCAAGGCTCCGCTTCCCAGAGGACACTGGCACATCGGCCGTGCTTATCCCAGTGCTGCGGGTGCACCCTGGCGCGTGCGGCAGCATGGCCACAGCCGCCAACTCCTGGGCATCTTTGCTGGAGCTAACACAGAAATGGTGCGAAATATTGACACACAAAGGCAAATCCATCAGAAAACCACATTCTGTTTGGTTTTCTAATGCAACATTGCAAGAGGCCTTTGTTTGAAGTGAAGAGAGAATCTTTAGTTTCCCTTAAAGTCATGATTTTCCCCAAGAACAGGAATAATGATAATAATAGTAAAGCCGAATGCTGTGAAGAAGCCCATTTCTGAAGGAATACAAAGCATGGGCTGTCAGGCATCCAGCTTTGCAGCCCAGAGTCAGGTCAATCGCAGAACACCAGAGTGCAGGAGGGTGAACTGGCTGCCGGAGCAGCAAGGAGTGCTGTGGGCACAACCCTGCTCACTCTCCATCAGCGCAGCAGCAGAGAATCCACGTGCCACATGGTGCAATGGCTCGTGCTGTATATGCTCGGGGTGCTAGGCAATGGTGCAAGTGCTTCCAGCATGCTTAGCTTCAGAGTTCATAGCTGTGATCTATTTTCATAGATTGCCTCCTTGCTATATGGAGCTCAGGCAACATACCTCAGAGTTTTGCAGAAAACACAGGAGGCAAATGAGTTATCGGAAGCAGGTTTCTGTAGGAAGAGGAGCAGGTTCTGCAGCTTGTGCACATGTGGACTTCCTCTCTCCCGTCTCCCAGAGAGTTTTGTACGTGACATGCAACAAAATGGAAACAAGGCTATTTAAAGGTTCCCGTACAGTACGGTTCTAAAAAACAAAAAACAAAACAAAACAAAACAAAAAAAACCACACACACTTAGGTGTAAATGTCAATGGGACTATGCCTGTAATGCAGACACATAAGATACTTTACTTAATTGAGGCTGAAGGCACTGAAAGGGGTGTGAAAAGGGAGCCGTGCAAATGGAAGCAGCAGAGCACCATCAGATTTACTGTGCCTGCTCCAGCACAAGATCGTTCCAGGCAACCTGGTGCAGGCTGATGTCGGAGGAGGCACCCACGTGTCATCATTAAATCAATGCTCTTGGGTGAAGGATGCTGAAGCCGAGGCAGCAGCTGAAAATTCCATCTCAGCTGTAAGCGAGGAGTCCAGCTTGCCCTCAGAGCACGCAGGGCTGTCCCGGGGCTACAGCAAGGATGAACTCCCCGTTGCTCATGTCGCCAGCTGGGCTCCGGTCCCCGTCCAGGGCTCCCAGGGGCACTGCTGGGCCCGCGGGGCGGGCAGGGCTGCAGCACGGGCTGCCCGAGGGGCAAGGAAGCCACGGCTGCGGGACGCCCTCCGGGCCAGCAGGGGAAGGGGGAAGAGCGCTGGGAGGCAAGAGGAGCCCCAGCTCCAGAGCCCAAAGCTGGAACCATCCTTCCTTCTCAGACGGGTTTGCAGCTCCCCTTGGTGGAGGCAAGCGGGGGGACAAGGGAGAGCCTGAGCAAAGTGAGAGAAGGGCTTCTGGGGTCCTGTGGAAAGGCACGTCCTCCCTGTCCTGAAATGCTCCCCAGAAACGCTTTTGCCCGCCCAGAGGTTCCCAGGGTTTAGGGTTACTGGTATCAATCTCAAGTGTGAGATGCTGTTTATGGCTGTCTTGGTACAGCAGCTTCTGCAGCAATCAAATTCTTCTATCACTGGGGGGAAACCACGGTGCTGCACAGAGCAGCAGCATCGCCAGGAGCTACCTAAACAAAACACCTCTCCAGCACCACCTTGCTCGGGGGGACCCGGCCCTCACCAGGCACCCCCCAGAACCAAATAAATCCTGAAGTTCCTCTCTGTCTTCTGAAGTGTCCTTTGCTTTCAAACTGTGTTTATCATGCATGATTGATATTTGACATTACGATGTACCAGGAACATGCACAACATCACTCCGCTGGGATGCAGCACCGTTCCCACAAACACATCCATCAGAGCTGTGAGTGCCACCCTGGCACGAGGGCAACGGAGAAGAAGTCCCGGGGGGGGGGGAAATAACAGCTCCAGTCCCACGAGGGACCTCACTACACATCTGCAGGCTTAGGGAGCAGAGAGATGTACAGAGTTCAGCACTGCTTTTAAGATGCAGCCCCTGCAGAAAGCTTTTCCGAGCACAGCAGAGCCATGGTAGCATTGTGACCAGACAGGCTGAAGGATGCTGTCTGCAATCCTCCACCCTGTGGGCTCCGAGTGCCCTTGAAAGATGACTGAGAAATCCTTGAAGAAAGCGAAGGAAATGAGGGCTCTGGTGGGTTTGGCTTTCATTCCTGTGACCGAGGTGAAGAAGGGAAGCTTCACTGCGAGCAGCACACTCCCAGATCCAGGAACACCAAAGTCTTTAGCAGATGGAGATAACAGGGGAAGTATTGATCCCAATTTCCCTTTGCTGTCATTTGAGAAGCTGGAGGATTGCATTATCTTTCTGAAACGTGCCAGAGTGCGTGCACATCAGGAAGAGACTGTATGTGATTCATTAAGCAATTCTTACAATAGTGCTGAACTACAAGAAGCATAATGAACTTAGCTAAATAATTCGAGGGCCGGATTCTCATTCCTAAATAGGATCCCTCTCAGGTTCCAGTAGAATAAAAGGCTCTCATGAAGGTTTAGCTTCCCAGCACTGGGTATGAACACGAAGACAGCACGGCTTCCTTTTCTCAGGATACGCTGTGGGAGAAGATGACTGTGCTGGAGGGAAGGGGCTGGACGCAGAGTCCCACCAGGGCTGAGCTGAGCTCAGCCCAGCCGAGAGCTCAGGAGCTGGCCAGAATTAACAGGTCTGCATTGATTTTTGTTTAACTTCTCATTTATTACAATGCTGTGGATAGAGATTAACTTTCAGTGCTTAGTATTTATTATTGTTTCAGCTGCTTTCAAATGGAAACTGAAAGCACTTTGATAAATGAATCAAGAGCTTTGCCTGGCTTCATTGTACCTGCTGTGAAGGTGCATGCTCTGCACTGATGCTCCTGCACAGCGGTGAAGACTGGCTGTCCATGGCAGCCAGGATGGCTACATCGCAGCAAAAGAGCTCACTGAGAACAGGATGCAGAAAGACAGCCCAGGAGTTCGTAAGCAAGCTGTGCTTCAGTCCTTCTTAGCCATCCTCTCCAGGTCCTGCTGAGGAGAAGAAGTCCCGCCTCAGCCCCCCTCACACCACAGGCTTGAAGGGCTCCAGAGGACATCTGCGCGGCAAAGGGATGCTTGTCGTGAGCTAGCAATGAGGGAACCCAGTGGGCAGACACCTGTGAGTTTGGCTGGGGCACAGAAATCCCTGCAGAGCCCTTGCAGCAAGAGCCACTGCTAAGCTGCCCCAGGGGGTCCCAACTCTAAGCTGCCTTCCCGAAGCAAGTCCCGTTCCTGCAGCACCTTAGCCTGCAATCCCAACAGCATCAGCTGTGAGGAGGGGATGCAATCCAGTAAGCAGTTTGCCAACCCAAAGGCTTTCCCTGAACCAAAACAAAATCAAGTGGTAGTCAGACAAAGCCAGCACTTCGTCCCTGCCAGTTCACGCTCCCAAAGCAAATCATTAATATGCATTCCTCTGACGTGCTGTAAGTCACTTGTGGTGAAGTGCTGCATCTAATTGATTTGAGATGCATCAGCCGAGCCTCACGACTGATTCTGCTAGGCCTGCGTGTAATAAGTGCAACACGCTGGAAAGAGGGGAATTACTCTTGACACTGGGATTATATCTCTGCCAAAGGCATCAATATCCTATTAAAGATATGTGATAACATAACACTAATTACCAATTGAGGGGCCATTAAAGGCAGCCTACAAACAGCGGTTCGATCTCACCTTTCAGATTAAAAACACTACAATGATTTCCTGTTCCTTGTACTTTATTCCTATTTTTTCTACCCATGCATAATTCAGGAATGCAAATTGCCAGCGAATACCTAGAAGATTTCTGTCTTCACCTGCCATCCAGGGGCAATGGCTTCCCAAGGCTGGACTGAGCCAGGAGGGAGACAAGTTATGTCTACAAGCCAAGAATGGAGCCAGTACGGAGAAAAAGTCCTCTCCCACTTTGATTTGGCTGCCTGCCTAGGGACGACATAATGAACGGCCATGACTTAGCAATAGAAGAAAACACAAGTCACGCAGGATGAACTGGCACCACACTGGCCCTGCAATGCCTTTTGGTGGCTATGCATTCAGCTTGTGGACGAAACGCAGCTTTTCTTTCCGGCCTGAAGGGAGAGAAGTTTTTGGCTGCAAATAAACTTTAGCAAAGCTTCAAGTGGACCAGGTAGAGGTGGGAAGGGAGGTTGGCATGTGGCTGGTGCCTCCTCCCGACCTCAGCAAAAGCAGGGGAACAACGCTACGCTACCTGGAGCCCTTGCTGGCCACCTGCAGGCACGTGAGGCTCCCCGTGACAGAACGCTGAACCGGAGCCTTCCCTGCCGCAGGCTCTCCCTGAGGGGCTGCGCAGCCCTGCCAGCTGTGCCCAGGTGGGGGGTCCTGCAGGGGGCTTAGCAGTGCTGCTGGCCACCCCTCCCCTGGGGAGGGTCACCTGCTAGAAGCATCCTCTCCTCTTCGCTCAGCCTGCCGCAGCAGCTGTCTTGCCTTCCCAAGATGCTGCTACTCCATTTCCAACACTCCCACTGGCAGGAATTTAACAGCAAACAGCGTAAAAGCTGATCGCAGCCAAACTCGCTCTGAAAGCCGTGCGTGAGGACAGGCAGCCAGCACGGCGCTGAGGATGCCAAGCTCTTGCCTTTAAATGCAGCACCTTGACAAGACGTCACGAGTGCCGCTAACCCTGCGAGGGTCTAGAAATGCCCAGCCCTCGCCGCCGCGCTCATCCCAGCAGGAGCTGGGGCACAGCCCTCCCAGGGTGTCACACCTGCCGGAGCCACGATTCCCTCTCTCCGTAAGGAGAACAGCAAGTCACAGTCTCCTTAAATGTCATGGTGCATTTTGCAGCAAGAACAAGCAAACTAGATTCTTCAAAAGCTTCAGGTTTTAAAGATGTTTTTTTGGATGTAAAGATTTTTTTTCCCTAAGGCTATGGACAGTGGAAAGCCTAGAACAATGAACAAGAGGTTAATGAAATCGAAATGATGAGTATAAACTCCAAAACCCCTTCATCCTGTAGGGGCAAGTCTGACTCTCTCATCAAGCCTTGGAGCCCAAAACTGCTGAATACTTTGCAAGATTACGGCCTAAAAGACAAAACCGGACTTTTCAGACATCACCGCAAGCACCAACACATCAGTGGGCATAGCCCATCCTGAAATTTAGTTATTGGCAAGAATAATATGAACATTATAGTTAAAGAGGGAATAACTTCCCTGCAGAGAAACGGAGGAATTAGAATCTGTCTCCTACTCCCAGCTGATGTTAATGGCACAATTTAGCTCCAAGCAATCCTTTTGGAGGCCAATATTGAGGAACACGCATTAAATAAACGTCTAATAAAGGACAAAGCGAATCACTGTGGGAGGCTGAGGAAGGTCACACAGGAGCCAGCAGCGAGGAGCTGCATCGCGCGCATTTCCTTGGCCAGAGCCTCCTGCAAGCTGCCGCAGCCTCGCTGTTTGGGAACTTCCCCCAGCATTTGTTCTCCTGCGTGCAGCAGTGACTGCCAGCCATGCATTATTTTAATGAGACACAATAATATTCTATCAGTTCTACAAGCTATAGACTGAAGCCACAGAGAGAAATAGTCTGAACCTCCATATGATCAATCTTGTCAAAACATGTTCATTTAATCCCTTACAAATGAAAGGAAGATGTGTTTAAAATGTCATCCTTGGGGTCTAGGAGCCAGGTTCCTATAAATCAGTCAACCCAGGTAAAATGTATTATTTAGGAGCAATTTGACAGCATACGTGCTGAAAACATTTTTTAAACTATGCACACAAGGTTTACATTATCTCAGACATTAAAGCGATGTGGATTTCTTTTTTGTTTTACCTTTCTGTGACTAAGTGCCCACCGTGCAATGATTGCACTCCGAGGTGTACACAGAGAAGATGGATAGGCGGAGGTTAAACAGGGACGCACACAACTCACTGCTAAGCAAACGCACCGGTAAACCCAGGGACTAATAAGCTTACGGAACTGACAAGGAGGGACAACCACGTACAAAATTTCAGGCAATAACTTACTCTGCCGGGGAATTCAGCCCTCAGTCTGACGGAGATGCTTCTGCAACCAGGTATCCTGAGCAACCCCCCCAGCCGCAGCAGCCCCCAGCCCGCACCGAGCCCCCCGCCCCAGCAAGGACCCCTGCTGCCTGCAGAGACCTGGCACAGTGGCTGCAGGCAGCAGTGCCCGAGGAGCGATGCCCAGGGACGCACGGGCACCCACGCTTACTGCAGGTTCATTTCTCTCCAGCAGCATCTGCTTAAAAAAGCTCAACAGTAATCTGGGGAAATTTTCTGGGACACCTCCAGAAAGGACCAACTTTGCGACCCAGCTGTGGAGCAGGTGGGAATTGGGAGCGATTGGCTTTGCTTGGGGTCAGGCACTGATTTGGTTCTTTTGTATCACTGGGTGAAGTACTTCACCTCTGGAATCCTGTCACTTACGGGCTTAATCATCTTCATCCTTGTCAGAGGTAAGTTGTAAGGCATCACCTGGTGCCCAGACGAGATGCTCAAAGAAACTTACGGAGCATCCTGCAACAAGTACCCTCAGCTGTGCACCTCCAAACTCCACAAGACTTTCTTCTGGGGGAACCACATGGCTTTTTTTGGAGAAACACCCACATGCCCATTTAACAGAAAGGATGTTTGACAGATATGACAATGGACAGGGATTGGTTGGGTTCTTTATTGGTTCTGAAGGTGCTTATATTTAAAACAATTTGTTAGGCTCTCTGTGATTTACTGCCAAGCTGGAAAATGGGGCTGAGTATTGATTCTTTGCCTTTTCTATTGCAAATGGGTGTAATGTTTTATAGTATGTCAGAATAATAGCAGCGGGCACTTTATCAATGTCAAATGTTAAAAATGATCAGCTATTGTGATGTAGGAGATTAAATATGAAAGCTTGATGGGTATATAAAAGCAAAATGGCAATAATAAAGGGATTTTTATGTTCAACTCGTTGCTCTCCTGAATCTACCTGGGGAGCTATTAGAACCAATTGTGCTGATCAGTGACATATCACCATGGGTTAAAGGACTGGAACGTGCTGGGTTTCATTCCTCAGGGGGTCTTTATTTGTTGCTGAGCTGATATGGGGGCTGGAAGCCGGCCCTGCCCTGACCCATGAGGACCAGCTGTGTGGCATCACCTTGCGCCGGGCTGGAGCCTGCCAGCAGGGCAAGGCAGCACCCAGACAGTGGCCAGCATCACCCAGCACAGCTTGTGTGCTGCAGGGCCAAGCAGCCTCTCCAGCCCTTCTCCCGCACGGAAGGGCTCCGCAGCTGGGAAGGCAGAGGGCTGCCAGGCTGCCTGCATTGTGCAGATGGGCTCCTCGCTGCAAATAGCCCAAACCACACCAGAAACCCCGATGATTCTGGTTGTTCCCACACTCATGTAACCCAGACAAACCAACTAATTGTAGAGTCAGTTAACATATCGATTAGAAAGGCTAAGATGCAATAACAAATGTGACATATTCCGCTAGGACACAGCCCTAGGACCTGCTGAGAGCAGCAGCATTAGGTTTTAGCCAGAGTTTGAGCAGCTCTTACTAAAAATAACTTTGAAAAAGTGAAGTACATCTACTTGGCTTCTTTAATTTAAAAATTGAATACCTTTTAGCAAGGATATTTCCAAGACTAGCTAGACTTTAAATTTTTAAGATCTGAAGTGCAAGCGTTTGTCAAACACCTTTTTTCTCCACCAAAAAAATGAGCTGCTTTAAACTGGCTGGTGGGGCTAGGCTGGCTGCTAGATACTAAGCATAGCTGGGGAAAGACAGTAGCAGAAAGGCTCAGGCAGCTGTTTCAAGAGCAGAGAAGAGCTTCCTGCAGCAAAAGTGTGAGGTGGAAATCTTGAGAGGAGCCTGAACCCGGCGAGCCCCTGGAGCCTCACCTGCACAGTCGATGGGAACGCTTGCAGCGCTCGCTCGCTGCCCCTCTCCATCACCTGCTCCTGAGAAAGCGATGCAGGTCTGCTACAGGGACCCAGTGCAGCAGCTGCTGCCTGAAGCTCTGTTTTCAAACACCACTGTAAGAAACAGGGCTAAAAATAACACTTTCCTCTTACCCCCCATCTTCTTTCTAGCATGCAAACCTCACCTACCACCACCAAAGACCTCAGTCCCCCCACACCAGCCCTTTTATAGCCATGTAAGGCCCTAATTCCTCTGGCAAATGTCTGCGGCAGCTCACAGCTGTGCTGCTCCACCAGCCAGGGCTGCCCTTAACTCCTTCCCTGCCGGGCTCTGCCCGCTGCCCCTGGTGCCAATGCCCATGCTCTGCACAGCTCTTGCATTCCCGTGCAGCCCTGAGCCACCTGGATCCAGCCAGCAAAATTAAAGAGGAGTTACATTAGAGAAAGTGGTAATTTGGCTGGTGGCTCTTACAGTTCTCTGGACAGGGGAAAATGAAAAATTCTACCCCATGAAAAAATACTGCACTGGAATTGTTCGATTCGGAGTCAGGCGATGGGCACAGGCATCGGTTTGAAGCTAACAAGAGGTACAAGCGCAAAATGGATGCTGCCGTATGCACCGCAGACAAACCGCCACTCAAAGCAGCTGTCAGAGGCACTGTTAGGGTACGGAGGGAAGGTGAGATTTCAAATGCTGATTTCTGGCTGAGTGACAGGTTTCTGGGCTGGAAGCGAAGCGGGGCTCCTGCCTCCTTAGCCCAGGAGCAGCACTAGAAAGAAGCGTCCCTGGCACCAACATGTTTGCTGCAGACAAGAGATGCTCCCCACGAGCATCATTCCCGGCGCCCTGGGGGGAATCAGCTGCTTCAGCTGCTATTTGATCTGTCCCCCGGGACTGAGAGCACTCCAGCTCCTGCGCATTCAACGTCAGAAAAAAACTGCCAGGAAGAGACACAAAAAGTTTTAGAACTTGATCAGTAAGGACTACTTCCACTAGTAATTATTAATAGTTTCACAAATATTTAATTATAGGGGAAACATTAAAAAAAAAAAAGAAAAGAAAGAAAAAAAAAAGCCAAATAATTCTTCAAGCCTGGACTCCAATTAATTTTTTCATATTGTTGTAAGCAAGAGGAAAAAATGCACAGGCAGGACAAATGTTCTCCTAATTACCCAAACACTTTATTAACCAATGCTAATTAAAGCATTTCTTGGAGTCTGACAAATGTCTGGAATTGCTCAATTTAGAAGTTAGTTTTGACTCCAGTAATTTATGCAGCATTAGAAAGTTACAGGGGAAAAGTATCTTTCAGCTAATGTTTTTTTATTAAAGCTGACAGCAATAATTAGTTATTTGCTACTAATGGGGGTGGCCCCTTGAGGGGAATTTGCGAGATGGATGGATTGGGCTCATTCCAGCATTAATTGGTCTGAGCCTCGGTCAGATGCTCCGGAGGAGATTGTCCCAAGCACAGCCTCTCTGCTTCAGAATCACCCTTTGGTTCCCTTACAAAGAAAACAAGCCAGATGACCTGATCTGTATCTTAGGAAAAAAAAAAAAATTAAATCAGTTTTTGTGTTGTGCCAGCCGAGGAAGCACATCAGCGCCAGGCACACTGGCTGCCCCGCCGGCAGGGGACGGGCCCCTGGGCTCCAGCAGACAAAAGTCACACACTAAAATACAGCTGCTGAAACCAAAGTTCAGCAGTAATGGGAGCAACACAGTGTCTCAGCAAATGAAGCTGAAACTCCATAATTGCAGCTGCAGATTTCCTCAGAGCTCTTGTTTTGCTGGAAGTATTTTGTGCTGCGAGGTCCTAGCAGACAGTCATTGCCCAATTAGTGACAAGCTACTCACTCAGAGTAGAAGTAATCCACATTAAAACGCCATTTGTTTTGTTTCAGAGAATAATTGATCATCTTTTTAAAGTGACAGTGTAAAAACATTAGGCCTGAAATTAAAACTTTACCCAGCAAAGAGAAACCTGGATTTAACGCTGAACAGTTATCATTGGTTTTTATAGCATTGTGTCTTGTAAATCCCCAGCTGCTGGAGTCAACTGATTACGCAAGAACCTCAGCTCTTGTTAAAAGTAGATTTCTGGTTTTCTCAGACACAGAAAAAGCCCTGAACACAGAAAACTAATGAGCTGCATGGATTCAGAAATCAGAATGCAAAGAAAGAAGATCCAGATTTCTTCTCATCTCATTTTGTTGAGCTTGACACATGATTTTGGATGCCCAGGTTGTCAATACTTTTTGTTTCTCATCTTTCCTATAAACTGCAAATGATCCAATTACAGAGTAAAAGGAACAGAAAGGGGGGAAAGCAGGAGAAATAGAATAATCTAGGGGGGGAAGAAAGCAGCTGAGATGAAAAGCTAATGAAATGACAAATGTAACACCACTCAGGCAAATTAAAAGGGATTTGGTGTCAGACAGAGAGGGGAGGAAAAGTGAGTCTGAGATCAACCCAAGGACTCAGTTCTCATCCTGTGGCTCCTGGATCTCTGCTTGATCCACACTTCTTCTCTCACTCCAGCACTTGAGTCCACACTGAATTAAAAGCATAATAGAGGAGAGCTATTCCAAGCTCTGGCTGAAAAATATCCTGAGCCACGTTCCCTCTGTGTTACAAGGATGCTTTTCTTTTGCATTGAACAGATTTGCCATGTTGTAAAACAAACCTGAATTCAACCAGAGAGGATCTCTAGAGCCCGATGTGAAAAGCTCTATTTTTCTTCTCTTTCTCTTTTTTGAAAGAGATAGAAGGGAAACGTGCCATAGGCTGAGAAAGGCACTTAAATCGCACTCGCAGTAGAGGTTAACAGGGAAGCCTTGACAGGTATGCTAATGCTCTGCTATTTAGTCTGTAGGAACTGACATTAAAAGGCCTTGGTTAAAGACACGGCTCAGTGTTTGAGCAATTTAATGAGGTGTTTCACATATCCCGACCTTGTAGGAACTATCACGGCTTTCCAAATGTTTCTGGTTGTGTTGGCCATTTGGTCTGACATCTGGATGTGCTGCTAACCCAGGGGCCGCGGGCGCTGAGCCACTGCGCCAGCGCCTTCCCCGCGTGCCGGCGGTGCGGGCACCGCGGGCAGCAACGCAGCCTCTCGTCTCGCTAAGTCGAGCAACACCACAAAACCTCTCGCCACACGCTTGAGCTCTCAACAGACAGCATTGACCAAAAATGCAGGAAAATCTATGAAATGTGTCAAATGCAGAATGTATCAATTTTGACCTTTAAGTTCTTGAAGTCTCTCTTACCGCTCATTCAGTGTGGGAACGGAAAGCTGATTTGACTTTGGAAATGGAAAGTTTTGATAAAGAAGTCAAAACCTGGCACTGGGACTATTTCAAAGTTAAGCACGAACTGTGCATGACAAATGCCACGGCTCGTCAGGTCTGACTCTTGACAGGAGAGCCGAGTCTGGCCCCCGCAGCCGCAGCAAACTGAGGGCTTCGCAGCCAACGGCACAGGCAAATCCACCCCAGCGTTCATCCTGCCCCATCGCTTCCCTGCCCACGTGCCTGGGAGAAGGGTTCTCCTGACGTACAATCACTGGTTACTCCTCCTACCTTCTTTATTCCCATTCCTTTGGAAACAAATTAGCATGGCAGATTTTAGCAACACGCTCTTGGGACTCACACTGCTTTGGACAAATAGATATACGAGTGACTTAGCATTTAATATTTTAAAGTCTGGGGGAACAGCACAGCATGCAGCACTTTGCCCAACTTGAGCACCGTGTGTAATTTACAGGTTGCTGCACGCTCAGCCAGGAAAGCCTCGGGGTCCATATTTCTCTTTCTCTCCCCGGAAGCTGCTCGTGGATGCACTCCTGGCTCTGGAGGCATTGAGTAACAGGCAATGGGGAGGCTGTGGCAGCTGGGAACATGAGCTCCTGATGCAAATAAGCACAAAGTGTATTTCAAAGCTACCTCAGGGGTTCAGAAATCCAGTGCCCATTCATTCCAGTATGGCTTGGCCATTAGGAAGCCTGAAAAATCATAACCTAAGCCTCAGCAGAGTGGCAAGAGCAAAACACGCAGGGCTCATCTTGGGGAAATCCCTTGCGAGACCCTGCTCAATTCGTCAGCTACAGCCCTTCCGCCTGCCCCATGCGCAGCCCCCACCACGCACACATGGGACCCCCCTGGGCTGTCCTGGGGGCATGTGGGTCCCTCTCGTCCGGGGCAGCGAGGCCTGCAAACACCAGAAAGGAAACTTAGGAGCAGAAAAGCCACTTTATTTCAAAGCTTTTAAGGGAATATTGAAAAGAGTGGAAAGGGGTTTTGATCTTTTTTTTCCTCCAAACTCAAAAAAAAAAAAAGCTTTTAAAATAAATAGCTGGCAATGTCTCTTGTTTGAGTAATTCTTTGCCAGCAATAAATGTGTCACTCTAAAGTGCTTTATTTAGAAATAAAAAAAAATGTTTTTCTTTGTAGAACGCTCTGCATTACATCAAGTTAAAGGCTGGAAGCAAAATTCTCTTCCTCACTCCGCATACCCCTCCCTACTTGATACATTCATATATTCTCCTATAATCTGATCTAGGTTATAAAAATATAAAAAAAGAAAAAATAGAGAGACATCTGGCTCTCCCACACATCTGACATTTCCCTTTATGCCTGGTTTAACTTTTTTATGACTGCCTGGGTTCGCTTCATTGGAGAATTTCTCCCTTCAAATGAGTTTCCTGTTTTATGTTAGAAAATTTTCCTTTAGACAAACCTGGTAATTTTTCAAGTTAAAATGTGTACGTTTTAAGCACTTAGGAAGTTTAAGGATCCTACTGATGGGGACATAAATCTGAGTTTATTCACACTGGAGTCCCTGTGTCTAACCGATCCTTTTAAAAAATAAAAAAAGGGAGAGAGAGGAAAGAGAGAGGCTGGCATATTTTTCACTTGTGTTAAAGCAGAACCCCCCCCCAAACTGCCAATTCAGTAAGTAATTTATTTATAGCTGCTCGTACTTCCTTACGGGTTAATGCCAGTGGAATGCAGTACTTGCAGTTTCTCCCACATATACGTGTTCAAAAGAGGAGGCGGCTCCGGTGTCACCATCATTTACTGAGTCAGACCCTGTGGTGCCCCAGGCTCGCCTCTGCAGACTGGGCGCACTGTCCTGGCTGGGGCATCACTGGTAATTTGGGTCCAGACACTGGGATTTTTGTCCTTGGGGAGGCAGGAGGGGCCAGGACACTCAGCAGGAGCCAGGTTTGGCTTCACCTGGACACCCAGGGCTGCCATCCAAGCTGCACCACGGAGGTGCCTGCTTTGGGCACTTTTTAATTGGGAGCAAGCAGGCTGCTTCCCGTGGCTCACCTCCCGGCCAGCCTTCGCCTCACCCCCTGCTCTTCCTCTGGCACCTGCCTCATCCTCCTCCACCTCACCACTGACGTCAGGCTGCTGTAACACAAGATCACGTAATGAACAAAAGCAGGACAAGTCCTATTGTTCGGTAATAAGGAGGAAAAAAATGATCAAAAAATCCAGGGACTTAAAAGACCAAAATTATTTCTCAAATAGAATAGGTGGGAAAAAAAATAAAAACCCTAACATGCCTTATCGCAGCAGAGAACAAGCACTGTGCAAATGTGTGGGCCTGTGAGTGGCGTGCAGGTTGTTTTGAATAGACGTGTGACATTGTCAGGGAACCTTCCATTGTGCCTCTGAAAGGCACTCGCAACATTGCATGAAAATCAGTCATTTGTGTCACCCTGAGAATGGGAAAAGATGCCGTGGAGGTGTTTTTTTTTTTTTTTTAAAGGCAATGTCCCCAGAATAAGACCTTCAAAGCCAGATAAAGCTTATTTCTGAAAGGCACTGAAAAAAAGGCGAGAAAGCAAAACTTTGGGGGCAGCGCAACAATCCAGGTTTCTTTAGATATACAGATACAGCCCTCCTTCCCCAGCACATCGGCCGCCGTGCCTGCATCCAGAGCCCCCACCCGCCTTGCCCCTCCCCGGGCACAGCTGGGACCACGACTGTAGAACAGCTGCAGGCACCCACAGGAGCCGGCAGCACCAGGCCCTGCAGGGACCTCGCACCTCCCTGCCTGCACGCTGATCCCCAAATATCGGCACAGGAGCCCTCCGCCAGCCCTGCCCCTCGGCAGCTTCGAGGAGAAAATGTGATCCCCTGCCCTCCAGCTAATTTTGCAGATTGTTCAGGGGAACAGCAGCTGGGGAGACTTTTTTTTTTTTTTTTGACAAATGCACTTTCGTTTTCAGCTGAGTTTCCTCTCTGGGAACAAAAGATATGTTCTGTCGGTTCTAATTAGCTGCCCCAGTCACTCACAGCAAGGGACTTCTGATTTAGCCTTTGCTTAAATCCTTCCCAGCTTTCTCCCAGGTGGCAGTCCCACATTTCCACCCCTGCTCTGACAACCCCAAGCCCACGTCCTTGGGGAGGACAGGGCCTGGGTGCGGGTCCAGCTCTGCTCCTGCATGGGAGAAAGCACCCAGCAGGCAGGGCTGGGGTGGCCTCACTGGCGGGCTGAGGGCATCCTCATGTACACACACCCTGCTCCGCACCCCATCACGTCCCACCCAGCAGCTCCCGGGGCGAGGAGGAGGTGGCTGCAGGCACCCCTGCCACCAGAACACCACGAGGTCCCCAGGGTGCTCCTGTGTCCCCATGCTCCCCTCTGCCACTGCAGGGTGGCCTCGGGATAGAGCAGAGGCAGGGGGGACACAGACGACGAGGGGGCTCTGGCAGACAATCCCAGCAAAGGCTCAGCTTTCAGGTTTCATCCAAGTGCCTAATTAAATTTTCAGAGCACTAACTGCTTGGGCTCCAACACAAATAGCCACAGAAGCCAGAGGAAAGGCAGAGGAAGGACAGAGGGGCAACCCTACAATAAATAAATTAAACAAATAAATAAACAGGGAAATAACAGAGGGAAAATGAAACAACCTGCAGCCCTGGATGCCCAAGCGCTCATTAACAGCAGGAGAGAAGGGTAGTGTCTCATTGTCTGGAGCTGTCATCCTTCATTCTGACGAGCACTTAGAGAGTCGCGACCCCTTTCAGCATCTCCACACAGACAATCAGCCCCGCGCATCGGTCACTGCCGCTCGCTCACCGCATCTCCGCCTTATTATAGGGATACGCATAGGGAAGGATATTATACAATGGGGGAGGGCTGCGCCCGCGCCGCCGAGAAAAGAGCAGGGACACGGGCACTGCCCTGCTGAGCCCTCCACAGCAAAGCCCCACACCGTGGGATTGCCTTCAGCACAGTTATAAACCTTTTTTCCCCTCCCTCTTCCTGCAGCTCACACACCACATTGTAGAGGGAAGAGCAGCAAAAGAATGAGCTGCTGAGTCTCATTCCTTGGTGGATGCCCACAGCCCCCCGGATGTCCCCAGCCCAGGCTGCCTTGCAGGAGGACAGGATGCAGCAGAGCTATTCCTGCACACATCTATGTGCTCGGCCATCTCTGGGAGGCCACACTGTCAACAGATGTGAAGCAATTATCAGAACTTGGTTTAAAGTAAAAAAAAAAAAAGTGTCATCTGCTTAGAAGAAGCCCAGGAGCAGGTGAAATGGCATTTGTAGAGAGGCCAAGAGATGGGGGACTGGAGAGATGGATGAGGCAGAGGCAATGAATGAGCAGGAAAGCTGGAGAGTCTGCAAACTTGTGTTTTCGGTGCTCTCCGGATTGAAGATTTCAGCTGAGGCTGCTCCCTGGCATCACAGCTTGTTACCTTTTCTGCCTGAGCTCCCTTTGTGCTTTATTATAATTTTAAAGCACGGTTAGCACTAGTGAGAGATACTGAATTGACAGCCCCAGAGTGACGCCTCCAGCACACTGCCCTCCCATTTGGGTTGCTGTTGTTATTTGTGTATTTGCAAGCTCTGACAATAGGCTGATCACTGCACGGATAATAGCAGCAACCCCTGACTCGGTGGGTTCCCTCCGAGGGGGAGAAGGACATCAGAATTCATGGTTGGTTCCAGCCGCAGGAAAATAAAGGAACAGGGCACTGTGGCGGCACGTTATGGGGGCATGGAACAAACATTTGAAAGACTTACATTTTTACTCACTTGACCACTTTGTGACTCAGCAGCACTAGGAGCCTGTTTGTTAAAGGGGTCGGGGGGGGGGGGGGGCNGGGGGGGGGGGGGGGGGGGGGGATGTTCCCCGTTCTTATGTTTCCTCTGCATCACCCTGCAATCCACAGTGTTCGAGGCCCTGCAGCCTGGTCGCTATAGGAATAGCTCATTCCTCCTTGATGGACTCCTCTACTCAACCTGTTGTGATTTAAATTAAAGACAGCTGGTCTCATGCCGAAACCAGTGTCACATGCCTTTTAGCAGCAGCTTGCCTATCAGTTTACATTCCCTCCTCCAGTTATCCCAGGATGCTATGGCTCTCTTAGGTGAGGTTTATCATGACACAGAACAAGCATTGTCAGCGTTCGCTCTCAATGAAGCAACAGCTCAGAACACACTGAACGCCTCTGGATTTTCACTGCAAACATTGCCTGTTGCAGGGAACTCTTGTTCTGCTGGACTGTTTGCTCCTTGTCAACACAGAGGAAATTTGGCTGGGTGCTTCAGAATCTCTAGAGCAAACACTGTAGTTATTTAAGTAAAAGAGCAAACATCTTTTAGTGATATGTGGAGAAAATGGGCCTCTGCTTTATCCCACACCCTGCGTGGGCTGTCACAGCCTGTGGGGCAGGGGGCTGGCTGGGGCAGTGCCCCCAGGGCCACACCGAGACGCAAGGAGGGGACATCGCCATCAGCCTGGCGCACAAACCCAGGTCCCATTGCCTGCTTAAAGCCCCCGTGTGCTGGAGCAGATTCTGGCTGCCCTGCTGTTTCACCTGCTCTTTCCCTTCTCTCCTCTGCGGTAACTTACAGCTATTCTCACCTCCAGAGCCTTTGTGTGCTTTCCCTCCTCCTCCTCCCCCCCTCTCCGCAGCTCCTGACCATGATGCTGTGCTCACCACTGGTTTGCCTTGCTCTGCCTAAAAACCACCTCCTACCGCCACGCCTGGGAGAGGGCGGCAGCCCCGTGTCGGAGCCCAGCAGCGCAGCACCCGACAGGACCCTGTCCCCCAGCCGGGGGCCGCTGGTCCCACCCCAGGGCTCCGGGCACTGCCACAGGCTCACACACCATAAGTATTCCCCTGTTGTTTTAGGGGTAGCTTCTGCTCCAGGCTGGCCTTCTGATGTTTATTTATTTACTCAATTTTACTATGCAGAAATTGAACTTGTTCCAGTTTTTCCCAATTCCATAAAGGGACACCGGTTACATTGTAAGTCCAATTTATTCTTTGCAATGTATTCATTAAATCCCAGTTAGTTCCTGCATTATTTAATGGAATTGATGATGTAATTAAGGTGCAGGCAGACATTAACAACCAGAACCGTCAGGGAGGTTTAGGATCCTTTACTACCCTGTTCGCAGTGTTATACAGCTTCTAATTTTGTAACAATTACTCTAACTGGTCGGTTAAAGCAACACACTTCATGCATACTGAACACCCAAGAGCACGCCAAGGTGTGAGATGGCATTGTCCTTCCCTGCTGCCTCACTGCAACATCCCAACACGCCCAATGTGTCCTGATGATGTTCTGCAGGATGGCATCTATGTTTTGCCCACTGTCCTGCATCCATCTAATTCAGAGTAGAAATTCCTTGAGAGATGTTTTCAAATATAAAAATCCCTATGCTGACTTCTTCTAAATTAATCCTGATTTACACCAACATAAGTTACAAGTGCTCTAGCCCCCTTGCACATCTTCAAGTGAAATACATAACCCTCCATCTCAGGTTTCATAGTGTGGGAATAATTTACTTATTTTACTGCTGAGGGCTGGAGTAGGAGGAGAAGTTTGGAACCGTTTGCAAATTACTCCAGTATTCACAGACAGGGCACATCCTTAAAAGTGCATCAGATCTGAAGACAGGAACACCTCCAAAACACGTGCATGACCTGATTTTCACTTGCATTCAGGGAAGTTATTCCAACATAGCATGGAGGCTTTAGGTAGCAGATAGTCCTGCCCAGGCACTCTTTCCTCTGCAGAAATCTTTTCCCCAAGTCACAATCAAGTCTACTCTGGATCCTCCACTTCTTATCCACAGGTAGAGGGAAATGTGAAACAAATGCATCTGCAGGAGCACTCCACCTTACCCCAGGATTAAAATAATGATAACACAGAGTGGTCCAGCCCTCCTGGCACTGGGTGCACCGCTCCTCCCGGCTCACAGAACCCCCTGCACCAACCCAGGCACTCGAGGTCTCCCACCAGACACAGAGCAAGCAGCAGTTTTTGCAGAAACCAGACAGATAAATATTCACCTGCTGATGTTTGCCCACCACCAGAAGGCCTGAGGTTGGACTTTGCAAGCCAAGGAGGAGATTTCCACCTCTTTTTGCAGGAGCTGGCCACCAGCAGAGGCTGCCGCAGGGAGGAGCTGGTGTTGGGCAATGCCTGTGCCCTGCAGGGGCAGTGGGGAGGCTGCAGCTCTTCCCTCCAGCTCCCCGCTCCCCCTTGGAGCACCAGCTTGCTCTTGGTGGCACAAGCACAGGGCCTGATGCTGAACCTCCCAAAGGCTTTGTGGGAATGAGGTGAAGCTTTAATAATAACTGCCATTGCATTAGGAGATTGCTTCCTGGTGCCTTATCTGCCCAAAGATATCAGTAGCCAGGATCTTATCATGCTGTAATTACCAGGACTAGATTTGCACTAATTGGCTTTCTGGAGTAAAGTTACCTCCAATCTGTGTATTATGGGTGCTCAGCAGGAAGCGATTTACAGCTGAACAGGTTATGTGTGATGATCTAACAAGGATTAGCTGTGGCTACAGCCAAGAGAGTGAGGAAGAGGCGTGGTGGGCACAGTGAGGATGTGCCTCTGCCCTGGGCTCTGCCCCAGCTCCCTCAGCTGGTGCAAAAAGTGGGGTATTCGTGATGGGAAATGTCTCTGCTGGGGGGACACGGAGCAGCACTTGGCCAAAAACCCAGTGCCAGGCACCGTGTGCTCATTCTGTTCGTTCACATGCTTCACCTCCAAAGTCTGCTGTGCCTCCCCAGCAGGCTTCTCTTATGTCCTGTTGCCATGCAAAAAGCGCACAACAATTAGAGAAGGTCTCTGGGAAAATGCAGAAGCGGCTTTGAACACCTGTGGGGGTCTGGCAGCAGCAGAGCGATGCTCCTGGACCAGAGCGGCTGTTTGGATGCTGCCTTTTCCCTGTAATTAGTGCATATTTGTCTCTTTGACTTCAAGTGATATTTAGCTGTTTAGAGCTTGGGACCCTCATTACTTCAGCAGCGTGATAAAAAAATAGATATGTAATTGAGATGCTGTTCCACTCCTCCGGGACTGCAGCACGCTGCCTCGCTCCGTGGGATGAGGAAGCGTGTCGCCCTGATCAGAGGCAGATAAGGAGGCCAGTTGATTAGGCTGGATCCCACAGGCAAACCCTAATCTTGCAGTCTGTTTGTTAACTATCTGCTTTTTTGTGATGTTTGGTTTGCATAATGTGATAATGTAATAATGTGATAGCTCTTTAAGAGGGAAATGAATCCAAATTAGGGGTGGGGGGCGGGTGCACTGCAGTAAGGCTGATCCTCGCGCTTGCCCATGGGACTGGGATGCTGTTGAGGTGGTCATGAGAATGGTGGGCCAGAGGAGGTCTTAGGGAGCACTAGTCCATGCCACAGCCCCTGGGAAAAGGGCGTCTGGGTGCCCTCAGACACCTTCAGCAGCAGCAGCAGCTCTTTGCCCTTCCCTGGCTGTCAGCTCCAGTGCTGCTCCTGCAGCTGCATTGCTATCTCCTAGCAGCTGGTGCGGAAACCTCATTTCCACCGAGTTCAACTACTTTCCTATTGTCTGTCCCCTATATCCTTGGAGAGTGACTGAATGCCATCTTCTCATGGTTTTTTGTTTTGTTTTTCTAAAATACTATACATTCGGGAAGGCGGGTAGCACACAGCCTTTCCTAGGCTCAAACATTCCTGGCTTCTTCCCTCACAGGTTGGGTCTCAGTGAGCTCTACCAGGGATACAGCTGTGACCTCTTAGCATGGACAAGGTCATATTCTCAATTCTGTCTGCTAAAATAGTATAATAAAATTACCTCACATGAGCAAGACGTTCCTGCTAATCACAGCTTTGCTGGTTTAAGTGCTGCTACATGAAACGTTTTGCTGGCCCAGTTTCATCACTCTGCTTCTCACCTCTGCTAATGCAGCAATGTCAGCAGAGGACTGCAGCGTAGACACAGTTTATACAAACTGATGCTCAGCAGCTGTTTGATCACTTGTCCACGGAAACATAGCAAGAGCTAACTTGTCACCTGAGAGTCCACTGGTACGTGTATTCAGTCATACCATGTCTACATTTGGTTGCCTTCGTTAGCAGCAACAGCAACTGCCAACGTTCTGGTGGCTGCAGGTCCTAGTGGGACCCCTCTGGCACGCACTGCAGACACTGAAGGAAGCAGTCCCAGCCCTGGAGAGTTTAAACTCTGGCAGACACAAACAAAGGCTGAAGGATGAGCAGGTATGTGCCATACCCCCAGCTGCTGCAGTGGCTGCAGGGTCACAGAAGTCAAAGGAGCGACGAGACTCAGTGTTACCCACGGTGGTGGCTGCAAAAGGGCTTCAAACGCACCAGGCTGGAGCCGTGCAGCTCCACACAGAAAGCACTGGTTAAGCCTGGGAAATTACTGTTCTACTTTATGCTAGCTGTAACTGAAAAATAGAGAATAAGAAAATCAGGCAGACGAGAAGCTAAGCTAGGGATGGATTTTTTTTTTTTTTTTTTACATTTCTTTACTGAAATCAAAACACCTCAGAAAATCACAGAATCATTATCTGGGCAACTGGGAGCCAGTAATCATATAGTGGGCATTTCCCTGGGGCAAGATTTTTAATAACTTCCTAGCTATGGGAGGCTGCTATCAAATCTCAGCTGGAAGATTTTTTTTTCACCCAGCTGGATCTTGAAGGCTTGTTACATCATTAACTCACTGAGATAATTTTTGAAAGGGAGTTGTTTGTGGCTTGTTTGATTTCTTTCCTGACATATCTTCCAGGTAAATCTCTGCACTTCACAGTGCTTTTCTGTTTTCCAAGCAAGAATAAAGTCTCTGATGTGACAATCATCTCCCGTTGGACAAAAGCATGGGTTAACATGCTTTCACCATGTTAATATTACATTAACAACAAATATAATGGCTCCTTTGCTGGCCTCTGCAGATGAGCAGCAGAAAGGTTCCCTACTTGGTGGTGTCCGGCTGGTTTTTTAATTGCCGTCCTCGAAATACTGGAGCTCGGTCACAGCAAGATGCAATACAAGCAGACGTGCACTAACACCGGTACAGTACCATGTGGCTCCAAGCTGCCTGTTTGCCGTCTCTTGCTCCTTAGCTTATGTTTAAATTGACAGATTTGGGGTTGAGAAGAAATTTTTCTTTTAGATCATATTAACAGCAATCATAGTGGTCTTTTTTTTTTTTCTTTATATCTAAAGAAATTCCTTGCTATTGCTAAGGCCTAAGGTCAATGCTTTCCATTCTCCTGCTCTCACTGTCACACATTTGTTATGTTTCTCTTTTTCTATAGATCTGAAGCTTGTAACAGGCACTAAGAGACGTTTCGTGGCCCCGGTAAATGAAGGCTATCTGTAAACTCTTCTGAACTGCTGTGTGAACGCCCAAGATAATGGAGGACTTTCTCCTACCAGTACGCTGCCTCCTAAATGGAGGAAGCAGCAGTCTTTACCTCTCGTATAACATTTAGATCAACTTTCACTGAGGGCTTGGGGTTTTGATACTTTTCCCTTTAACATTTAGTTTCAAGAGCAGAGTACACAGAAACCCATCATGTAAACAAGTCCTCAGATTTTGGGACTGTTCAGGTCTGCATCCATGTCTTGAACACTGTAAGTCCGGTCAAATTCTAGTCTATTAAACCACTCACAAAAGTATCTGGATATCAGTCATATTACTTTTAGTCCTTACCAAGTTATTACTAGAAAATGACTCTGTAGCCATGAGTTGTCTTGGTGTTGCTCAAATATGCTCGCACACCAGTTTTAAACGAGTTGCCTTTTAATTCCATCAAGTGTTCGCTTGGTCTTGCAGCATGGGGAAGGATAAATATTGCCTCTGCTACAGGAAACAAAGTGGCTTTGGCTGAGAAAATATGCCTGTGGGGAAAATTGGTCTGGAATCGCTGTTATTGATGACTCAGGTTGGGAGGGAACATCTCTTTTGAAATCTTCTCCCCCACATACTCTGTCCTGTCCACATGACTCATCCTTGGCTTAAAGGGATTACTTAAGAGTGACAGGGGAATTTGATCTCCATTAAAACCAAATCATTTGTCACTCTGCAAAGAGCAGTGACAAGGAGGACAATTAGTGCAAACGGGGAGGCAATGTTTATGATGTAGAGGCTTGTCCATTAGTCAAGTGTTTATCAGTGTGGTTGTTTGCCCATCCTTGAAGGATAATGAGATATTTTGGTGGGGTCACACAAAGGCCTCTCCATCCTTCTCCAGAGCCTCAGCTTTCATTAAAAAGATAATAAAAATAAAATAATAAAGTTGTTCTCTGGCTGTCGTTTGCAGCACAGCTCCTCAGCAGCAGCAGTGGGTGCAGCTGATGCCAGCTGTGCTGCCTGTGTTTGCAGAGAGCCTGAGCCAGGACGTCCAAGCGAGCAGAGCTCTGTCCCCAGGTGGGCAGGGTCCCCATGTCAAACGTTTGCCTGGGGCTTGGTGCACCGCCATTCCAGGGAAGGGGGGGGAGAAAGATTGTGCGGATGTGCCTCCTGACAAGCCATTGCTCAGTTAATATTTTAATCTTCTAGCAGCACAGGGAGGAGTTTAATTTATTTAAGTGTAGGCTCAGCTGTCAGTAGCATTGAAAACTTTGCATTAACTCACGGACAGAAACTCACCAACTGACTGCTTGTAAGTCAGGGGACAGCTGCATTCACTAGAAATGGTTTTTCAGCATCATCCTGCTCTTAGCTGTACCACGCTTGAATTGCACGTGAACCCTGAGATTGCTGTGTGCCCACTGGGCAGCCCTCACCCCCAGAGGCTCCTGTGGCGTCCCGCGGGCTCACCTGGGGACAGCGCGAGCTGCTCCACATCCCCCCTGCGCCCCGCAGGCTCCTGGCACCATGAGAGACCACAACAGCAGGCAGCCCGTCCTTCCTGTTCAGGTGGCCCTGGGAGCACTTCTGCTCTGCAAACATCCACGGCTCACCTCTTTCACTCCATTGCTTTATCTCAGCAGACAGAGGAGTTTCCTGGGTATGGCATTTGCACTCATCTCCGCTTGAATTTCCCAGCGAGGCTGAGAGCTGGGCTTCCTGGGGACATGTCCCATTTTCTGCTTTCTGCACTAGCAGCTCAGGCAAGGCATCGGCGCTTTGGAGAGTGATGCGCTGTACCGTTCTCTGCCCAGAGCACCTTGCTCCAGGCTTTTGTTTGTTTGCATTGTACCTGTGGGTGGATGTGGGACTCCGATCATCCGGGATTACTGCAGCATTATGAGCTTTCGCACAGAGTTGGATGCTCTGGATACAGAAGCGGGTCATGCACGGTAGTGTGCTGGAGATGCTTTGATGCACAGGGAAAGGGGGAGGCTGGGAGAGAGGACAGAGGAACTGACAGTTCACAGCTTAGACACCAGCAATCCTGTGTCCACCTGCCCTGGCTTTGCTGAAAACTGAATTACTGGGCAGGCTGAAGTGCTGGGAGCTTTCCTCGGTGTGCCTGCAGGTCTGTATGGGCTCCTCCAGCTCACGTTAAGCAGTCCCTGTGAACTGAAGACTTCAGGGGGCACAAAGCGCGTGCCCAGGGAAGGGAACAAGAGGAAGAGAGTGATCGTGGGCCGGCGGGAAGCCACCTCGTCCAGGGCGAGGTGCGCAGCCGCAGGAGGAGGGCAGCCTTGGGAGAGGAGGAGCCCCTGCGGCGGAGGCTGGCTGTGCTGCTCCCAGTTCAGCCTCCAATTTGCTTCAGGAGCCTCAAGCATCTCTGTTTTCTCATTTGCACAATGATAATGATACAATTAGTTGCCTTTCCAGAGTGTTGCGAGGTTGGCTCTGTAAGGAGCATGAAATGCTTTGGGATTCACAGACAAAAGGATTTCTATGGAAATTGAAAATTGCCTATTTTCAGAGATAATGGAGAGATGCAAGACATCGAGCCACGAAGCAGATTCTCCCCTGCCCAGCACTGAGCTGCCTTGTTCTTTACCTGCATGCAGCGGCCAGCTCTGCATTTCTTGTGCTGGTGTCAGGGACGGCATGGGCTGCTGGGAGGGGGGAATCGTGCCCTGCCATTCCCCATCACGCTTTCCCTTAGATGTGTTCTGCCACTAATGAAATAATGTAAGAGACATTATTCTCCATCACTTCCAGTTACGCACCGTGTCCCCCCCACCCATGCAGGACTCTGCCAGTGTTCCTCTTCTATGTGAGTGTAGCAAATCTCTGCTAAAAAGAAAGGCCATTAATAATAATTACCCACAAAGAAGAAAGAGAAAAAAAAACGGCCCCCCGCCCCTCTTTCAATGAGTCCTAAAGAACAGGTTTCTTAATTGAAAAGCTTTCTACTTTGGAGACAGCACCAACACTTCAGAGAAGTCTAGGCAGCTCCAGCAACCGAAGATGAAATGAAGAAACTTGTCAGACAGTGCCAGATAGGGCTATGAGAGACGGACCTCAAAGTCAGGGGTCAAATGAAAGCGATCACTTAAATTCAAGGAACTATCAACAAGGCAATAATTGGATTGAAAGGATGCAGCAGATGAAAAGAAACAAAGCAGCAAAACAGCTTTGGAACAAACATCATTAAAAACAAGAGTTTAGGGAAGCAAAAGGAGCAAGTCCTGGGTCCAGGAGAGAGAGCGGGGCCCCGTGGAGCCCCACAGCGGCACTGCCTCGATGGCCGCGGGTGCGAGGCAGAACCAGCCGCGGGTCGTCCTCCCGCACCCGCACAGTGGGCTGGCACCCGGGTCCCGCTCCCCTCACACCTCCTTCCTCCCTTGCAAGGCAGAGACGAGCCCAGTGCAAGCCAGAAACACTGCACTGCACCCCCGAGGCAGAAAGGCTTTGCCTGAGCACTGGCAAGGCGCAAAGCAGCGTTCTCGCTTGTCTCGACACAGGGACTTTGCCCATGGGGGCTGAGCCCAGCTGGGCCACCTGCATGGAGGAGCCCAGCTGGGGTTCGTCCTGCAGCTCCATTTGGGGTTGCGGTGGGTCAGGGTGGCCCACATGCCAGGGCAGAGTGGAGAAGACACCGGTGTGTGGCACAGGGGAGGCCGTGGCTCCATCACCCAGACCTCTTCCTCCGGGGTCTTATGCAGCAGCTGTAATTCAGTTCAGAGCAAAACTCATCGAGGGCAGGGAGTAATCTTCTCTCATCTGGAAGGGGCTGGAGAATTTATGAACCCACCTGTCTGGTCGTGGTAAATGATTTGCTAAGCGTTCGTTCATCTTCCTCCCTCGCGGCGGCCGCGCAGAGGCAGCGTGCCCTGCGGGACCGCGGAGCCGCCGGAGGAAGGAGAGGGGAGGCGAGCGAACGCGGGCGGCGGCAGGGACCCGGGCCTGCCCTGCTGCTGGGAAAAGCCAGTCGTCCCCTGGGACAGGGAAAAGCACAAACCAACAAGTAGCACTGAAGGCCAAGGACCAAGCCCGGGTCAGCCCTGTGCATGAAAACCACCAGTGGTTTTGCAGACACCGGGTGCCGAACCCAGCCCAGTGCTCTCTTTCAGACCCACAGGCTGGGGGCCGGGTACTCACCCAGCAGAGGTGACAAGGGGTAACTGCAGAGTTAACGCAGACCACTGCTGTAAATCACTAAGTCTTAAAAACACAAGCCATCAGCACAGTGCACATTGCACCAGACTATTTCCTGTGTCCAGCTCATAACTATCAAGTCAAGGCTTTATCAGCCAGCAAGACAGACCCGACTGAGCATCTATCACTGCTGCTGCTTTCCTGAATAGGTCATTGAGGGCTGCCCCAGACGCTAGCCTCCGCAAGCTGCCATAACTCATTTCCCCCACCACGCACACCTGCCTGGGGTGCCCTTGCTTCGTGCTGTGTTCGGCACCTGGCAGCAGCCCAGCCCAGGGCTGGAAACTGTTCCACCAGGGCCTGATCAATCGTGAATCACATTTGGCTGCTCACTTGCTGGATTGATGGGATGTGGGATCCAGGATGTGGCCACACACTCCTCCTGATGGAATTGCCATGTTCTTCCTTGCCGCTGCGTGGCAGGAAAGCCCAGACACCACCAAGCAGGTTGTGGTCCATGGGTAACCTTCTCCCAGCGCTTCTCTTCAATCCTGATTTCCCACATCCCTCTCCCACCACATACAGCATTTGTCATGAGGCCCGAAGTGTTCAGATGCTCCTCAAACCACCCTCTTATTGCAGAGCCTGCTCAGTATGGGACTGCAGGACTAATATATTTGGTGCAATTTTAGAGATGGGGAACAGCAGAGGGACAAGCAGGACCCTTGACATCTTGGTGGAGTTCAGCACCTCCTTCCAGTCTGGCTGGACAGCCAGGACCAAGGCTGTCCCTCTGCTTCCCTGGATGGCCAGCAAGTGTGGCAGCCATCCATGCTCCCTGTGGACTGTGTTGGGAAGCTGTGAATGACCAGAGCTAGTCAGAGCAGTTTTGGAGAGCAGATCACCATAAATAAAATAGAAGGAACTTCAGTCTCCCCCTCCACCAAAGCACACCACCAGTATCACAAGTAGGAGCGACATAAGGGACCCACGCCAGCCAGCAAGTGCTGGCTCCGCTCCACCAGAGGTGATGGACTGACTGCAGCTGAGGA
Source organism: Chauna torquata (assembly GCA_013399475.1). Lineage (NCBI taxonomy): Eukaryota > Metazoa > Chordata > Aves > Anseriformes > Anhimidae > Chauna > Chauna torquata. The sequence continues at coordinate 304,874 of VXAL01007522.1, read as the reverse complement.
CTTGGCCTTAAAACTTTGTCTTTATTGTTCAGTTAATGAGCTAGAAGTAGGGATTAGACTCAGGTGCTGGCATGAGAAGTGGAATGAGTCCTTCGAGCCCCCTGCCTCCCTCAGGCCAGCTCCTGTGCGGTGCCACCACATTCTGTTACCTCCTAGTGCTCCTGGCTTTTCCTTGACTCCAAGCCCCTTGTTGCAACAAACAAAATATTTGCCCACACACAACCCCCCTCTCCTGCTCAGATAAATCCTTAAGAACCGAGTCTCCTCTCTCCGCAGCAGGAAGCCCCGACATTTCACAGGTGCTCCCCAGGGAGGGCTCAGCAGCACGCACGCTGCTTTCATGTCTGCACGCTTAATGCACCTGGCCCCTTCCTGCTCAACAACAATTTGCAAGTTTGGCAAAAAGACTGAAGCAAAGTTTTGGTGGCTAAAAGAAAGATTCTTGCCCATGCTGGTTAATAACACACTACGCTCCAGCTGACTGGGGCGACAGCTCTGAAGTTTTCACGAAGAAAAGCGCAATTGATCAGGCTCAGCACTTGCATCACATTGTCTGGAATAAAACCGCTGCAGTTTTCACTGTGAGAGTGAAAAGTGCCTGGAAGTGGTAGGAAAGCAAGGTGTTTGGAGGCCCAGAGACAGACATCGTGGCCATGGCCTGCAGGGCTGTGATTCCTCTACCCCAGCACAGGGAGGCTGGGGGGCTCCTGGAGGCACGGCAGCTCATCGCTGGGGCGCCTGGGGGATGTTAGGGGCAAGTGCCCCATCCCCCTGTTCTTGCCCTCTGGGCTGCAGGATCCTGCCCATCGCCAGCACCTGACGGACAGGGTGGGCTCAGTGCCTGGATGCTTTGGTGCTCCTCTCCCGCACCATTCTGCATTTTCCATTTAAATTATTTCAATCTGCAGCTTGGATGCAAGGTGCTGCCCAGCACGTCTCAAGGTCCTGGGGAGAAGTTGCTCACACACCCAGCGTGCAGAGATATCTAACCTTAGCCTTAATGCTTAAGTAAGCGTTAGGACAATATTCAGCCATGGTCTGGAAGATGCTCACCCATTTTCCAGGCAGGTATTTTGCCTCCCACTTCTTAGAGTGCTTCCCAGATTCTGCTTCTGTTTCCTTTTCCATAACTGCAGCTCTACCCACACATTTTAGAGGCAGTGTAGGTTTTTCCTGCAGTCTTTACAAAGGCCTCCACACTTCCTAAGCCGCAGATCTTCGGGGCTCTTCAACTCCTTTCGGACAGAAAGGGTTCGGTGTCAGCTTCTGCCTGGGCAGCTCCACAAAGGTGAGTCGATTTTTCTGGTCCAGATCCAGATCCTGCTCACTGCGCTGTGCCGCGGCTGCTGATGCTATTGTTGTTACTGTGTAATTATGGCGTAGTGTATATTCTATAATTACAAGCAGCTGAAAGTATCTGTTTCATTATTTTTATGCCGGCAAATGCTCTTCCTGTCAGACGCCACAGCTTGGCTGATACACACTCACTGCACTGTTCCTTAAAGTAGCTATGCAAATTGGATCTTAATATCATTCAGATAAATGGTTTAAGGAAGAAAATGGATAGAATAGTCTGTCACAAAGTTAATGTTATAGGCTCTACCTCCCAAATTGGCTCAGAGAAATTAGCAGGAAGGAAGGAAGGATCAGACGAAATAATAAACCTGCTTACCTGCTCATTAATTTAATCTTTTCTTTTTTCCTTCCCTCTTACAGTCTTGTGGTTTCTATAACCATAGAATAACTAGAGAACAGGAAAGTCCTAGATGAAAGGGAGACTAGGTCTGGAAGCACAAAGATTAAAGGAGAGTTTCTAGGATTAATCTTTGATTATTATTTTTTTATCTTGGGTCTGTGGTGATTATTCCTGCTCCTCTCAGAGCAATCCTTCTGGGTGTATCTGACAGAGCATACAGGCTCTTGAGCAAGTTCCTTGCATTTTTCCAAGGATGTTGCAGTAAATGTGCATTAGCAGTGGAGCGGGCAGCCAGAGCCTCGTGTGCCTCTGCGACCCATCACGTTACATGCCCTTTGCCAGACGCACCCTGCCTTTGGGCTCAACACCCCAAACCTTGAAGCAGCTCTGACTCAAGCCACTGCTAAGTGGTTCGCGCTCCTCCTGTTCCTACACGGCTGTGAGGATTTATTTTGTTAACCGCAGGTGAACCAGGAGGACTGGTCTGGTTAGCGCAAGGCTTACTGCTTGGTGGAAGGTGAGCTCCAGGCAGAGCAGAATGACCCAGGGAAACATCCCAAAGAGCAGAGCTGCCTCAGGTCCACCTGGGGTTTGGCAAGGCTTGTTCTCAGGTTATCTTTGCCCAGGATTTTCCAATGGATTTGCGTTTTCAACCATTGTTCACATCAGCCCCTTTTCCTTACCCTCACATCCCTGCACTGCAGCTGGAAACGTCCCCTATAGGAGGGCGATTTAGTGAACAGGAACCCACAGGCTGTTAGGCAAGCATGAAAGGAAATGAATGATGAAATGGAGATGAAGAGGGCAAGCACAAGTGAGTTCTGGGTGGAAGCGGCTGCAGCCCCCAGCAGAGCAGAGCAGGAGGCCAGGCTCCCGTCCCAGCCTCAGCAGCCTGCTCGCTGCAGGACGCTGCAGTGGCTGGGCAACACCAGCCACTACTAATTAATTAGCTTTTATTTAGCCAACATCCTTGGACCATTCCCAAAGCCAGTGCCAAAATAAATAGATAAGGAAACTTACTTGGTTTTGCTTGTTTTAAAAAAGAAAAACAATTTCCTTGCTAAAAAATCCGTAAGGGAAGCCAATGGGAGCCGCGAGGCCAGGCTGCCCCGGCAGGGCGGGCGCGGGCAGCCCGGCTCTCCCTGGCACGACCGCGGGCACGTCCCCACGGCCGCCTGCTCTCTCATGCAGGGGAAAGCCACGGCTCCGAATCAATGAAGCATCGAGACGGAGAGAAGCCTGCGCCACGCTTGGAATATGATTTATGATCTCGCAGGCAGTCTGAAGCACTGTGGCTGGGTTCTTACTGTAGCGGCCTCTCGGTGAGCAGTATCCAATTAGGTGACCCCCCAGGTCTCCCTATTGATTTTGGCAAGGGGGAAAAGGTGCAGTTTTCTCATTACACCTTCGACAGCAGCACTGGCCAGGCTGGGATGCGAGGCCCGTGCAGAGGAGCAGCCTCTCCCTCGCACACGCTGTCCTCTGCCCAGAGCCTGCAGTAAGAGGTTCATCTCCCAGGTGACTGCCTCCCCTCTCTCACTAAACAAAGGAGGGGGAACAGCTCATGAAGACAGAGTTCTTAAATTAATCAGCACAGTTTTCTAACTAATGCCCTTTATGTTTTACATAATAATATAAAGCTTTATTCAGAGAAAACAGCCTCCTATATCAAAGATTCTTCTCTCACATTCTGAACTTTTGAGCCCTTCTCCATGCAATTAATGCAGAAAGATCTAAATAAAGTTACACAGAGCAGCTTGCAGATAATATCTGGAGCTACGAAGCAGGGCTCGCTTTGCACTGCAGGCAGAATCACAAAAGCGGCTTTGCTTGATATTCCCCGCCTGCAGGGACCCGTTCTGCTATTGTTAGGCTGTGCGTGTGTATAAAAGGCGAAATTGCTAGAGCAGCCATGGTGACTGGAGGTTGTGGTGCTCTTTATCCCACAGAGCTGGCATCACTGGCTAGGAGGGAGTTCAGAGGAGGAAAAAGTTTAATTTGATTCTACAATATCAAAGCCCATGCCTGGAAAGCTTTGCTTTGTGCACTGTGCAAGTACACCAGGACAGACTCCAGTGCCCTTATTTACACCGCGCCCTGACCAGCCCCGTTAACGCTTCAGAAGCTCATTGAAGGCTAATGGCTAAGGGCATAGGATCAAGGGCAGCCCACCCCAGCCCTTCACTAATTAATTTAGTTCTTAAGCTTTGCCATGAAGTTCAATAGCCCATTTCAGGTGGGTTGCTGCTGAGGGCTGGGAAGGCACAGGCACAGCTTCCCTGCAGCTGGCAGGGAGCAGCGCGGGAGCCAGACCCGCACCGCTCACCATCAGGCCCAGGAAGGGTGTCTGCCTTCTGGTCTCCCTCACGCCTAGGATTTTGGTTTGTTCTCCAGTGGATGAAGACACAGTGATTTTTCCTGGCAATTTCCAACCTGGGTATGATCACTTAGCAGTCCTCATGTTTCCATGAGCCAGCATGGAGCAGCTGGCACAGGGACTGGTCAGGAGCCTGGAAGATCCCTGCTTGGGGTGGCATCGCCTACACATGAGATGCTGGTGGAGAAGCAGAGCCCTCCCGGCAAGGAAAGGCAACCACACTTTTTCTTACTGCAGGATGTGCTGGCCTGGCTTAATGGCAGCTACCAAAAAGCAGCAGCATGCTGGGGGGCTGGATATACGGGCGCTGCCCTGAGGTCACACTGGATTACAAAGGGGTGCAGAAAGCATAACAGGGTCAGAGCTGCTCCAAGGGGATCCAGATCCTCCCAGCCAAACACTCAGAGCACCCCGGGGACACGGGGCCATGTCCCCCCACCTGCCTCCCTGCAGGCTGAGCTCTGACACTTCTATTCTTAGATCTCTGCAAAATGCTAATTGCTGTGCCTGACCTCCAAGATAACAAGGGAAAACCTCCCCTAATTAGCACCACAGTCTGTGGGTGAAAGAAACCAAATGTTGACTGTAGAGTGACTGCACTTACTGTAAATTCCAACATATGCTGTGGAAAAATGCCGCCTAAATAAGGCTTCAGAAGCATGGGGTGTTTAAATAATAATGAATACCCACTGCTGTTTATTACAGAACAGAAACGTAATAAAAGAAAGCTGCAGTTGCATTTCATCCTTCCTTCCAGGACATACGGTAACCAGCCTGCAGTCAAGAAGCAGAAGGGAAAAAGAATCCAAAGGTACCAGAAATATGGCAACAGCAATTCCAGGTGCAGGCACCGCATTTACGGACATTAGCTAATTAGGCCTTCCAGCATCCCTGCAAGCTGGGTAATTATTATTAGCCTTATTCTGCCAATGCAGCAACTGTGCCAAAGGGGCAGGGGGAATCGCTTGCCCGGGGCCAGGCTATAAGACACGCTGGGGAGTCTGGGCAATCAGGGCTGCAGTGGAGGAAGAACCTCCGGGGAGGATGGAAATGGGGAGAGACCAAGGGCACTGCAATTCTGGAATGTGAGATACGCAGAGTAAAAGGGAGATGGGGAACACCTCAGCAAGTAAAGAGCAGGGTGCTTGGCAGCAGTGGGGATGGAGGACCATGTGCCAGATTCAGCTAGGGCTCAGCTCCCTCATGATGTAGCTCCACTGACTTGCCCTGCACAGAAATTCAGCCTCCATTGTTCCCTGTACAGGAGTGTGAGAGTGTCCCCCATTTTTTCACACATTTATGCACATCCTTCCACCTACAACACACAGCCAGGATTCAGCCAGGACACTGAAGATACCAGCGCCTACTTCAAGGAACAGCCCGGCTGAATGGGCGCCGTTCAGGCGAGGAGGTTGCTATCCAGTGTCCTCTTTCCCCATGTATCGCATGCTGCCTGACTAGCAGGGCTTGCCCCCTCCACCCAGAGGACACCCGTGTCCTGCTCTGCTGCACGCCAAGGCCACAGCAGCTGCAGTTTCTCCTGAGGAGCCGAGTGGGGCACAGGCTGGTGGCTTCAGCAAGGACTCACAGGCAGCACAGAGACGTTCTCCAACACATCGAGGTTTCCACTGGCCACTTGTGGTAGTCCAAAGCACATAAAATATTTATTTGCTCCTAATTAGGAGTAATTACCACTTAACCTAGAGGAGGGATGTACCCAGCATGCCCAGCAGCTCAACACATTTACTGCTGAATAGCCTCTGCTGCAGCTAATTAAAAGAGGAGGGCTCCTGGCTGCCTGGCCTCTCTGCAAACTTGCAAAGAAAGCGCAGGGTTTGTTTGTTTTAGCGAGGAGGACCTCACGTAACCGAGCAACAGAGCCACCGATGCTCAGCCTCACTGGTAATTCCAGCGCGATTACTTCCTCTCCTCCTCTTCCATCCAGCGCCAGCTCCAAGCACCGTCCCCTCACTTGGTTGTCACCTGCCAGTCCCCTTGGCAGCTCAGAGCAGGCACTCCTGGCACAGGGCTGCCCTTTCCCTCTGCCCTCCCCTAAGAGCTGGACAGGCTGGAAGCAGGTTGTTAATAAGACACCCAATTAACACTTCCATAATTAGAATTATTTAAGAAAAAACAGGCTCTTAAATGCTTATTACTACTCCACTTTACTGCTTGGAAATCCTTCAGGGCAAAAAAAAATACAATAGAAAAAAATACAACCTAGCAGACTTTCTCCCCAGCTCCTCAGGGAAAATCCTGACCTCCTGTTCAATGTACAACCCCCAGCATAGCCTGAATAAACAAACATGTCTTGAAAGATGCCCTGCAGGGCAGCAGACTTGGACTTTTTTGATCCAAGTGAATTCCATGGTTGGGAGATTCACCTGAAAACCAGAGAAATGGTTCTCTTATGTGCTGAGAACTCAAAGGACTGAAAATAATAAAGTCCATCTCAAACCGAACCAAAAATTCAAGATCCAAAAGACGTTAGTGAATGAGGAAGCAAAACAGGAGAGCCAGCAAACATTCCCAAACTCAATCAAGGTAAGAACAAATTAAATATTTTTTTTCCCCGCAATTTAAAAGAAAAAATTGTAGCTGTTTTCCAAATCTTTCATTTACTTAAAATAAATTAACTTCCTTTCCAGAAAACATACTGCTTTGACATTGTTTTGAAAATTGAAAAACAGAATTTTTAGTCAATACTATAACTACACATTTTCAAACACAAATGTCACTTAGCTTGATCCCCTTCTAATAAATCGTTTCAGTTTGGATGGACCAGTATTAGCACAAAAGAAAAATGTAACTGAATTATGCTTAAATAGCTTTTCTCCACATGCTGTCATTCTGTCCCACACACATCTACCAGGGAATATGGTCGGTTTGCTCATCTGCCAGTGCAGACCATAATAAGGGAGGCAAACTTTACATATTTACAAACGGCCTTATAGAGTCCTGGGAACAAGCAGGAGCTCAGACATCCAAACGCTTTAGGAGATGCTCAGAAATAGGTGTCAAGCAGGTCTCACTGAGAACCATCCCAAATTTCCAGCTAAACCATGACTCTCTGCTGTAACCTAGCAATAGCCAAGCTGTAGAAGACCTGGTGGCACCCTGCAGAAGACCCAGACCCTACGGGAAGGCTCAGCCCCAACCATTCTCTCCAGCTCCTGGCCTCCCTGTACTCATCCTCCCTCCTGCCAGCCACCTTTTGTCTCATCTGCACCAAGTTTTGCCCAAGCACCAACTCAACAGCAACAGGAGCAGTTCCCGGGGTTGCTCCCTTTTCTATTCTCTGCCTTCTGGGGAAAAACACTGGGCACATAAATGAGTTTTAGGGACTTAAACATGTTTGGACAGAGCCGTGTGAAAAATACTCATTTAGACTAGCATGCATGCACACTGTCTCAGTGAAAATAATATTTTCTCACTGCTGTGATGAGGTTAGAGCAGCCTGCAGAGACACAGGCTGCAATTCACGAAAACTAGCTTCTGCGCACGCGGGAGCCTGCTGTGCCAGTGCCCATGTTTTGGCCTTTTGCGATCATTTCTACTGCAGACATCCAGCATTCCTTTTGCTCTCCTCCAAAGAAAACAGGCGATGCCATGCACAGTAGCAGACAACCATTACATCAGCCCATCCACCCAGGGCGCCGTCCCCGTGGTGCATAGATGCTCTGCTACCATTTTGCTTGGAGCGGTACAGGCAGCCCAGGCCCTTGCCTGGAGGAGCAGCGCCCAGGTGGCCCCAGCAATACCAGTGCCACCATTCCAGACAAACCCTTGCGTCCATTCAAGGACCAGCTGCTGCTGACAGACAAAGGTTTTTAAAACATTGCTGGACCCAATAAACAGCTGTTCTTCCTTGCTCCCAGCCATCAATCACAGCTGACAGCCTTCCCCCCATGGTAAAGAGTGTGAATTTCACCTTAATTTCTTAGAAGGGCTTTTTTGCCAGTTGGAAACTCATAAACACCACTTTGCAAGCCCAGGTAGGGCTAATGATGGATGTCTGCTTCACAGACATGCCAGAGGCTTTGACCTAATTGTCACCAAAATATTTCCTAATTAACTAATAGATAAAACCCAATTAAAACTTCTGCTCTTCCTGAAGTCCCTGCTGACTACTTTTTCTCCCTTTCTCAAACTGTTTTAAGTCAGATCCAAGCTAAGGGGATTGCTCTGGACGGACAATGATGCTCTGACCTCACGCTCTGTGGGTGCTTCTGGAGGAGTCCAGGGCCAGGACATGCGTGGGAGAGGCTCTGAGGGACAGACGGACCCAGAGAGGTTTCTCAGCCACTCTGCAATGGTCTCCAGCTGTGACAGCCCTCTGGAGAGGGACTTGGAACTAGAGGGTCATAACAGCAGGGAGGACACATTATTCCCACCATTTTTTCCATTTCCTTCCTAAACAGAATAAAATCACTGTATAGAAAAGCTTCTTTAGCACATTTGCTTTGATGTGCAATAAGTTAATTACTGTAATAGGTTCATCTTTTTCCCTCAGTATTGAATCATGAAGAATATCCATATAAACTGTCATCAAGTTGCTCATTTTGGGACAATTTATTCTTTAAACAGATCTAGCAGGACTATTTCTGCTGCCGGTTCAGAGGGCTATTTTTACATCCCATTTAGCAGGTGTATCCACTATTATTTGTTCTCCCAATATTCACTTCAGTTCACTCTTGCCCTGAAGAGATCTTTCAAAGGAAGATGGCTCATTTACCCCCCAGTCTTGCAGCTGCTCAGATAGGGGGATGCTCCCAGGGAGCGTGAGGCTGTCTCACCTCAGTGCCAAAAAGCAGGGAGGCTGCAAATTGGGGACGATGGGACACGAAAGGCCCTCAGGTCTCTGGGAGGAACTGGAGGGCTCTCAAGCCCCCTCACGTTCAGCCTGGCTGCTCCCCACAGGGTGATGGTCCCCTCAGTGCATCCCCTCGGGAGACCTCTTTTAGCAGCAAAGGAAACTCCCAGCTCTCACCTTGGGGCTGCAGCCTCATGCGAGGGCAACCTAACACCTCACCTGTTTTCAGCATAAACCCCTCCGCCCAGTGACAGCGGGTGAGGGGAGGCATCACCACAACGCAGGAGGCACGGGACGGAGCAGGACTCTCGCTTTGTTCTCAGAGGGCTTTGGCTCCGCAGCCTCCCGAGCATCTCAGTGCCTCACACCCAGTGAAAGACTTTGCTGTGCCAAGATACACAGAGCAAAAGGGATGAGAGCCTACAGCCTTTTCCACATTATCACACATACTACCGTATCTCTCAGACAGATGTTGGACTTGTGTTTTTAATCTTAAAAGTTACTGTGAGGAGTGCTTGGGAAGTCACAGGTGATTCACAAGGCAACACATGCACAGGAAAATTCAATACCTGGGTTTTACTTCTCTTTCCTGGTTCTTCCCTCTTCCCTCCTTTTCTTAAAATAATCTCTAGGTAATGCACTCAGTCCTGCTGGGCTGCTTTATATCACTTGTGGTGTTTGCCAGTTGACTCTCCCCTGCTGAGATCAAGTCTCTTATCATGGATTAAGCCTGTAGTTCAGGAGTGCAACTCTATGTGCAGTCAGAGCAGGCAGCCGGGACGAGCAAGCCCAGCAGAAGCCACCAGCACTGAGGGGACTGGCAGTGACCCAGCATCGGTACGGACACCCCAGCACCCCGAGCATCATCCTGGGACCCCAGGAGAAGGCGAGCCTGGAAGCCATGCTGAAGAAAGAGAGGGCATCCACGAGCAGGAGCAGCAGGAGATAAAGGACCCGAATAATTTCTTGCTCCTCTGCCTGTATCAGTTGTTTGGGAGACGCTTTGGGAGTGACAAAGTCACTGCTGCTGCTCACAGCCATGGCTGAGCTCCACATGACAAGCATGTGGTGGTATCTTTAACACAGCCCTGTCTGAAGATGAGCAACCCATCCATCCGAGTGAGCGAGGAGGAAACAAGCTGGAGAGGCAAAACGTAGCTGATACCTATCTGAGGTTACATGAAATTCTCTGATCTTCCAGTTTCCAGGAGAAAGGATCTATAGCAAAAACATTGCCACCACAATGAACGCTTGCTCTGTGCCTGGAAGGGGGCCTCAGCAGAGGGCAGGAGCAGAAAACGGATTTGTCCCCTCCACGCTGAGCTGCCACGCTTCTCGTGGTGCAGAGCACAGGTACACTGCTGTGCCCCTCCTGGGCAGCACAGGGCTCCAGCCTCCTGGGAAGGCTGGCAAAAAGCCTTGTGATGAGATACAATTAAACAGCCATTTTGCTCTGGAAATTACACTGAAAACCTCATGAGGAAAAGATTCATTAGGTGTACTCTAACCACAAGGGAATACCCTTGCAGGAAGGAGTCCATCCTTCAGGCTGGAAGGTGTTTGCAGAGACATTTGCAAGTCTGCTGGCAACTGCCCCTGATTTCCAGCTGTGTCTGCATGCTGAGTTTGGGCAATAACCAAGAGGAGCAGGGCTGAGTTCAAGCGCCAGGAAGATGTCATCTCCACATTAAATGTGTCCATTATACACACAGGGACACGGGACTCGCCAGTTGAGGAAGATGCCTGCCCCAGCCAGCAGCGAGCAGGGCTGTCACCAGCAGTGTCCAAGTACAGAAAGTTCATTTCTATGGGAGACAGTGCTCTGGTTTGCTTATCCTCCCCGAGGTTTCCAGCAAAAAGGCCAGTGGGTGCTTGCTGAGATGGCAGCGTTTAAATACGATCCCTCTTTAGAAGCCTCCATTAGTTTAGCTTTGGCATGGTCCCAAGAAATTATTAAAAACCTCACATACAAGAAGAAAAATGTTTTAAAAAATCAAGATGAGCTAGTTACTGCTACAGAGGAGGTGAAGAGGAACTTTGCTGGGGAGGACGTTTACAACTGGACAGTAGGCACATGCAGCAGCTGGAGCAGAGCCAGGTCCCTGCACACAGACAGCTCCCGGTTCGTGTTGCAGCTGCCCCACGAGCACTGGGCATCCCCACTCCTGTGCACCAATTCTCTCCTCTGATCCCGTCCTGGGGTCCCTCTAACACTACTCACAAGCAGGAAGCACGCCAGCACATTTCTGAGGGCAGGACGCTAAGCTATCCTACTTTTTCCAATTTCCTGTTCTTGAACCAGCTCCACAGGCAGGATCAGCTTGAATGGGCTCATCACAGCTGTTTTAACCTCTGTGAAGCTGCACCAATGTTCGCGCGACAGTAGGAAATTGGAAGGAAAATGCTAGCGTAGACCAGGTCTGCAGCTCGCAGGTGGTAACCGCACATCAGCATCGCTCCAGCCCTGAGGACCTTCCTGCCAGCACAGCAGGGCTGCGGGGGCTGAAGCATCGCCCTCGCATCACTGCCGGCGTGGGAGGGGGTGAGGAGCTCCCAGCCCCCGGCACTGGAGGGTCTGTCCACCCTGCCACCGAGGAGCACCGACCCCACCTGCACTGCCGCCCGAGACCAGCTCCGCAGAAGGGGCCATCAAGTCTGTTTGCTGCTTTACACAGGCTATCATGTGCTGTGTCTCAGCGGGGGACTGTAAATGACTTTATAGTTATTGTTCCTCAAATTGGACACCCCCTTGGAGCTTAGATGATATGAGATGAAACAGCCCGCAGGAGGTTGCAGTCAAGTGGAACAGTGATGGAGGCTTTTTTCCCCTTCCCAAGAAGAAACACTCCACGTATTTACTTCTCCTCCACACCTCCTCTCCTCTGTCACATTTTCTAACAGAGCCACACCTGGCAGTGACAAGGGTGAACCTGGGTATAATCACCAAGCAAACTGAGCTGCCTGAACCCTGTACGGATGAATGAATTTTGCATGCTAGGATTTGGAAATATAGGTTTGACAGTGAGCCCTGAAGAGGAATGGGAAAGGAGAGAGGCTGTTGTGGTTTCTATTTCCTACTGAAGAGGGGTTTGCAAGGAAACATTATTACTGGCAAAGTAGAAATACGATTTCATGTCACTTGCCTTCACGGAGCCTATGTAACCATCTGAGCGCTGAAGCAGAGAGGGCTGCTGGAGGGAGTGGGTGTGGAAAGGAGGCTTTGAGGTGAGGGACCACAGGAAGAAAGAAATAATGAGGGATTCAGGGAAGGAGGATGTCAGGGCTTACAGCAGTGGGAAGGAAAAGGAGCTTATAATGGAAAAAGGGGGAAGCAGAAGGCTGAAAAAAGGAAAGAGCATCTGAAAGTGAAGAAGTAAATGAAACAGCCTGTGTGCCTCTGACAGGTGGGGAATAGGCTGGGACAGAAGGAGGAACCTGGATGGAGATGCTCAGCCTGGAAAACAAAGATCCAGAGTGGAGAAACAACTGGGGATATACAGGAGGGGAGGAAGCAGCATGATGGGAGGCACCAGGGACTTGCAAGAGTCTGAAGGCTCCAGGCTCATGCCCTAAAAACAAGGAGTGGAAGGAAAAAAAAAAATCACTTTCTGCTAACAGTGGCATTTCATACATCTCACGAACCGCAGTGAGACGAGGCCAGGCATTTGAGGACAACAGCCATGCCTGGCAGGGGAGAACTTCTGGGGAGCATTTGGGGCTTCCTTGAAAGCTTTTTACAGGCATGTAAGTGTACATATCACCTTTCTTTTAGAGGATAAGGATTTTATTTTTTTGTTATACAGACATTAGAGGTCGGTAGCAGTTGAAAGCTGCCTGCAGGTGCCTACGCATTAGTGTGTCCCCCCAAGCAGAGAGGGAAGGTTTGCTTTCTGCTCCTTTTCAGCCCCTAGAAAGGAGCATGGTGATGAGAAAACCACCAAGACATTTTGCAGCAGCCTTTCCAGCTCCAGACACTCACGGGAAGCTGAGCAGAGGGAAAACTCCACACTGCGTGCGATCGCAGTCATTCTGTTTGCCTTTCTCCATAGCAGATCTGATGATTTAAATTAGGTCTCGATTCTTGTTTAAATTATAGTTTACTGTTCTGCGCCCCGCTCAGAAGTGAATTACCTTAAGCAGCAGTATTAATAACACGGTTATAATTAAGCTTCATTACTGTAGGCAGTTTGCTGAAACAAATTGCTTCTTCATTATTATTATGGCACCTTTGGTAAAAAGACATTTCCCCAGAATGCGACCTTGATGCTTTATATAGCAAAAGCTGAGAGATGATAGAGATGTAAGGATGAATTAGCATCTTTTACCTTCTATATCAAGCTCATTAAAAGGAAAGCAACTCAAACTCAAAACCAAGCAGCCTTGATGGAAATTTTAATCCGAGTGAAATGGATAATGAATAGGTTTGAACTTTTCCTGACATTTTTATGGTGGTGCTTTATTTATATTATGCTTCTGCTAAAACAAATAAATAGCATGGGGGCAGGGCTGAGGATGGACAAGGAGACAGGCTGGCTCTCCTGGATCAGCCCCAGGGCTGCCACAGAGATGCTCCCCATACTACCAGCTTCATGTGCTTGCACATAGCCAGGTTGAAGCCCACGTTAAAGAGCACCGTACATCTTACGACAGGATAACTCCTTGGGTTATCCCTTCCAGCCCCACGTACTTCATCTGAAATCCCCAAAGCACTCAGTCCTGTCCTCTTAGCAGATGCTTCTCCAGGTCCCCCAGGCTTCCCATGGGGGCTGCCTCCTCCAGCAAATGCTGTCACCCTAAGTTTAATTTCCTGTTTCATTTAGTGCGATTGTAACAGTGCTGTACACAACTATACCCCTGTCAGCAGCAGTTCCCGACACGTATTAATGAAGCCTCGTAATGCCTGCAGGAAGCAGTGCCATTAATATCTAGCAGCTGCTGGCTACCACTGCACAAGCAGGGGAGGTCCGGGCTTTCGCAAGCACTCCCTGGCTGTGTGTCCAACAAACCATGCAGCGTGCTTTTCAGAAGCGCTCAGTTCCAAAACTTCATCCAATGCCTAGGCTTGCCCAAATCCACAGAGTCTAAGGATGCTCAGCACCCTTAAATACAGACTCAATGGGCTGCTTTGATTTGACTTCACTACCCCAAACTCAGGTCCAGCAGCAGTAGGCAGGAACTGAATCCTGACCTCCTTCTGCTCCTCCACAGTACCATTTTTGATCGCCATCGTACAAAGCCTCTCCCACAAATGCTTCTTCCAGGCAAAGCTTGTTTTGAAAAATACTTCCCTAACTCCACTAATAGCTTGCTTAGGTCATCTACAAGAGAGGAGTCCAAATAATCTGAGAGCAAGTGGCCAACGCCTGGAAAAAGAACAGCTGGTTCTGCAGTGAGCATGCAGCTCCTACACCCGGCAGCCAAACTCACGCCCAGGTACCCTGAGATAACTACCGCAGCTTTGCACCTTACTTTCCCTACAGCTATGAAAACAGAGGCATTAATTTCTGCATTGTAAGTGCTCAACAACTGAAACAAGACATTACAGATGGGATGGAAATAGATATTTAGAGTCTAGAAAGATAAAGGTAGAGCAGTTTTGGAAAATATGAGATGAAAACTCTATAGAGAGGAAGCAACCTGTTTAAGCACTACATCAGAGGTATCATTACAGGTCAGAGACGGGGGCACCACCTGAGCAGAAATACTCGTGGAATGAATTTAAAGCTGGATGATTTGCTCAGCTTAGCCAAACCAACAGAAACACAAGGAAACAAGAACTGAACTGTTTTCTCTTTTTTCCTGCCCACAAAAGCAGTCCTGACCCCCACACCTCCTTCCCTGGCACAGGGCATCTCTTGGAGGTCACATTACCGAGCAAGGCTGGAGAAAACCCTCACAGAAAGACAACAACACCGACCGCAGCTGCTCTCCTCTGCCAGACCTCAGAGAGGGGAATTGCTCCTGGCCTCTGCCTCTGTGCCAGCCAGGATACCTGGTGGCCCACTGCCAGCAGCAGATAATTAGCCCTCAATTATCACCATTATCACTTTCACCTATGCCGACTCCAAGTCCTTTGGCCATTTAGCAGAGCTGCAGCCTCCCTCCCGCGGACTAGAGAGCAGGGAAACATTTAACCCACGACTGCGAGCCCCGCAGGCTAAAGCTCTGCCCTGGAGCACAGCGGCCACTCACCCTGCCTCCAGCAGGACACGGGGACACCTGGGGACAGGGACTAGCGGCCACGTGCTCTGCCGTGCAGGGGCCTTTAGCATTTCAGCAAACAACAGAAGTAGCACGAGGAGAACAAGCTGCAGTGACCACCGCACCCACCACCAGGTTAAAGAGAGAAAAGACGCCATGCCCACCTCGAGGTGCTCTGGGGGCTTCCAGAGGGGCCTGGGACCACCCCAGCCTCGCCTCTGCTGGCGAGGGCTGAGAAAGCAGCAGGGAACCGTGCCTTCCATGCCCACCTCCAGGGCCTGTTGGAGCCCTGCAAGAAGTCGCTCTTGTTCCTCTCAGCTTGCAATCTCCTGCTGGAAGCAAGCTGCCCCGGGCAGCACCATCTTAGAGGCTCCCCCGTAACGCGCTGCAGCTGCCCTTCCCCACCAGGTGCTCTGCTTTAATCCCCTGAGTAACCAAGGAGCTGGTTCCTGCGGCACCTACCAGCCCGCCCCTGGGGTGATGCATGCGGGGCATCCTCTCCACCCTGTGCACCGCAGTTCTTGCATTCTGCACATGAAGAAGCTATAGTGTTGACAAGAAAAGCTCTGTCATCCCAAAATTCAGCAGGTTCTTCTGAAAAACTCTCCATTCCACCATCCTTTCTACATCTGCACTCATGTTACTGCCTGACCAGAGGCACACATCTGCATCAGCTGTGGCTTCTGGCTGCCGCACTGTGCCACCAGCCAGGGCCTCAGGGATGCTCCCGCAGCACTGGGGACATGCCAGCCGTGCAGGGAACACACCGCATCAAACTCAGCAAAGCTGAGAGTTAAACTTTAATGACCCTTCAAACTGTTGTCGTTTGCCTTCCATGTAGTTCCTAGCAGCCCTCTGTGAATGACTGTTAGCGTGCAATTAAACTAGCTTCTCAAAAGGTTACTGATAAAAATATTTCTCCCCATTGTTAAACTGGGCATTTATTGGGTCTCTCTGTGACCTTTAGCATGACAGAATTTAACACTTTCTCTGCGGGGGTGCTGGAGCTTACTTAAAAGCATGTGCGCAGAGATGCCGGGGTGCTGCGGGGGGAGCCGGTGCATGCAGGCGCTGGGCAGTCTCCTTGCACAGCAGAAGCCCAGGTGCTGCCATGCCCGGGGGAGCCACCCCCCACGCTCCCCAGCACCCCCAGTTCAGTGCTGTACTGTAAATGCTTCAGCGGACATTAGGATTCCCCACCAAGTGCAGGAAGCTGCTTATTGAGCGTGGCCCTCGCGAAGGTGGGATTCCCTCCCAGTCCTGCGAGGAGGGCAGCGCTGACACCAGCATGCCTGGTCCTGGAGACGTGGCCGTGTGGGGTCCACTGCTGCAAGCGCCAAGTGCTCGAGAATGAATTTTTGTCTTAATGATTTCCTGGGACATTCAGTCCTGTGAGTTGACAGTACACTATTACATAAGAATTTTCCATTCTGTATTCACATGAAAAGTCTCTCCCCCTCTATGCACATGTGTGCCGCTCTATGTGGATATATACACACTCATTAAACAAATGCTAGCTATCAATTTCACTGAGTGCTTATTCTGATAATAGCTATATTTATCATTTAGCATCTCTGGATGCAGTTCAAGTCTAAAATGTATTATGGGTATTATGATATTTAATAACTGTGTTTTATTTTTAAATGCAATAAAAAATACAGATAAGGAGATTTTTTTAAAGCCACCTCCTGGGTTCTAAATCCATCTCTGTCACTGACATGCTGAGTGACCTTGGATAGGTTGCTCAGTCTGTCTGTGCCTGAGCCTCATTGTATGTAGGATGGGGATAATCACACGATCTGCTGCCCAGGGGTGTTGTGAAGACTCGTTCTTAATTAATGTTTATGGAGTGATTCTGTGTCGCTAGGCAGAAGGGGCGAGCTCTTGTTGGCCCGTTTCACCGGGAAGCGCCCGCAGCCTGTGGGTGACACCGCGAGCCTGGGGTGCGGGCACAGGGGCTGGCATGGGGTGGCATGGTGAGTGTGAGCTCCCATTTTTATGAATAATCCACAGCTCATTAAGTGCTCATTAGGAACACAGAAATCCTAACGACAAGAGGGTGCCCGGGGCTGGGAGGGGGTGAGCCCCTGGCTCAGAGCAGTGCAGGGACCCCAGCCCCAGCAGGGGACAGGGGCTGTGGGGCCACAAGTTGGTCCGGGCTCAGCCCTAGGGGACCATTGCCATGGGCCATGGCTTGGAGCAGGTCCCAGGGCCACCAGATGCCCCTCGCCTTCTCAGAGCAGGCCGGGACCAGCTGTCCTCACCCTGTGGCAGCTCTGCATGTGGCAGAGCCACAGCCGAGGGGTGAGGGAAGGATCCACCGTCCCCTGAGCCACACAGGGACAGGGACGAGTTAGTGATGGGGCTAGGATGGGGACAGAGGCATGTCATGCACCCTCGGGTGCTTGCCCATCCCTCACTTGCTCTTCCTGTAGATGCCCACGGGTGATCCAGCTGCATTCCCAGCCCCGAGCCAGGTTTCAAACACCTGGCTTGGGTACAGGCTGCAAACCCTCACGGGAAGCTGTGTAAATCCTCTGGCACTTGGTCTGAGGGTCTCCTGCACCAGCGCAGGGGAAGCCAGCTCCCTTGTGACTTTCCGAACTGCCATCACTGTGCTGTATATAAGCCCTGGGTATTTTTTCCAGCCAAGTAAATGCAGAAGCATCACCTGCTGTGGCATCCTTTTTCTTCTGTGTTTGTCCCATGCTGTGCAAGTTGGCAAGCCAAGAGCAAACTCCAGATGATGCTCTTAGGTCACGACAGTGGTACAGACATCAGCCACCATCGAGCCTCCCTGCCCACACGTGGATGGCTCTGGCTCTGTAAATCAGCACGACGAGCAGGAGCCCACGTCCCTGCACAGAACAGGGAGGCGGCCTCGTTGCAGGGAGTGACTTCTCCGTGTGGCCAGGCAGCAGCATCACTAAATCACTTCCTATGCTGGCAAGAGTCCTCCAGCCTGCCCCGTAAGTGGAGTGTTTTATGGTGGCACAGCGGCTGGGTGAGACGAGCGGAGGCTGGGAGGAAGGATCAGGGCTGAGGCAATAAACAACGGCCTCCGATTACCAGCCAGCACCCAGGAAGCAGTGGCCACGACATCCATCATCCCTGCGGGACCCATCGTCCCAAGCAGAGAGATGCAGAGCTAATGTCACTGTGGCAATTGCATGTTGCCACCATAATTGCCCATAAAAAGAGGGGCAGCAGGTTGTGAAGGCAGGAGGGTGGGAGCTGGCAATGCCTCTAACCACGCAGCAGGAGCCTTGCTCTGCAAATCAGGCCCAGGAGCAGGTTCGCAGTTGTAAGGAGCACTCTGCCACACACCGAGCAAACCCGGCCCTTGGGAGCACTGAACCAGAGCGGTCCCGAGCCCCCTGCCCGCAGCAGGCACCACAGGAGCATAGCTTGCAGCTGCCACCCAGACCTCCAGGGCAGGAGGCTTTGGAGAAGCATCTCCTGGGCAGCTAGGGGAGCGTGTCCCATCCCTGAAGGATGCTCTGGGGACAGGTGAATGGACAAGGCGGGGGAGCAGGAGGGCAGCGGCAGCGTGCTGTCCCTCCCGGCTGCCCTCGCCCCAGGGAGACGACAGGAGCCGGCCCGGAGGCTGCACCTGGAGTCAGCGTTCACCAGAAACTGATTGTTTATCAACATAATATTTTGTGCTTACATAGCAATTTACCTCCCTCAAGCATTAGACAAACGTGCATCTTCTCCACCCCCTCTGAGGCAGGAATTATCGTCATTACCTGCCTTGGCCTCGGAGAGAGCCTCATGTGCAGAGGTGCGACGGCAAGTGTGCGGCCCCCAGACCCCAGCACAGCCCCCAGCCTGGGAAGACCTCCCACCCAGTATATGAGGCCATGGCCTGGGGGGTAGGACAGTGTGTTTCGCTCCCCCGTGCTGGTTGTCCGGCTGAAGCTGCTCAGCAGTCAACACCACTGTGCGGCGGCGAGGGATGGAAGAAGGAGGAGACAATGAGACAGAAAGGACTGGAGCGATCTTTGCTACCCAGCTGCCGCCTCATCTCGGCGAGCGCTCCTGAATAGCGGCGAGCAGCCAGCGCGGCTTTGTCTGCCTTATCGGTGCGAGCAGCCGCCACGCCATGGTGACTGCAATCTCGAGCGGGCTGTGCTGGAGGCTCTCCGGCCTCGGGGAGGAGCTGCGGGCGGCACCGACCTGCCCTGCCTGCTGCGAGGAGATAAGGTCACCTTTTGCTCAGGCTCCCGTCCCAATCTCCAGCCTTGGTGGCATCTCACTGGGGAGGAGAGACGTGTCCCACGCAGGAGCGGGACCCTGGGGGGAACGGGGTGCTCGCAACCACGCCAGTGAAGGGCACGGGGCTGTGACATGTCCCTGTTACGGACCCTGACTCGATGGTGCTGCTCACAACCTGCCAGAGGATTGCCCGCAGGCACAGTGCTGGTGCTGCCTGCCTGCGGGAGCAACCCGGGGCCGCGCTTCGGGCAACCTCCCTGGCACTTCTTGGCACGCTTGGCAGGGGCTGGATGGGTCCTTCCCCCTCTGCTTCAAACACGCAGCAGAGGAGGAAAGCTGCTACCTCCCTCCCTGCTCCCGTGTCCACGGTGCGTATCTAAACCTCAGCATAGTCGTGTCAGGCACGCTCACCGCCTTCGTGCAGCGAAGACGCAGCACAGAGAGTGAGGCTCTTCCATAGCAACAAATAACGTAACGCCAGCTCCCCTTCATGCGGTGTCCTATATGCATTTAGTAAAAAGCACAAGAACCACTGTCAGGAGGAAAGGCACTACTTATAAGTTGGTCGCTGTTATTATTTTATTATTAATAATAATCCACTTCCTTCGAAAGGTGTCAGGCTCACTGCTCCCATTCACTGCCCTTGGACTGCATGGTTCAGTGGCCTTACACCCTTTCACCACATAGTGGACAAACAATTTGCATAACTTAATTAAATTTACAGTAATTGCCACTGAAGTCAGCCTGTAAAGGATGCTGTGTACATGGTCCTAAAGCAAATCACTGCTAGTGATGAAAGAGCCTATTTCAGTTAAGCAAATTATGAGGAGGCGGGCGATGTCCTCAGTATAATAATTCCATGTGAATTATTTATATGGAATCTGCAATTACATTGAGCAAAACAGTGTTGTGTGCATAAAGCACACTTAATTATCCAACCACCTGTTACGAATTCCAGCACAGCCAATGGCAGGATCTCCTATAAATTACCCGCTGCTGGAGCAGCAGGTTAGCGGCATCCTGGGGAAGGGAGAGGAGGAAGAGGAGGAGGAGGAGGAGAAGGAGAAGGAGAAGGAGAAGGAGAAGGAGAAGGAGAAGGAGAAGGAGGGAAGAGCAAAGAGCTGGGGCACAGCTTCCAGTGCTGACAACATGGCAGAGAGCGAGGCTGGCAGGGGAGGGGTGGTTTGTTCCCCGCACAGCCCCAAGCCCAGGCAAAACGCACACAAAGGGCAGCAGGGCGAACAGACAGGGATTTTTCTAGTGGTGCAGGAAACTCAACTTCAGATGGACTTAAAATGTTTGTATTCACCCTGAGAAAGGTCCTGTTTAGTTTTTAATGCTTTTCAATCTACTCCCTGACAGATGGTTTAAGTAAAAAGGGATTTTGAAACAAAAGGCCAAAATAAAACATTGGGAAAAAAATTAACGTTATCTCACCATTTTTACCTGCTTTCATCAATCCCTAGAGAATTTCATGGGGCAAACAAACGCATTGCAGCAGAGATCTGAGGTACAGTTCAACCTCGTCCCCAGAGCAAGCAAAAACCCCTGCGCTCCCACTGCTACCTCACCGCCTCACACTCTGACTGAGGTTTTCTCAGGGCTGACTCACATTTTGGTATCGAGGAACTGACCCAGCCAAGCATGGGCTTTTGGCCCATCAAAGAATGGACCAGTCCTGAATGTGTAACTGGAAAGAAATGAGTGTTTTTTTCTTTTAAAGATTTACCATGTATAAATGTATGAGAATATTAAAGGCAACAATTAACTTTATTGGAAACTTTATATTCTCTGGCCTCATTAGAACTGCCAACAAGATCTATTATTAGTATTACTATGCAGATAATGTAATAAAAAGGGTATTTAAAGTGGACAGTTTTGCACTGAAATAAAATAGCTTTTCTTTCCCTTTCTTTCTGTCTCCCTCCCTTTTGCCCTAAGTTTTATTGCGTTGTTCAACAACCATGAAACTCCCTGGTGCTGAACCCCAGAGGTTAATGAGCCTCTCTCAGGTGGCTGGCACCTCAAGGGAAGAAAGAGCAATAGGCAAGCCAAGTATTTACTAAAACAACAAGAACAGAATGAGGGACTGGCACATTTTTGCCAAAGACAACCGTGAAAGCCTAAATATATTGTCCAGGGGCTACTGGAAATGGAATGCTGTAGATTAAGAAAGTGTTCGATGGTGTTTGCCTTTCAGAGGCAGAACTGTGAACGTTTGAGGGACAAAGACACATTTCATCAGCCTATTTATTTAATTAAAAACCCTATCTTCTGCAGGAAAAAGTATCGATAGAAAAATTTCTCCTGCCCCCACCACGACTTCAGAGCCAGAGCAGGACTCCGCTTCGCCCTGCTGCGTGGAGGGAAAGCTGTGCTATGGAGACTGCTTTGCATCATTAAACTGCAAAGAGGGATGCTTGCTGCTCTTAATGATGCCTAATTTTTTTCTGTTTTGTGAGACACACACATTTCTCTCCTGTTACATCTGCTCTTCTTGCAGGGCTTAGAATTTCAGTGTAGTCATCCTAAAGCTTCCTTTCACCAAAGCCATTCAGAGCAACAGGTAGCTGCAGGAGAAAAGCCAGCCTTTAAAGAATAAAGAAAAAAAAAGGTTTCCTTTTGTGACATAAATGTCAGGACTTCTTCTCTCGCCATGGCTTTGCTTTTAGTGACAATTTAAAAATTGAAGTTAAATTTCAAAGCAGGAATCAGCTGAGACTGCAGCTCCCCGAGCTCTCCATGGCACCATCGAGGTTTGGGGGAGGCAAGGAGAGGGCGGCAGCTTCGCCTCTCTCAGCTCTAGCAAAACCCAGCCCGAAAGTGCCCGGCCAGAGGCAGGGATGTGCACAACCAGGGAGGCTGCGTGGAAAGGGAGGGACCACTGCTGAAACCTGTAAGCTGCTTGTGAACAGTGATATTTCAGCCAGCGTCAGTCCCCGCGGCACTGCTGAGTGGTGTGAGAGGTGTTTGGGGACTCGCGACATGGACTTTTTCATCATAAAAAAGAACTCGTTTAATTTGTGGGTTTAAATTTTAAATAACTGTTGGAGTAGAGCTGCTCTCAGCTCTCGACGTAGCGCTCATCCGCGCTGTTCAGTCTGCTTCTGCAAGAGTCCCCGGTGGGGATTCAAATGCCATTGAAATGAGTTCATTTCTCCTTCCTTTCTTAATATTTCTACAGTGCAGAGCAGGGGCAGGACAGCTCTGCCTGGGGCCCAGCTGCCACCCGACTGTGATGCCCTGGGATGCACAAGGCACCGTTCACCCTGCAGGGACCGGACCCCGGGTGCCCCGGCTGTGCCAGGATGGGTAACGCGGGGCACATGCCGCTGCTGCGGCAGAGCCGGGATGAACATCTCCATGCCAGGCTTCAACGTCCCGAGCCCAGGCATTGAGAAAACGCAAAGCAGATGCTCTGGAAGAGAGGAGCCCTGACGCTTAAAACAGACTCCTTACTTTTACAAAGAACTCCTTGCAGACATCCTGTGCTGGCATCCCATTTTCCCTCCATGCAGCCCCTGAGCCAGGCTCGTACGTGCGCAGGGTGGCTGCCGGCAGCGCCTGGCCCACAGCTGCTGAACTCATTTCCAGCCGGGTCATGCGGCTCAGTGCTGTGTCTCTTTTTTAATACGATTTCAGTTCTGTAAGCCTCTCTCTGCCCTTCTGCTGGACGGGCGAGGTCAGAGCTCAGGCTGGCCGCGGTGGCTGCACCCAGCACAGCGGCTTCTCCACGAGCTGCAGCGGCTCCAGCCCCTGCCAACCCGTGCCTGGGCGCTTTCCATCACGTTTATTACACCCTGCAGTCTAATTAACAGAGACGAGTCAAAGGACCTGAAAGCAATGATTGTAATAAATAATCACTCAGCGACCATGGAGTTAATATTCCACCAGGGTCTCCTTCTGGCCTCCAGAAGAAATGGCATAGACAGAATGGAAGAGAAATGAAACTTCGCAGCTTGATGTGCCGAGGGCTGCCTGGCAGAAAACTAGCACTACTGCAAAGGCTTCCTGTCCTTCCCGGCTTTACTTCTTCCCCAAAAACTTCGCAGCAGTTGTAACAACTTTTCTTTGCAGGTTTTCACCTGGTGTCCAGGGTCCAGGACTTGTGAATGCTCAGGAAATCATAAGAAGCTAGAAAAACCAATATATACAAATTCACGTCTTCTGAATGAATTGTCACAGACAGAACGGGACCGCTACATCTTGGACCACTGCAGCTCTTCTCCTCTCACGCTGGCTGGTAGCTCCTGGCACAGCAGCATCCTGATCTTGCACCCATGGAAACCTCCGCAGTTCAGAAGGATAAGGAGCACGCGGAGGAGTTGGCATTGCAGCCTTGCTGAGGACAAGTGGATCAAGAGGTCTTCATCCTGCCTCCTCCTCCTCTTCCCAAGGAGGGTCGTAGTGGATGCTCCAGGTGCTTTTTTACATCCCCTCGTACCCCACTTA
Organism: Chauna torquata; assembly: GCA_013399475.1. NCBI lineage: Eukaryota > Metazoa > Chordata > Aves > Anseriformes > Anhimidae > Chauna > Chauna torquata. The sequence continues at coordinate 281,117 of VXAL01007522.1, read as the reverse complement.
CCACAAGGCTCCAGTTTGCCACGTGAGTGCCGTGGTGCCCGGAGCACCCTGCGCTGCCTCCGAGCGGGCGACTTGCAGCAGGGTTCAGAGGCTGCCATCAGATGCTGAGCACAGCCCCATGCAATTATCTGTGGAGAGCTTGGCTTTGCTGATAATTTGTTAGCTCCACACATATCGCTACTAATTATAAATCTCAGCTGAGATTTGCATTTTTATGAAATGCTTGTGCTAGAAATCTTTGTAAAAAAACTGTACATATTAATTCAATCTAATCTTGGTCATTTCAGGTTCCATAAGAAAGCATTTTCATAAAGCTACAAAGCTAACATCTATAACTTTTCAGTTTCACCAGAGAGCATACCTCCATGTTAAGTTGTACATCTGTCTCTGAAGACGGCATTTATAATGAGCTCTAATGAAGTGAGAGTCCTCCACAGCCCAGTTCTGAATGCCTGGGCCAACAGACGCTTCGGGGACGCTCTGCCATGGCCATGCCCACCGAGCTTTGCGTGAGGGGAGCTATTCGTACTGTTGTTGCTCATGTCAGTAAGCGGTGAGATGGAGGCACAAAGGCGGGCAGGTGTTTAGGTGCCCCCCAGCAGCAGCTGCTGCTCCTTCCTCAGGCCAGGCCCCTCCACCAGCTTCACCTGCCTGGCACCGCACGACACAGAGGCTCCCAGAGAGCTATTCTTGTCTTCTGCTGTTTTCTCTTTCTGTAACAGATAAAGAAGATAGAGAAGATAAAGAAACACAGTGCATGAGAGCCAGGCGTCTCATGCAAACCTGGAGGGAAAGATCAACACAGACCTCAGCCTGCATGAGGCGCTCGGGCACTTGAGTTTGGACTTTTTCCATCACAAACCTTTCCAGGCTCATAACCCAGAGGAGCTACCAAGTACCAGCAGGAGCAGGCAGGGTTACCTGATGGTGCAGAGCCCAGCCTGGCCAGAATGCTACACCTCAGACCCCAGAACAGCCCTCGAACTTTCTTTTTTTGGCTGTTTCTGACAATGTGGGACAGTAGCAAGGGAAGTTCCAGCGCCCACCACATCGGCGGTGCAGCCACAGGAGGAAGAGTCTTGGCCCCTGGCAGAAAAAAGATGGCTGCATTCCTGACAGCGCTCCGTTAGAGGCTCGGAAAAGGACTTTCTTCCCTTTAGCAGGGGCTCTTTTAAGTGGGCCTTTCCCAGATGAGGCTCAAAGCCAATAATTTCATCAGCAATTTGTATCTCATTCGAAATGCCTTTGTCTGGAGTCAGGGGAAAAAAAGATTAACTTTTCCTCTCTGAAATATGGCTGCCGGATGCGAGGGAACAGAGAAGGCAAATAAGCAAAGCAAAGCAGAGCTTTCTGTATAGAGCTGAAGGCTTAACGGTGCAGATTACAACAGCAGGTGATGAGCAACTCTAGCCTCTGCTGTGTAGGCTGTGAAAAATCCTGTTAAACTGCAAAGGCGTTTTAGCTACAGCTCCACATTTCAGAAATGATTGAGCTGAAATCTAAGGGACTGACAGCAGCCAGGGACCAAAAGGCATCTTGCTGAAGGCCAGGAGGAGTCCCGGGGGCTGAGCAGAGCCGGGGACGTGCAGGGCGAGCGTGGGCTCGGAGCCTGTCCTCTTCCCCGGCACCTGGGGGGAGCTTCTCCTGCGCCCTGGACCTTTTCAATGGTGATTAATGAAGGGAAAATCTGGCAGGATGAAAGCACAATGGGAAGCAGAGCAGACTAAGTAATGACACCAGCGAGCAGCCCAAATGTAGGAGCAGAAGAGTGTCTTGGGGCAAGCTCAAGGAAAGGTCAAGAGCTTTATTTATTGCCTTAAATAATTTATTAAGTGCCCATCTTCAAAGACGCTGGCACAGAGTACAAAAACAAAAAAAGACACAGCACAAAGTGGGGCAGAGAGGGCGCGAGGGGCAGCGGAGCAGCACGGACGCTCGAGGAGGCTTCATTTGTAGCTCTACTTCGGATCCCGCTTCCTCAGCATCTGCCTGATCTGCCAGTGATGGCAACAGATGCCAGTGAAGTTCCTGGCCATTAGCTGCTAATAAGAAACTAATTAGCTAATTAGCTAATATTTGAACTTTTGGACTGGGTTCTGTCAGTGTCTGCAGATCTGGGCTGCCCCATGTGGGCACAGCCCGGGTCTGGCCGAAGTCAATGCTGCAATTCCACCAACTTCTGGGGAGCAGGACAGGCTTTGATCCAACCGGCGAGCAAAACCCGACTCGAGGAGCATCCCCCCTGCTGATGCTCCCTGCGGAGGCGGATTGCACTCGTGCAGACCCCAGGCTCTTCTCTGCTGAAAGGCTCTGCTGACAGACCCGCGTCCACGCGCGCAGGAGCTCTCCCCTTCATCTGTCTCATTTCGCTTTCTCCTAGCAGCAGCACGGCCGGATCCGGGGCTCCCAGCCCTCCTGCCTGCCCGGGGGCATCCCGCCGGAGCAGCGGCAGCCAGCCGGGGCGGGGGAGAGCCGTGTTTGTTCTTCTCTGAGAAGGCATTGAGCCTCCCAAGAGGATAAGCAACACCTGCTGCTGCTTCACAAGGGTTCAAAATCCAAGTCTCCTGATACAACATGAAAGGCAAAATGTCCCCAGGCTACACAGAATATCCTTGGAGGTTGTCCCAGGCTATGCTTACACCCGCTGGCCCCTTTTGTGCAGACGTGAAGTGTGCGTTTACGCTTTCCTGAAGAAACACTTGCTGGAGATGCCCCTGGGTTAGTTCTTGTGGGCTGGGAGCGGGCCAGGCGTGCAGGGAAGCGCAGCCCCCCAAAACCAAGACACGTCCTTCCCCAGGCCTCACCTGCAGAGGAGCAGTTTGGCTCCCAGGCTGGCTGCAGAACGGGTGGCAGCAGCAAACAGCATCCTGCAAAAAGGTGAAGCACGTTCCAAGGCGCTAGGAGCAGGGCACCGAGCACCGCAGGTCGCTGCCAGCGTCTGCCTCCCCGCTGGCAGACGGATGTCCCCCTGGTTCCCGCGGCAGGACAGCGGGCAGGAGCGCAGCCTGCACGGCTGCAGACGCACGGGATGTCTTAGCAAAGCAGCCAAACTTTGCAGGCTTATCCAGAGCAAACCTCCAGTCCCTCAGAGGTTTGTCCTTCACTAAAAATTAGAGACAAGTTTCCAGCGCTTTCCTCCACCATCTGCCCCGGCTTTAGTTGAAATGCAACATTTTACTCCAGCAATCAGTAGGTAATCTTGTCAGCATTACTTAGAGAAGCTGGGTCTGTCCTGCCCATCTGATGCACTGTGCAACAGAGGGAAAATCACGGGTTCCTCTTGAAAGGAGGGAAAAAATTGAGGTTGACTTTGGCACAGGAAAACAAGCAATCCAGAGATGACAATGTGCCACAGGAGCTTAAAATAAGCATCAACTAATTCAAACAAAAACAAATCTGCATTGAAAATAGACTCTTCCCCAGACCACATCCCCACTTTAAAGTGTCTTTGAATCCTCCCAGGCACATTTAGAACATACTCCCCTCTCACAGTCTCTCACTCGCTTTGTTTTGCTATTTTATAGCCAGCAAATGAGGGCTGAAGTTTGAAATGATGTTTTCTTATTAGCACACATGCAAATGCTAATAAATAGCTGTGCCCACTGCTCCCAATGCAAGTACTGTGCACTCTCCCCAGAGGAGCCGGGGTGGGGGGCACGGAAGCTGCTGGCTGGGCAGCCCCCAGCCCAGAGCCCCTCCTGCAGGCAGGTGGGCAGGAGAGCAGGGGAAGGGTGGATGGGCATAAAAAGAAATGTTTCTGCCTTCTTTTCTACCAGTATGAAAAACAGCTTAGCCTGACGAGGTGTACGGCCTGGGCTGTGAGCCTGAGCAGCCGGAACTGCCCCAAACACTCCTCTCCCACCCCAGCCCACCTCCTCCAGCTGCTGCAGGCAGGCTTTGGAAACACAACTTCCCCAGCACCAGCAGGAAAGAAAAGATAAATAAAATCACAAGGTCATCCACAGGCATCAGCTGACAGATTTGGAAATCACCACGCTTCATCTGTAAATGGAAATATTTGGGCTTACTGGTCGTTCGGTCCTTAAGGACTGGAGTTTACAGCGGGTCTTGCAGTTGGTCTGGCTCGGGAGGGGAGCCGAGATCTGCACAAGCCACCCGGTTCCTGGGACCGTGGCTTCAGAGAAGAACCAGGCTCGAGGGCAGGGCAGCAGACCCGCACCGGGGCACCGAGGCATTGCCCACGTGCCTCCTGCCAGAGGAGCTGCCGCTGCCCAGAGCCGCTCCTAGAGCCAACTTTGTGCCCAGCTGGGGCCACCGCTCTGCTTGGGATGCGGGGAGCGGGCGGATGTTGCACGCCAGCCCCAGCACGACCGGACCCTCCCTGCTGCCACCGTGCACCTCGGCTGGCTCCCTCCTCTCTGCTGTCCAGGCAGAGGACCAGGCTGATTCTGCTAATTAAAAGAAAAGCAAGAGAAAGGGAGGAAAAAAGATCACCAGGTGAGTCCCCGGGAGGCAGGCTGTCTCCCGCACATGCCAATCCCCTTCAGACGTCTCTCAGATCTCCGCCGCCGACACCACCTCCTCGCTCCTGCTCTCCTCTGCATGCCACGCAGCAGCCAGAATTGATAATTAATAAATCTTGCAGAAGGGAGTGGAAGAGGCTGTCGGATGTGCAGGCAGCACAGGCACTGCCGGAATTGATTATGGTGGATGCTGAATCGCTGCCTCTAATTAACGTATTGTTCTTTACGTGCCGCTTTGCTGCGGGTTAACGGATGAGGCTCACAAATCAGCCCTCGTAAGCTGGGTGCTCAGGTCCTGCTCTGCAACCTCGCAGAGCAGTGCCGGTGTCTGAGCTGCCCTTGCCAACCCGTCCCCAGCTGGGGGCAGATGTGTGGGGTTCAGATAGATGCGGTGGGGGCAGATGTGCAGGGTTCAGTCGGATGGTCAGCACTTTCCCACAGAAGGGAAACACAGAGGAAGCTTTTCCAGCCTGGAAAGCCACACAGAAATGCTGAGCCCCTTCTTGGTGAGTGGAGAATGTCACCATCACACTTCGCACAAGCCTCATCTTGGGCTGAAATGACGCGAAATGGATGGCACCAGCTAGCCAGGCTGGAGAGACGGCAGGGTGGGCAGCAGAAATGCCAGCATTGCTCAAGCCAGGACCTGCAGCATCAGAAAGGCCACGCAGCAAAGGGACGGCAACCTCCCAAGCGTGGAAACTTGTAAAACAAAAAACAAACAAAAAAAGCACCGCCAGAGCATCTGACAACAACCCTTTCTTCTAGTTACAGCTCTGAGCAGAAAACCTGTTTCTCGCCCATCCCCAAAGCTTTCTGCACAAGATTCACATGGAGGCGCAAGGGGAACCTCCAAGCCCCCGGCTCCGACACCGCGACGCAGCCGAGCCAGGCACAGTGCGCTCCAGCACCGCAGGTACAGGGCAGGCGCCGCCGAACTGCTGCACGCAAGGCTGAGGGCTTCTCATTGATAGTTGCTGGTTTTGGGGCAGATTACGAATTGTTTGATATGGAATTTCAAATGATCACTTAAGTAGCTAATTAGCTCATAACAACTTTGAGCAACCTGGGTGTAGTGTGTATTTAAGTGTTTAATGCCTTTTTTCTCTCTCTTCCTTTCTAATTGGCATTTAATTAAAAGAATAAATAAAAAAGAAAAGCAGCTTTGCCTGGGCTGTTTGGGTTTAAATATTAAACAGTTCTCCTCGAGGAGCAAATCGCTTCAGTTCGGGCTCCCGCAGCGGAGGCGAGGGGCGAGAGCTGCCGGGGGGAGCAGCTCGGGGCGCAGGCAGCTCTGCTCCCTTCCGCGCCGCACCCGAGGGCTGAGCGCTCCCGGGGAGCCGGGCAGCCGCTGCTCGGCTGCGAAACTAAGTGTGCAACTTCAGTTCAAACACATTGTTTTCTTTAAGACCATTTAAATCCTGCCCGGCATTTAGATTAGCTGAAATCTCCCTTCTGCATTTAAAGTCGTTTTCAAGTTGGCCTGAAACAATGTCTTCCCCTTGGTTGCTTAGATCTTGCATTGCTCCCAAAATATGGCTTTCAGTACTGGCCTGGTGGAGGTGGGATCTCCCATCAGGAGAGCAGCAGGAGCCCCTGCACCGGCACCTTGCAGCTTCTGCTGCCGCCCAGCTGCAGACAGTGCCTCCCTCTCACCTTGCAGCCTCCTTCCTCAGCACGTTTTCCAGCGGAGAGCGGGACTTGGCAGGGCTCCCCTTGGCTCCCCCTGTGAAAGCAGTCTCTGCGACCCAGTGAAGCCCAAGAGGGGATGCTCTGGAAGGAAATGTCCATTAGCAAAGCACTCGATAACTTCTGCTTTCTGATTTATTGCAGTCACTAATGTCTGAAAATCATCTAGTGCTCTGGCTTCCTCTCTTGGCAAGAGGTGGCAGAGCTGGCTGGCCTGCCAGATTAAGTTATAACAGCTTCGGGAAGGCTCTGATGTCTCTACCAGCGCTCAGACATCCAACACTAACCGAGGACAAGACAGTCCCGAGAAGCTTTTGAACAAAGCAGAGCTTTCAAAGCCGTTCTCTCTAGAGGTGCAATTATAAAGGGGAAGGAGGAGCACGATTCCCCCCCCGCCACATCCCCACGCCAGGGCGCAGGCTGGTGCCTGTGGGGTCTGAGGCCGTCGCTGTGCCCAGCCTCACCCTCGCGGCAGGTAACGTTACGTCCCCGTCCTCAGGTCAGCGCCTCTGGGGGACATCGAAGCGTGAGAAGGGAAAAAATCCCTACTGTGTCTGCTACGAAAGATGAGCAAATACCCACTCTGAAAAGTTGGTGTCCAGAAGTGTAACTTTCCCCTCCTTCATCAGAATTTGGGCGGATCTGACGCAAAACTCACCAAAAGTGCACGCCTGTAAATACCAAGCGTGTTAACAGGTTAAAGTAAATCCAAAGTAACATTTGAAAGCTGAAAGATGAAAGTAGATCACAGGCCAAAGATCAAACAATCTAGAACCACTTCTAAGCCTTTTAGTGCTGCAGATTATTAGCATTTGAAAGTGAAGAGCATTAGTGAAAAAGAGGATGGGGGGAGCAGGAAGGAATTTCAGTCGTGCAGATAAAAAGTGAAATAAGTGACAGCGGAAGAGGAAGAATGAGAATTATCTGGCTTATTACGCACCACACAAAAGGGGTGCATACACGCAACTGCATGCACATCTGGGAGGAACCAGCAGCTTGTTTTCAGCCCTCAGGTGAATATCTCAGGCTCTGTCTCTGCTGGACCAGTCTGTGTTGTCTCCAAAAACTGCTGACGGTTTTTGTTGAGCAGGTTTTCATCTGCGTTTGTGACAACGGCCAGGAACCACCAGCTGTGAAGAGGGGCCCTGCCCATCAGCCTGGGGGTAGTGAGGCCAAAAACTCCATCTGTCCCCGGCTGTCTCTGGGCTGGGGGCTCGGAGGGGTTCGGGCGGCAGGACGGTTCCTGCCCCCTGGCTGCTCTTCATGCCTCTCTCTTTGCAGGTGCCGGGCTGAGCCTGGCCCTGGGGGCGCGTGCAGCAGCTTTGGCTCGTCCAAGTGCAAGGCACCTCCTCTATTTGCAGCTTCAGCAGTCTCAGAAGAGAGGCCAGGAGGTAATGGAGCACAGAAACCAAACTCTTCTTTCCAGCATGCAGCAGGTCCTTCTGCACCATTGATGGAACATTTGGAGGAGAAATATCCAAAAGAGAGCAGCAGAACTGAAGGCTAGGGCATTTGGTGCCTGTTACCAACATCTCGATCACTCTGAGTTGCCCAGTAGAGACAGGTTTTTGAAAAAAACATTAAACTGGAAAATTAAGTAATGTACTGTACTCCTGTATTTATAATTAACTTGGTGGTGCAGTTTTACTGTCAGGGAAAAGCACATATGGAGCATATTCCCTTACTAATGGTCACCTGCTTTGTGTAGGAGCTCCCAGCCCAGCTGTGCCCCTCCAAGGTCACACAAACCGTGCTCGTCTTCCTCCTCTTTTAACCTTTCCTCTTCTTCTACCGGCCTGAAGTACTCCTCTGCTGCGACTGTAGCCATCATACCTCAGGGATCTTAATGACCTCTGGGCTCCATCGTGCAGGGATGTCTGAAAGCGCCCCGTCCCTGGGGTGCAGAGGGAGCTACTGCACCGGGCAGCAGCGCTGGGAGGCGGGGGCTCTGCCCCCCCGGCAGAGCACCACGGTTCAGGTGCAGAGCCTTATCCCTGGTGATAACCCACGGCGATGTCCGACAACACCAGGAAAGCTTACAGCACTGGCAATTAGAAAAGAGAACGCATTTTGTACCCGCAGCCTGGGCCAGCCAGCTCTGGAGCCAGTAAAGCAGAAGCTTTTATTTCATGGTCTCTTTACGCAGCACAATTGCCTTTTAACCTCTTTCGGCTAAATGTGGTACGTCTCCAGAGTCTAAGAAGGCTCAAGTTAGTTCCTGCTGGTTTAACTTACGCCAGCCAGTGTATATTCCCCTGAAATATTTAGATTCGCATCTGTATGTGGCCACACGCAGGCCTGCCCGTGCGACCCGGGGCTGGGACGCTGGCGGGCGCGGGCGGCTCAGAGCCGGCACTGCAGCTGCTGGGAGGCACGGGGGGGTCTGCACCCCCTGCTCCGACTCACAGCTTCGTGGTGTGGAACCCGCAGCGTCTTTGCTGCCCTTCTGCTGATTTACATATAGCAGTAATTGAATGCAATTAGGCCCAACCGAGTGCACAGGTATCTAGCTCACATCGCTTTCGACTGCAGTCTTTTTTCTCTGTTTCAGGGTTGCCAAAAATTCTCCTAATGTACGTGTTGTGGGATTCTGTTAATTAATGTTTGCAAAAGCTTTCTGCGATATTGTCCTTTGTGTATTCTTTTTGTTACCTGGGTACCGGGATGAAAGCTGCCGCAGCAAATAAGACATTAGCTGATCCCCCAGCAGAAAGCGCTCCGAGGTGGAGCCCGCGCCTGGCGGGAAGGGCTGCGCCGGAGCTGCCCCTTAGCAGACGGCACCACGGAGCCGGCAGGAGGGGACCCGGCCTGGTGGCAGGGGACTCCGCTCATCCCCTCCTCGCCCGCTCTGCTGCTACCAGAGACCCTGGGCACCTTTGTTTATCTCAGGTGCTCCTCTGTGTGGCTGCAATTGCAAGTAGCAAATTATGAGAGAGAGGGAGAGGGAGGCAAGCGACTGCCATACCTATTATATGCAGCCTTGGCTGTAATAAACAGTGAAGTTGACTATTCCCAGAGGGACTTGCTAATATAGGAGATTGATTCACTGCAGTGTAACCCCCCAAGGGCTTTACACACAACTCCAACTAAACTTCCTATAAAATCAATCCAGCCTTTTCACCACTTTTGACAGGGTGTTCTAATATTAATCTACTCTCCTTGTCAGTCAGCTCCACTAACAAAGGCTTTAATGATTTTAACCAGGCATAATAAATACTACACAGGTAGGTGGAGGATTCCTGGATCCCTCTAGAAGAAAAAAAAATCCCTCCTTTCTGCAGGTGAAGGACTCGGATTGCTGCCAATAACAATAAATAATAATAAATAATAGTAAAATAATAATGATGGTGGTGACAACACAAACAGCTTCCAGGCCAAGGCTGGACCTGGGCAATGAACGCATCACGTACCTCACCTGCTCCAGGAGCGCACACAAAGCAAGGGCTTGCCCTGAATAAGATGCCGTGGGTGCAAAGGCGCAGGGCACCTGCGGTGCCAGTGCCCAGCGGTGTGAAAGACAGTGCCTAGGAGGCAAGTCAGCCTGATGAGCTCCAGCATCGCAATCCAGTCTGCAGTTAGCCTCGGGCGCCTGGAGGAAACAGAGTTTTGTTGTAAAAAAATGTAAAGCACCTGGCCCCTGTGATTAAGCCCAGCATAGACTACTCCCTTTCTCCTGCATCATTTCCACATCTCTGCTTCTGACTCACCGCTAAGTTATCCTCCCTGACAGTTAGACAGACAAGAGCCCGCCTTGGTTTGTTCACACTGTAATTAGGAAAGTCCTTAGCTTCCTAAATGTGTGCAGGGCAGGCTCCGAACACCCAACAGGATGGAAACATGACATGAAATCCCTTTCCAGACCCATGGAGCACTGAGTTACGGAATCGGTAGGAAAGCGCAGTGCGAGACAGAGCAGGCGTGGAGCAAGGGCTGAGGGCTGCTGGGAGCCCGAGAGCCGGGCTGAGCGCAGCTCCGCACCTCGAGACCAGGCTGCAGGTCAGCGGCGGGGTTTGCTCACCCTCCTCCGGTCAGCAAAAGCCCCGGGGTAGAGCCTCGGATGCATCTCTGCGGCTTCACCTCCATGGTCTACTGCAAGCCTCCCCACAGAGCTGTGGGCACCTCTGATTTCCCCCCACCCAAACTGATTCTTCCCACCTGTGGTGCGAGGAGTCTCAGCAGACCTCATGTGGAGGAGGTAATCGGGCTTGTTTTCATGCTAGGTGGGTCTTAAAGACAAATTGCAGACTGTGGTGAGATTGTTTTTATAGCATGCTTGCTCTTCCCTCGTGCAGCCTCCCTTTCCAGACCCAGCCAGCAGTGCTGTGTTGAAGCAGCTGCCCTAAACACAGTCATGTTTAAACAAAAACTTTGTTTTGGGCACAGGCCAAGGCTGGGCTGATTTCAGCTGGGTCAGTATTTATTTGTTTACTTTGGAAGAAACAGTTTGTGGAGAGAGGAGCTCTGTGAAGGCGCTGCCACGTGCAGCAGTGCCGTGCTGCTGCTGCACCAACCACGCATTTTTCATTGAGCAAGCGAGTGACTGGGCGTGTAAACTGCGTACAACTTGTCAGCACGCTCATCACTGCCACTGCCACCTCCAACGACGAGGCGCCTGCCTGGGGCTGAAGTAACTTGCTCATCTCCTTCCCCAAGCCGTCCCGGTTCGCGTTTTTGCGAACGCTTTCATGAGGTGCTACTGCACGGGCTGGGCTGCCAGGTGCCCCGGCCCTGCTGGCTCAGCCGCTGGTCGGGCATGCTCGTGGCTGGTGCGTTAGCTGGGGACACTGGGGACATGCTGAGCCTCCCTTGCTCAGCCCAATGATCCATTTTGAACACGCACCAGCGTGGCTGACAGCAGCCTTTGGCTTCGAGCCTCAAGCCATGCTGCTGTCATTGCAGCGTCAGACAGCTTTAGGGCAGATCTTCAGGTGGTGTAAGCTGCGAAAGCGCTGCTGAGCTCCGCGGGGCTTTGCAGGGCTGAACGTGCACACCTCGGCTTTTCCTTATTTTAACAGAACAGAGTTTTTAAAGAGAGACAACAGAAATCAGAGGAGAAGGCTCAAAGGGATGATCATCTGAATTGATCTAGCAATTAACAAGTCCAAAAAATCGGCAGGATCCCCTCATTGTGCTTAATTATATGGCAAATGGAATTGCAAATATTTACTCAAAATTAATGTCACGCAGGCATCATCAGAAAATCCCAGGGACATTTCTTAAGGATCACCTTAATGTCTTTTGCTGGAAAAGGAGGTCCTGAGTGGGTATTACACTACCCATAATGTTATAAACAAATCTAATGGTTTGCTTGCTTCCCCCTTCAACAAAACTCTTAATTATGTATCTTGCAAATGTGCTTGGAAAATGGATTAGCTGCACCAGCTGTTTGCTACCATGGCAGAGTCTTTCCAAAGCGTTTGTAGTGGCTCCAAAGTATTATCCACGTTCCCTGCTCTGGCAGCACAAGCATGTGATGAGGAAGGATCTGCGTTGGTTTGGCGTGGAGATTAGCCTGGGCTTTGTAGACCAGACGCAAGGTATTTTGCTGGAATCAGTCACAGCTGCCTCTGCTCGCAAGGCAGGAATCAGGACAATTTGTGCAAGGTTGGTTTACTTTGTTGTGTACATTGCTTTGCAGTAGGATGGCAGGAGAAAATACAGAAGAATTTCAAAAACAAACAACCACCACATTAAAGGGATTTATCTCACAAGCAGTAGCTTCGATGAGGTGTAGAGGGGCAGGGAAGAGCAAGCAGGCGGCGACTTTGCACTGGGCTTAGCAGAGACAGAAGAGTCAAAAGCAAGAGACCGGCCTCACAGCCAAACACTGCGTTTCGGAGGCTGCGGTGAGAGCCAGCTGCAGCCAGCCCACGAGCCACAGGGCTGCTCGGTCGCCTTGCTCTGACGCAGCCCATATGAGCCCAAGTCAGGTTTCAAAGCATCTCAAAGGAAGGAGGTGACACGGCAGAGGGGTTGATGGCCTGGCGGGTCCGGAGCGGTGTGGTTGGACGAGCTGCTGCTGGTGCAGACTCTGCTTGGCTCTAGCGCTTCGGGCCACCTGTAGGAAAAGGGCAATCTTCCGCTCAGCGCTGCTCGTTCCAAGTCCCAGCTTCGTGAGAGGCTGGGGAGCCCTCAGCCAACAGGAGTGATCAAAGAGGATCGTTTATTATTTACAGTCGGCGGAGCCAACTTTTTGTTCTGTGTTTATTCAGTGCTTGGCATAATAATGTCCTTGCGCAACCATATCCCTGCCTGGGACCAGGCGTCCGGAGGAGCCTGCAGGCATGAGGAGCGCGACGCGCTCACTGCGGGGACGGGAGCAAGTGCTGGGAGCCGGCCGGAGCATCACCCCACTGGCCCCCAGCGCTCCAGCAGCCTTGCTGCCGCCTTCAGAAATGCGCTTGAGGGCATGCACGGGTCCAAACTGCACATGGCTTATCCTGCACTGAAACGAGCTGAGTGGAAGTGTCCTGCGTGGGCTGAAGCATCGCCTGCAGAAAGGCCGCAGGGCCCATGGTGACCGGCCACGGGCTGGAAGGGGTGACACGTCCGATGCCTGCTGCCAGCGTCCCTCGCTGCCTTGGCTCTTTCCCATATTCATCTCCAATGCAGACGAGGAGCCATCCTTTAAATAAGCTCCCGAGGACACCCATTAATAAAATGCTACTTATCTCTGCGTGCTCTGAAATAGCTAGGTGGGCAGTGCACCGTAATGGAACTTTTAGCTCAAGTAGCAATGACTTTGACCGTGCAAAATTACACTCTATTCTGGCCAAATTAACTAGGTAATGCCTTGCATTAGTGTAAAATCCTCCATCAAACCATGAAGGCTGCCATTAAAAACGCTCAAGGCCAAAAAAATATGGTGGTGGGGGGAAGGCATTGTGTGCAGTTAACAACCTGAGAGGCTGATTCTCCACTGACTTGCACCTCACGCTGCCCTTCGCACGTGGGCAAGGCGGGGACAAGGCAGGGAGGAAACGCGAACACCTTCGCTCGGGTGTAGCGGACGCTGCCGGAGGCAAGGAAGGACAGAGGGAGCACCGTGCTGAGCGGGGCCGTTCCGGGGCTCCGACCCGCTCAGCCCCACGGCGGGGCCGGGGGCTCTTCCTGAGCCCAGGCACTGCCCAGACCCTCGCCCACCCGCACGGGCAGCTCGTAGCTGCGCTGCAAACTCCGTCTCCTCCTGCCCACGTAGGCAGGAGGTGCGGGCTGCGTACATTAGCGTTTCCTTAATTCTGCCAGTGCTCCTGAATCGCACTGATCACAACTCAGTGGGTTTCGCACCGGGCGCGCTAGCAGGCTCATTCAGAAACGCCATTTCTGCTCTGCCTCCTTCCCAGGACGGGCGGCCGGGCCATGCCGGTGTCAGCGCCGCTCGCCCGCCCGAGCCGCAGATCTGCTCCCCGTGCGCGTCCATGCCCGCGCTCACGGCGACGGATGAGCACCCTCCTGCACACGCAGACGGGCAGCGCGGCAGCAGCTGGCAGCCCAGCCTCACAGCTAACGTTAACTCCGCACCCAGCGATTATGAGGGGGCAGTTTCGGCGGTCCCCACCCGACCGGCCGCGTCTGATGCCCACTGCTGTGGCCAGGGCCCTGCGCAGTCCCCCCCGTTGCGCCCTTCTCCATGGGACGCGGCTTCTCCCCTGGGGCAGTGGCTGCATGAGGTGTCCTCTGGTCGCATCGTGGGAGCAGGAGGCAGCCGCGCATTGCACACTGAGGACGGGCACGCTGCGTCAGGGTGCTAGCGATCGTGTTTCATGGCCAAAAATGCCTCTCTCCTTTAACTCCCCCACCCAGGGAAGGGAGACCGTGCTTGCTGTCATTGCTGCGCAGCTTTGTACATACAGCGATGTTTTTCTTTTTCTTCTTTTTCCATTTTTTGCCTGTTACTTCAGATCAAGCTGGGGGAGTTGTCTATTAATAGGTGATCCGGCAAGCTTGAACAACTCAAGCAGAAGAATACCTGGAAGAAACTAAAGGATCTCTGACTGAAGAATGCACAGACATCAAATGAGGCTTAATTAGGAGAACACAACTTTCGTATTAGCGCTCCCCATCCATGTGACACAGGCAAAGGGAAAGGGAAGAAACTGCCAAAGAGCTTATTTGTTTTGCAATTACGGATGAAATAAAAAATTACTTGGTCTAATTAGGCCTCTTTTAGTAAGAGAACCATGCAAAATAAACTCCATTTCATTATCAATGCCAACACAATTCTCTCTTGCGCTTTACATGTTTAAGTGAAAATGTGGAAGGTCAATTTGCTATGTAAATTTTCACAAATTTGGCTAAACTAAAACGATTACCCTAATGCATATGCAAATTAGCTTAATTGATAATGACTTCTCTTGGTAACTTTAAAGAAAGGGAGGGGGGAAATTATTCCAATTGTGACAATCCTCTAAAGTGTCTTTGCCCAATAAAGAAATGATATCTTGACAAATTAAAGAGAATATAATGAAATCAGATTAATTAATGCTAAGACCAATTAGCACATGCAAAGAGAGAGTGAGAGATTTACAGAAGCAAAATTCACTAGAGAAGACTACAGGAATTCATCATCTTTCATAAAGACATTTATATACCTTAATATTCTTTGGAGTACTGAGGAATTCTTTGCTTATACAAGTAGCTTGCTGTTAAAATAGACACTTTTGCTCATTGGGAGGAAATGAAACAAATGCGGAAGCAAAAGTGCCTCTGCGTGGTGCTTGAGCGATGAGCCCTTGGACCTCCCTTTGCCCGGCCAAGGCTGCTCCCCGACGCTCGTGAGCAGCCAGCTGGGCCCAGAGGTCCTTCGGCTGCCTCCCGGCTGGCCAAGCCCCCTCCTCGCCGCTGCCAGCCCCCAGCAGAGCCCCAGGACGTCCCCTGCCAGCTGCCTTCCCAGCTGCCAAAGGGCTTCCAGCTGCCTCCTGCATTTGCCACCTGGTGCAGAGCGCGGGCAGCTGCCTTCCAGGGCTGCAGCTGCAGATCAGCCCGTGCCCATCAGCACCCACACAGAGCACTTCAGCCATATCCATGTCCTCCAAAATCCTGCAAACACCTACCCCTTCACCCAAATTTTGCAGAGAAAGGAAGCGCGGCAGCGGGGGCACGGGGCAGAGGTACACCCGCGAAGGAGAGGAGAGGTCTTTACCTTCACTGGTGCAGCGGAGCTGCCTGCCGAATTCAAGGCCGTGGACAGTTGCGCACGAGGCTTGCTGCTTTTCTTTTTTAATGCCAGTATAAATCAGGAACAAAGGCAGGGAAGGCAGCAGATTTGCATTGCTGTAAATCTAGGGACAGTGAGAACATGAGCGGCCCCGCAGACGCCAAGTGTAAATGTCAGGGACGCGCGCCCACCACAGCCCAGCCCTCACTGCCTCCTGGATGCACTCCTGCCTGCAGCGCCCGGCTCCATCGTTTCCTCCTCTGCTTTTGTGCTGGAGCCCTGAACGGGCAGGACAGCGCCTGCCACAGTGGCCGCAGCCGGGCAGTCCCACTCCCGCCTCACGTCGCGTGGCCACGCGCCGAGCTGTCCCCGTCCGCGCTGCGCCCACGCGCCGTGCCATGCCACTGCCGCGTGCCACGCGCCTCTGCACTGACGGCCGGGGAGGCAGATTGATTCCGGCCGCAAGGTCCAGAGGGGTGAATGCTCACTGAATTTATGAGGGGAAAGAGAGGTGACAGGGAAGACATAAAAGCCCTGGTCCAGCAGCATGCTTTGGCCCAGGTTCACATTTAAGCTGGTGAATATTTGGCAGCCACTCGTGCATTTCAGCGCTTCCCTGGAGATGCCCAGCACGGTCCGACGGGCCTGACCCTGCCCGCTGTAGTGCCCCTGGCCACTGCTCAGCCACGCTGGGCTGTCCCAGAGCACGTTAATTACACCACGTGGAAAGTGACGACTCAAAACTCTCCCTACTACCACTATAAAACTCATATGAAGTAATAAAAATAATTACCAGCACCACTGTATGTAATATCCTTCTGTGTCATCTCTCTCCTGTTGGCAATAAAGCTACCTAACAAATTAACTATAAGGGAGGGCCCGTTTATTTACCTTGTAATTAGACCATGCTGGAAAATGCTTCATATACAGTGTCACATGGACAGGTATAAATTAAGGATGCCGGCATGCAGCGGCATCCCCGTGCAGTGCTGGGGCTGGGGGTCCAGACCAGACCCCTGCGGGAGGCAGGTCCCACGCCACCTCGTCCCCCAGCACTGCGGGCACATTACTGGGACAACGTTTCTCCTTGTGGGGGTAGGAACGGGCAGTTATTCCTATTTTATGAACAGGAAACTGAGCCAGAGAGCAATCAGCTTAGGAGGGGCACAGATGGGCACGATGCTTCTAAAATGAAAGCAGGAATAGAAGAAGGGAAAAAAGCTCACAATTCTTGTTGTTGCATGTCCAGTACGTGGTGCTGGGGTCGGTGCCCTCCCTGTGGTGATCGTCATTCACCGCTTGTGCAAGGCCTGGCCTCCATGGAAGAGGTGGCTGCTGGAGCACCAAGCTGCAGCGCAGGATGCCCAACCGGGAGACCTGGCTGCCTGCTCCCAAATAATTGAGTCTCCGTAGAGGGCAGGCAAGTAGGTCAGTGTGCGTGATGGAGTGCTCTGGGGCCCGGAATTTTCTGATGGCATTATCGGAGTTCTTCAGATAGCTGAACTACTGAATAAGCACTATTGCAGGCTTTGTGGCACCGCTCCGCTAAAGTTCGTATCTCCAGTGCATTACCTCACCCTGGCCATTCGGAGAGGGGAGAGAAAAAAGGTCATTCTCTTTTTTTTTAACAAAAAAAAAAGAAAAAAACTCCTCCCCCAAAATCATACAACAAAGCCGCGTCCAGAAGCCCTGGGCAGCACAGGCAGTGGAGGTGGTGAGCAAGGGCCAGGGGAAGGCCGGCGGTGACCTCTCTGGCTCCCTGGTGGAGACCGGGGCGCAGAGGGCTCACAGGACAGAGGGGTCCCCAAAGCCCCGCAGCACTGAGCCGCGAAGCACGCTGTTGGGGGGCACCATGCGGGCAGCCAGGGCCCCCCGGCGTGGCACGGCAAAGGGGGCTGAGCCGCAGCGCAGCCCGCCGGTATCCCCATCCCTGCCTCCAGCACGCGCCGAACGTGAAAGCTGTGCCGTCAGGGTGGTGAAACTCATCAATTTCTAGAAATCGCCCAGACAACACTTTCTGACATACATTAGACTGCAGCATTTATAAAACTAAATCAATTGTACTACTAAACTCTGCTTACAGCCCTTATTTGCTTGCAGCCCCGATCATCCCCTGCCACAAGCGAGCGCTTGCTCGGTCCTGCTTTTGCGCTGCCAAGCAAGGAGGCTCGCTTTGCACCGGGACAGGAGCCCTAGCGACAGCCAGCTCCCGCCCGGGAGAAGCAGGGCCGTGGTGCTACTCGCCTCCCCCTGCTCACACCCCTGCCCATGCCCTGGGCATCGCCCCAGCGACGCAGGGAACACGTCTGGTGAGGATGGAGGTCCCTCTGGGATGGGTCAAACTGGGCTCTGCTGGGAACATCCCGCGCCCATTTAAATACATGTGCGTGTGGAGACAACGCCTTGGACGGATGCTTTTGCCCCCTCCTGTGAACCTGGCAGAGCTGGGGGTGGTGGAAGGAAACCTTTTGCTGGATTTATTTCACTGCAGTCAGTTGTGTGGCGTCTCCCAGTTTGTTGGCGCCTCTAGAGCAAAACAGGCCCTTTCCATCTCATTGGCGTTATGCATGAGCTAGGATAGGAAATGAGCAAACATGCTGCTTGGATAAATACCCTGAAGAGGGTCTTTCCTTCCTTCTCTTACTCTGCCACCCTCTTTTCTCTCTCTCTCTGTCTTTTCTTTCTTTTTTTTGGCATTTTGTTGTCTACAAAGACAGGCGGTAAAAAGGAGAAAAAAGCTGTGCCTTTAGATCATCAGCAGAAACCTCTCTTCACTCCATTTTCCTCTGCTATTTGTTAAACTGTAAAACATTAAAGAAAGAACCGGGGGGGGGAAGATGTGTTTTTTTGACTTTGTCTCTCATTTGTTAATTGTGTTCATCAGTGAAAATCATTCGTTGTAGAGATGGGGAGAAAAAAAAAGGGGGGGGGGAAGGAGCTGATCATATGCAGGGGAAATAACTCAGATGTGAAAATACTTCGGAGTAGGAGATTGCACTATTTATTCACACAAGCGTCCTGCTGTGCCTCAGAAATGCAGTGATTTAATGAGCTGCTGCAAAGGTGTTTGTTATTAAGAAATTCTGTCTCTGGTTGTTCTCCCCCGTGTGATTAGGACGGAGCCCGGCAGAAGTTCTGACTCGGCGCGTTATTAAAGATTTAGCGGCTCTTCCCTCCCTGCTCCCGGCTCCGCAGCGCTTTTGAATCCGTTCCAGAAATAAACACTGTACAAGCTGAACAGGGCTTGTTCGGCGCAGATGCCGAGTGAGAGTTAAGAAGAAATTAGGAAGGCATTTGTGTTAACAGATGTTCTTCCTCTCTGCCGGGGATCTGCGCGAGCGGGGTGGCGGTGTGGAGCCTGGCGGGAGCGGGGAGGGGACCCTGCCCCGGGCATCCAGGGGATGCCGAGACCCATGGGGACAGGGACCAGTGGAGGATCCAGGGGACCACCCCACGTCCCCAGGCTGTGCCACCCAGAGGGACTGCCTCGGTCCCTCTCCGTGTCCCTTGGCAATCAGAGATGC
Organism: Chauna torquata; assembly: GCA_013399475.1. Lineage (NCBI taxonomy): Eukaryota > Metazoa > Chordata > Aves > Anseriformes > Anhimidae > Chauna > Chauna torquata. Next base: position 262,263 of record VXAL01007522.1, on the reverse strand, counting down.
ACTCCGCAGGAGGAGCACCCGTCCCAACTGCACTGAGCGGGTCACCAAAGCCACCTGGGGATGCTTCATGTGCAGCCTGGTGCTCACCAAACCTTCCTCATGTCCGCATCCCTGAGCCCGCGCTGCCTGGTACCGGTCCCCCCGCCTCGCCCTGGGACCTCCCGGCACTCCTGGAACGCAAATAAAGAGCAATAACGGGGAAGTTTCTGCCGCGCCCCGGTCCCCAGCGATTTTAAACACGCTCCACGCAGCATGTCTGCTCTGATGCTTTGGTGGAGCAGAGTGTTTCTCCTTTCAAGTCACTCAAGCACCGCTATTACTCCGAGGCTAAGCAGTGCTAATGGAGAAAGCATTCCAAGTTTCATTTTCCTCTGTAATGGAAAATGCAAGAGTGAGATTTCAGTCTGTGAGCACTTCTATGAAAAAACAAATATCTTTATTGGCACTGGACAGCCTGCCAATCAGCCACAAAATTGCTGGCTTCTCTTTCTCCCCTGAAGGAATGCCTCTGCATACAAAGATACCGGAAAAACTTCAGGGCCTGGAGGATAAAAGGGCCTTCTCTGCCTTTCATTGGGTGATTTGCAATGCATTGCTTCAGCATAATTTCCCATCTCCACCGCTCACAAAGGAAGCTCTGTTGCTATCTGTGAGTTTAATAATTTCTGTTCCCTACACCTTGCATTCATAATGCATCCTTCAACACCTCAGCTTATGCTGCCCAGCCGGGCTGCGACTCTGCCTGAGCTCTGCCTCTTAGAGCTAAAACAGTAATAAAAACAGAGGCTTAACGTTCAAAAGAGACCTCGAGCCAGGGAGCGGGCGGGCAGCGGGGCGGCCTCTAACCCTGCAGCCCCTGAACCAGGGACGGGCCTTCTGGAGGGACTTTGTTCAGAGAAGCATCCCTTGTCCCAGCCCAGCCGGGGACCAGCTGGTCCCCTGGTCTCAGCCCTGTCACCTGATAAGGGCAGGGATGGGTGAGGAGCAGCGGTGCTCACAAAGCGAGTTGCTCTTTATTCAGAGCCAAAACTCCCTCCAGAACCATACTGAAACGATGAATAACTTGCACATTCACATCTTCCCAGGTACGTGGCAATCACCTCCATGTGGCCTCTGTACCTCCAAAGTACCAGGCGCACACACCTGGGGCCAAGCAGATTTCATGATTATATCCTTTGGGGGCTTTTTTGACTCACACCACCCAAGTCTGCATGTTTCCCACCATCACAATGAGGGAAACTGCAGAAAACTCGTTGCCACCTGCTTTCAGATGGGAGGATTTGCATAAGTTATTCCCCAAAGCCTTTAGTCCCCACAGGACATATTCTTTATCCATTTAGCCAGGAATTCAACTATTAAAAGCCTGCAGACATACAGCATTTGTAAAATTAGTACAAGAGGCTCCAAATAATCCATGGCTCCATCTGTTATGTGAGCCACGTGTCATCATCTCTTCTCCCTGTTGCTTTCCAAGGGGAGAACACACACCAAGATTTCTCGGGTAAGCGCAGCGCTGCCTGTCTGTGCTATGCCTGCTGCACGTGTGTGCGAGCGAGCACCACTGAGGGCGAGGCTGGAGACGGACAACACGCCCGAGTGAGGAAGAGGCAACGTGGGAGGCAGTGGCCTGTGCACAGAGGCATCGTCTGCCCGTCTGTCTGTGTGCCTTCAAGGACACGGGGCTGGCGGGGCTTCGCTGAAGGAGCGGAGCCGCTCAGGGCAGCCTCCACACAGCCTCTCCAGCCAGGAGGGCTCCTTGCAGCAGGGAGAGGCCTGGGGCTCGGCTTGCTCTCCCCCAGGAAGCCTGCGGGATGGTGCTCATTTTGAATGTGGTACAATTAATTGTTTCAGCTGGATGCCTCTTCCAGAAGCATCTTTAGACAGTGAAGGCTTTCTGAAGAGATAATTGCAGTGTTAACCTAACAAAATAATTTCCTTCCAACAGACGAAAACAGAACGTACAAAGCTGTGCTTCCACAGACGGCTCAAGTTACCGCACCGGGCAGTGCACGCTCAGCCCGATGTCAGCACCCAGCTCACGGCAGGGCTCCGGTAACACCCAAAACTACCTGAGAGCTCCAGCTGGTGTCTGCCTCCTCTGCAGCTGCTGGATCTTCCTCCCTGCCGTGCTCAGAGCAGTTCTCACATGGCCCCAGCACAGTCCCCCATTTCCCAAGCCCAGGAAGGGTGAAGCAGAGACGTCATCTCGGGAACAGGTGAACAATCGCTCTTCAGCGGGTGTCAGTGCCCGGACCTTTGTATTGGCAGCATTAAATAAATGTCTGTTGGCTTTCACTCACCGCTGCCTGACCCTTTTATCAAAATGCATCAAAAGGCTTCTCCCACATCAGACAGGAGCTCTTTCACAACGGCGAGGAAAGGAAGATGCTCTATTATTTATCAGGACAGCCCTTACAAAGTTTTGCCCGAGTCACAAGGAGGTGAAGTGTCCATCAGACTGGTATTTTTGGCAACCGCCCGGGGAATGAAAGCAGAGCCTGTCGGCACAGCAGTGGTGCCGCAGCCGGCACGGGGCTGCACCGGCTGTCGCTGGGAGAACCCCGCAAGCCAGCACCTCGCTGAGGGCCTGGCACGAGGCTTGGCAGCCTCAAGCTGAAGGACTCCACGATGCTTGGGTGGTGCTGTAAGATGCGGTGTAATTAGCTGCTACCATCACATGGCGTAATTAGCTGCTATTATCGCATCGCGGCAGAAGTCTCTGCCCGAGGAGGCAGAGGACCCGGTGCCATGCTCCACAGCCTTCCTCCCCGTGGGAGAGGCCAGTGGCTGCACACCCCGGGGGTTTCTGTGCCCCAGGCTGGTGTGCTCCCCACCGCACTATTTGACATGAATTGTTTTTCCCCTCCGAGCAAGCATGCCAGCCATTTCCTAGTTTCCATGCCAGGAAACCTGTGGGCTTTCACTCTGCCCTGGGCCATGAGACCGCCGCGCACTCCCCTGCAGAGCTGAGCGCATCAGCCTTGCTCTGCCTCCATCCAGCTCCCAGCGGGCTGCAAACACGTCCTGCACAACACCCGGGCTTCACGCAGCACTGCCTGCATTCAGACCGCATCAGAGAAGTACATCACAAAGCAATCGAGTTAGTGTCTGGCAGAGTGGCGACGGTGCAGAATGCAGCAGCCAGCAGGCTCCCAGAGAGCTCTCCCTGCTCCTTGTGCAGGGTGCGCGCGCAGCAGCCGGCCGACATCAATGCTCCCCGCGCCGAGCGAGATGGGTGCGCGGTGGCTGTGCACAGAAACCTCTGCAGAGCCTTCCCTGCCGGGCCGGCAGCTCCGCAGCGCTGAGAGCCCGGCTGGCCATGCACAGCTGCAGAAGTTTGCAAGGAAGCACGCATCTGTGTGTTTTGCACAGGTACAAAGTTCTGTAAGAATATTAAATTATTAATCCGCCAGAGTTGTCTCACACTCCACTTGCTGTGTGAACAGATCGTTAATTACCTGCCGTATACAATGGAGGAGGCAGAGGACACAGCAGAAAGCAGCATTAGAAGTGTTCGGTCCCTTGCACCCGGCCCCCCTCCTCGCAGCCCACCTGCATGCAGGATGAGACCCGTCCCGAGGAGACCCGTGCCCCGGCGGGTCACACAACTGCTCCGTTACAGGCGCAGCCTGCCGTGGTCTTATTTATTTATTTTTGGTACAGCTCGGTGTGTAGCACAACTGTACACAAATAAATAATTCAGACCACTAAAGACTGCTGCAGAGGCGACTTTCCTAGAGATTTAATGTTCGCATCCCTCACACTCCTGCCACAGCAAAAAAGAAAAATTACAAGTTGATCTACAGGACTGGGCTCCCCTCTCTCACTCCTCTGCTCCCTCGTTATAAATAAAGGCCGAGCCACTGGCAGGCTGGACGCACCCTGCGGGGGCGGTGGGCTGGGGACGGGGGGACGTGAGGTGCTGAGGGGGAGAGGAGCCTCCAGCATCACCTGGGGACCAAGCAGCACCTCCCCGGCTGCTTGAGCGTCCGTCCCCGTCCCTGTGCTCACAGCTGCACCGGCGGGCGGCTGGTCACAGTGAGGGCTGCTCCTCGCTCCCCCGTGCCCCTGGTGCCTCTCATGCAGTCCTTGACATTTTCTTTCTCAAGGGGCAAGTCCCTGGTGCATCCTCACAGAGTAATTGTGAAATTATTATGGTTGGTGATTTTAATTTAAATTGGATGGAGAAATGTTGTACTGCGGCTGACTCATTTGCTATGGATTTTCACTTAACCAAATTGATTAGTCAACCAACTAGACTTAACTTGAAAGTTGTAATCATTCATTATTAGATCTAATTTTCATGTTGCTCCCAGACTACGTTCAGAAATTGAACTGCAGAGACTTTAACAAAGTTCAGGCAGAGGGCCTGGAAAAATTGGGCTGCGAGGGCCAGCGTTGGCCTTGTCCCCCGGGGCTGCGCGCACCGTCCCGCGCCGCAGCGGCAGCAACCGGCTTCCCATGGAATTACCATTTCTTAGCAAAAGCAAAATATAGCACGCAACACGTCGCTCCTGGGGTTTATAATGAAAATTGAACAGCAAAAGAGCCTATGAGAAATCATCTGCTTCAACAAAACATGGTACCTGACAATAAAATCCTTCTGCTCGCACCCACCCCGTGTGCTTGGAGCACTGGTGTGGTGCAGAGAGGAGCCAGGGCACGACCACGGTGGGGACAGGGCTGGATCCAGCCCCAGCCGTGCATTCAATCCGGTGCTCCCCACCTCTGTGCTCAACCACAGCATCAGCATCCGTCCTCTCCAGGAGCACACATGGGGACAGAAGCCCCTGATCCAGGGCCAGGCAGCCAGCAGAGCCCCGCTGCCTGTCTTCCCACCTGTGCCCCTCATTTGAGAGCAGCTCTCTGCAGCTCTAATTACCACCTGGCACTGCAGAGGCCACTGTCTCTTTAAATAAGCAGGCTGCATGCCAATTAATACCTTTAATTAACAGTAAGGACTTGCTGGAGGGACCAGGGCTTGGTCTCCCAGATGGACTCTCTGCCTGTTGATCCAAGCGACAAGGCTCTGTTAGGGCAAGCTGGCCGAGACCTGCTGCCGAACTACTTGCCGTTCCCTGCCAATTAAAATGACTGCAAGGGAAAAGATACCTCTGGCAGGACAGACGGACAGGCAGCAAGGGACAGCCGGCACAGCCCAGCACCCTGCAGAGCACAGGAGCACTCTGGGGCTCATGGCAGCCGTTTGGGAAAGCCTCGGCTGCTTCGGAAAGAGAAGGGGCTGCAGAACGGCACGGCTGCTTCTGCAGGGGAGGAGGAGACGAGCCCCGCTGGGCACCACGGGAGCGCTCCCACGCTCTGCCTGCTGGTTGCCTCTCCCTGCCTTCAAATGTCTGTCCAATGGAAGACTAATTGTTAAATAAATACCTCTAGCTTGTATAAATATATATATATAACCACTACTGTTTAAAGTATATCTCCATTTACAAGATGGGTCACTGGTGCAGGTCACTCCAGAAGGGGTAAAATCATCATTAAGGAACTTTAAAAAATCATATTAGAGAAAGGCCCGTTGGAAAGGGTTCAGCTGTGCTGACCCTGTCTTGGGGCAGGGGGACAGGCAAGGCGAGGTCTTCCAGTGCCTCCCATCTGCGTTCTCTGGATCCTGTGGCTCAGCGGTGCACGAGAGGTCAGACCGCGGGACCTAACCCCTCCGAGTCGTCTCTGAGCTGATCTCCCCCTGCACACCGCCGCTCGCGACACGCCTGGCTCCGCAGCACTGGTGCTCCCGAGGCAGTACGGCTGCATTTCAGCTCCCCACCTTCTCATCCAAATAATTGTCATGGTAGCAGGTGCAGGAGCAGTGGGCCAGAGGGAGATCTTTATTCAAAGCAATGTATGTTAACGTCTCCAAAAGCTTTTAACGGAGGCCATTATTCCCACCCTGAGAATCGATGCATTTTAATTCCCTCTGAGCTATTTGTTTGGCTTTGCTTCTGTTTTTCAAACACGCGAGACACGTTTTACAAAACAAGGGAGCCCTGCAAGAGAGAGCGCATTGCATTTTCCCTTGAAACTACTGGAAGTTCATTTTCAAAGCAGGGCAGTTTTCTTGGAATCAATGCATATCAACCAAAATCAATAGTTACTTTACGCAGATGGGCTGAGACACCTAAGTGATAGCGCTCTATGGCATTGGTATCCAAATCTATATGTTTTCAACAAGTCAATGCATTTTAGCAGCTGCTACTGTCTTTTCACTTAAAAATAATCTGATTGCAGATAAGACTGTCCCTTTCCACTAAGTCCAGCAATACCCTCTGTGTATTTACTGAAGCCAACACATATTTACTTGAATCAAAACCTTTCCACTTCCAACTTTTTTCACACCAGCCCCTCTCCGCAGATGGGAGCTCCTCCGCAAGCTCTGCTCCAGCCTCTGTTGCCCCTTCTCTCCATGTGGCTGCCTGGACATGGACCGGCACCAGCCGGGCTGGGCCACAAGCCCCAGGCACGTTGCTGAGACACCCCAGTGCACAGGCGAGCACCCGCAGTGCTTTCCTGACCAGTTCTGCTCCAAGCCCCTCATAAGACAGGGGTGGCCATGGAGCCCGGCTCGCCGGGCGCACCAGCAGCACCGTGCTGTCAGAGCCCCCGGCCAAGGCTTAGTTGTTTACAAACCAATGCAAATCCTGCATTTAACGTTGAACCTGATAGTTCACTCCTCCTCTCAATCTGGGATGAAAACCATTGCTGAACAGGCACTCCAGCTCTTGACCACTTACATTTCTACTGACATTTCGTAAGCTTTTTCATCTGGCTTTGCTCTTCTGTAGCGCAATCACCAGCATGTCCAGGTGCGCTGGCATGAAAGGCAGCATGTAAGCATATTTTTGCAGGACAGAGACATTCAATTTAGTTAAAAGGCTCTGCCAAGTGCAGTGCCTTTAAGAAGAGAGAACTGCGAGTCCCACTTGTCCCAGATACTCGGGGAGAACTCCAGACAGGGAGATTGGCCAGGGTGAGTTATTTCCATCAAATGCTTCTGTGATGTTCAGAGGGAGGCATTTTCCTCTGCTTTTTTTCTGTTCTTCTTGCTGTATGCAAATCGCTGTTCTCTGTGAGTTATTAGATAACAAAGGGCTGTTTTCTCTGCAGAGACTTGCTTGTGTCTGAACCTTGTGAGAAGGATAATTAAGGAATGCCGTAGGAAGCTGCACGGAGGATCATTTCCACCCCTTCCCCAGCGCAGTCTCGAGGAGGAAGCTACAATGAGTTTCCTCCCATCTGAAACACAGTGGACCACGGGGGACGGAGGCAGCATGGGCACCTGACTTGCGGGGAGCGTAACAGCAGCCCCAGGTCAGCCCCACGGGCGCACGCAGGCGCCTGCTTCTTGCTTCCCAAATGTGGCCACATCCCCGGCTGCCCCATCCCTGCCAGCCGCGGGCCGCGAGCGGGGCATCCCCGGTGCGGCGATGGCCCACGGGTGCTTCTGGCCCGTGGTAAGCGTGGACGAACCAGGCACCCAGACGTCCCATCAGCTATTTCCTGGCTAATTGCTGTGTTCCCCCTCCCCAGCCCAGACTTCGGACTTTCACTGTGACTTCTTTCTTTTGACAAACGCAAGTTGCCTGACCCCCGTTTGCCGCCCCAAGGTGCTGTGAACGGGCAGTGCCACGAGGTGCTGCAGCCGCGCAGCGTCCCCGCTCCGCACGTTGCGGGACCTGCACAGCCCCGGGCTGCCCCCGGAGCCCCCCAGCCGCCCCCGGAGCCCTGTCCCCCCTTGCAGGCATCCCGGAGGCCCGGCGCTGCCCGCCGCGTTGCCATGGAGAAGATTTCTGTGCCAGCCGTGACACAAAGGAAATTGCGCTTTCCCGAGCTCGCCTGGGACGCAGCGCTAATGAGGAGGAGGAGGAGAAGAGTGGGAACAGGGCTGGCTCGCTTCCTTTCTATCGCTTTCTATTCCTTGCAGGAGGAAACGATAAAAAAAAAGACAAACAAGAAAACAGAGTGGGGTGGGAGGGGCCCAGCCTCTCCCCAGCCGAATGACGGAGCCGTTTGCAGCAGAGCGGGATTTGTGTTTGCTCACTCCCGTGCCACGAGGCCCCGCTGGGGGACGGCGGCGAAGCGGCCGGTGACAGCCGTGCCAGCTCCCCAGCCACAGCTCCCCGGCGAGGGGCTGCGTCTTCACCCCGCTGCCGGGAGCCGCCGGCTCCGCGGGCAGAGCCGAGCTCCGCAGCCGCCCCGAGCAGAGGGCATCAGGCTGCCCCTGGGGAGGGCAGCCAGGGGAGCGCAGTGCACGCGCTGCTTGGGCTCCTCTGCTCCGGAGGGGAAGGCTGAGAGACGCAGGGATGGGATGGGAGACGGCTGTAGAGAGGTGAGAGGACACACGGCTCTGGACGTGCTCAGCAAAGCAGCTTCGGTGCTGTGCCGCCATCCGTCACTGCAGTTCGTCCGGCTGAGCCTGGGGGGAGGAAGGCGGAAGGCCCTGCTTTCGTGCTAATTAGACAAATGCAGCCTTAGCCGTACGTGCAGGCAAGCGAGGCTGGGGTGGCAGGACAGCAAGAGAGCGAGGCCTCGGTGACAGGTAAACAGAGAGAGGGACATCCGCGCCCTGGGGCAGGCGGCACGTTGGCGAGCCAGGGTTACGCAGCCTCGAAGACCCCCCGCTCTGCTCTCCCCCAGCCCAGCCAGCTCACAACGCGCCCGCCTTGCTTCTCTCTGTGTTTGCACGTGGAAACGAACCCAAGCAAAGCCTGTCTGATGGCACAGCTGTCCCTTGTCCCTCATCTCCCCTTCACAGCAGCCACATCTCCAGGACGGCCCCGGGGCGTGGGTGCAGGGGCCATGGGGGGACCAGCCCGGCAGTGCTGGGGTGAGCAGCATCCCAGGCTCCACTCCACTGCCCCACCGCCTCCGCAGCCCGCTCAGGCTCATAAATTCTCATTTGCTCTATAGCATTTGATTTTTGAGCATCTCCCAGACACTTCCTCACTTTACTACAATTGATGGGATCATGTGTAATTTGTAAATGATATTAAGTGAGGTAATAACACTCTGGGAACTGAGAGAAAATCATAAATTATTAAAAATTACTGCACTGAAATGTTACTTCTTTGCTTTTGTACCTGACTGATGTCTCACGCTGTCTTCTCTGCCCCCAAGACCTTCAAACCTACTCTTCCCCATACATTAAACCTACATGGAACCCAATGGGTGAGGCAAGGGGTGAGCTGGAGGAACAGCTTAGCCAGCACTTCAGCGCTCTGCGGCTGAACTTCAGCGCAGGCACCGGGGATCTCGCTTCTTCCCTGAGACCTGTGTGGGAATGGCGCGGCCGCGCTGTGGCTGCGTTCAGACATCCTCTCTCTGAAGCTTGCCCTGATCTTGTCCAGTCATTAGCGCTCTGATTGCATTTGCTACCAACAGCAGCAAGCACAGCACAATCCAAGTACAGCATGCGGGCACGTGTTACCACCGACACCGCAGCGTCTCTCACCACGTACATGTGTGCGCTCCCTCCCTCACCAGCTGCCATATATTTTCTCTTTGTCTTTGCCAGCGTGTGCTCTTTGGGCTGTGCTCATCAGCACCTGATCTGCTGGAAGCCCGCAGAAACCCAGGTCCTTCCCTGGGTGTCCTCAATGCCCGCGAGCCCCCAGCTGCCCCTGGCTTGCCGTGCGGGCGAAGGACAGCTCTGTGGCCACGGCCGCCGCTCAGGACTGCCGCAGGTTCCTGAGTTCCAGGCACTGCTTGACAAGGGAGCAAGCTCATGCATTTTTCAAGGCGATCGATGCAGCCAGGCACCCTGTAGACATAATGACTGCATTGGCCAGGATGCAAAGACAGGCTGGGTGAATGACTCTGAGTCTGGTGTAATAGGCAGAGCCCTGGGAAAGCTAGGCATTATTTATAATTTAACTTATAATTTGCTGCTCAAACCCAGTGGTTTAAAGTGGTTGGATGTCAGCATGTCTTTGGAGAAGGGAGCGGGATGGGAGAAAGAAGGAGAGCGTAGTTTTTCCCAGCTCCAAAACCCAGGGTGTTTGAAAAGCTCCTCACTGAGGTTCTGACCTAGTTTGGAAGGCAAGAAGCAACCTCCATCATTGAAAAAAAGAAGTCAAAAACCCAGCAGGCTGTAGGAACGCAGACCCAGTCGCTGCACAGCAATCAGAGGCAATTTGGGAACAATGCCGCAGGTGATTATCCCAGATGCCAGCTCCAATCCCCCTGCCCACCAGACTGGCGTGGGAAGGCACTGGGAAAGGAGGAACCTGCCCTGGGTGAGAGCTGCTCCCCAGCCGCCAGCACCCCCCACCTGGCTGCAAAACCATCCTCCAGGATAACTCATCAGCACCGCACGGCGCAGCGGCCACCGAGGCAATGATAAGAGACGCGGTCTGATGACAGGCAGAGAGGCAATGCTCATTGCTGGTAGCAGGAAAGAAGTGAGGTTAGTATAAAAGTGTTTTGTCAAAACTTTTTTTCTCCTATGGAAAACAAGGTTTTCAATCAAACTGTTTCTGGCTGAAAGCAATCTGCTTTCTTTGAACAGCTTTCCAGATCCAGCAGCTTAGGCCAAAAACTTGTCGCTTCTAAGCCAGCTCTTTTCTCATCTTTCAGCAGATAATTTTTTATTTTCAGCAAAGTCATAAACCACCTTCTGCCTGGCATTAGAAAGGTTACAAGCGTGTAGCCATCCCCAAAATTATTTTCTGTGAATAAGTAGTTTGAGATGCCTCCTTTGCATTCAGTTCTTGTGCTTTCCATCATTTTCCAGGGTGAACCCTGGGTCAGGATGGGCCGTTGGGGAAAGAGCTCTCATACGCGGCCACATTGGGTGGTGGAGGAGGATGGGCTGGCACAGTGGCTGGCACACGAAACCCTCCCAGGGTGCACGGCCAGAGCTCGCAGGAGCTGCCCTGGCCACTGTGGTTGCTCAAGCTGTGGAGCTGGGTCCTGCTGGGTGGGATGTGACCCGGGCACAGGGCATGCAGGAACCTCTGCTTGCGACCGGCGCAGACCAAGCAGGTGGCTGTATACTCAGCGTGGGGAAACCTGAGCTCATCGCAAATGGCTAAGGATTTTCCCAGAGGTGGGAACCAAACCGGGTGATAGAAAGGTCATTTTAGCTCCTCTAATGATTTCTCCTCTATTAAATGGAAATCAGAAAAGTAGCCTGTTTACTTTCTTCTTTCTCTGCACATCTCACTGAAAAGAAAAATACCCCAAAGCAACAAAACCTCAATGCCTGTAAGGGGAAAGCAGAGGCGGGACTGAAGCCAGATGCCTCAGTGGCCACCTCCAGTCCAGGCACAGGTGATGCTCGCACCTGGGCCAAGCCGGAGGCAAGCCCATCACCTGCAGTTCCCTGCTCCCACGCGATGCCAACAGGAGCCACGCTCATCTCGGCACAGCGGGAAGTCATTCCCGGCAGACCAGGTATCGCCTTGCCGCCGTGCCTCATGCGGAGCTGGATGAGAGAGGATGTGCGTGCCGGGCTGCCTGCCCTTGGGAGGGCAGAAGGAGCAGCCTCCAGCCTGCTCCAGAGCCTGCAGCTCTCGCAGATGCACGCAGGAGCGGAGGCACGGGGAACACCCCCAGGCTGCAAATGCCTTCGCCCACACCCAGGTGATGCTTTGCAGAGCCTGGCGTCGCCCTGCAGCAGGGGACCTCATCCTCCCGCCGCTGCTGCCGTGAGCATGGGGCAGAGTTTTGTTTTCCTGTCCTGGCATCTCGTTAAAATTGTGTGGTGATTCTCCTGGGTGGGTTTGCATCCTGTCTATTTTAAGCCGAGGTTGTTGGATCAGTGCAGTAGCCTGTAAGCTGTCAAATCACATTTTCAGAAGCAAATTGCTTTTATAATTAATTTAATTATTATTACAGTGCCGAGTTTTTGTATTGGCTTAATAAACGTAATCAGGTTTTGCCCTCAGTCTCCTTCCCTACTCCTTCTACTTCTTTTCGTGAGTTTGGCAATTTGGGGAGGAAAAAAACAGACACAGGCTGAGTAATTAAAGTTTCAATTGTTGTCATTCGTTAAACGGTACATGTTTTAATTATCCTCTGAGTCTGCCCATGCATTCATGTCACCCGTGGCTTGTGAGAAGAAAAACACCGCCGCAGCCCACTGCTAGCACACACAGAAGCAGAGAGGCTCTTGCGCAAGGGCTGGTCCCTCCTCCCCAAAGTGAGTAATTTTGAGTTGCCATGGAAACTGACGGATGGGACTGCTTACGATTTTGTTGCTACTGCCATTGTCAGAAGAGCTTTAAACTTCCCCAGCCAGTCAGCCCCCGCTGCCGGTGGTCCTGGCCCCAGCCCAGAGGGGCCATGGGGGCCCCCAGGGGTGCCTGGGCACCCCAAACCCCAGGAGCAGGATTTCCATTTGGTCATTGTCAGTTGCACCCTGGTATCGCGTTGCCTCTCCGCGAGCTGTTCCCTTGCATGGGTTACCCCTGCACCTGTTCTGGAGCTCCTGCAGGCTTTAGCCCCAGCGAGTGTACACTTTGCGCTTTTGTCTCAGTAGAAAAAACAACACAAGGAGCAGTGGTGAGGGGATGCAGGCAGAGGCACCGCACCCCACAAAGATGCCGCGTTTCTGGCTGCAGAGCAAGATCTGCCACTCAGCCCGTTTTTAATCCCATTAATGTCTGCCACGTTGCTCACCGTGTTTCAGTTCCTTAATCCAAACGCTTTGGAGCACCAGCTCGACTGTCTGCAGAAGCTGAGGTGCACTACATCAACATTATTACCTTTATCAAGCAAACTTGTAATGTAATCAAAAAGATATCAACTTCGTTTGACAAGATCTATTTTCCACGCACCTGTGTTGATTGGCATTTATTATATTACCTCCTTTAATTTTTTATTAATCAGGTCCCGTATCAGCTCTTCCATTATATTGTCCAGGATTGATGTCAGCCTGACAGGCCTCTAATTACCCACGTTATCCTATTTACGTGTTTGAAACACTGGCAGGGCACTGGGTTTTGCACCACCCCCAGCCCCAGCTGGGGTACCCGGGGCAGAGATCTCCTCTGGGGGGCCCATGGGGAGTTGCAGCATCGTGGAGCCCGGCCACTGCTTCCCCACCAGGCACATCTAGCGGGGCTCTCGGTCTTGTCGTCTTATTAATTCCTAATTTCCAATTTGCAGGAGGAGAGAACCTTAGCCCTCCATCATGCTAGCCCAGCAATCACAGCGATGAGCCAAGTATCTCTGGACAGTCTTTAATTTATTTCCCCGCGCACACGGACACTGCTGAGAGACTTGATGGCACCAGCTTAAACATAATAAATTACTCAAGTACCAGAGATTAGTTAATAAAGTGTCAAGCGCCTGTAAAGTGCTGCTTTGTCAAAGATACAAAATATTCCTCTGTTTCTCCCAAGATAAATAGCTCCCACGGAGGGAGGAACGCCCCGTCCACCACGACACTGCCACTGCTGCCTGGCGAGCGGGTGCTGCCCGCACAGCCCCAAGCCCCACCTTGTCCGCATCGCTCCGGGGAAGACGAGGCAAGCCTTTGCATCAGCGGGCCCCGAGGATTTGGTGACCCTTGCTATTCTGAAGCTCTGGTCCCCAGCGCACCACATGCTTTCTGCCCTCCCGCTCGTTGGGCAGAGGGGAGTGCGTTGCCTGGGAAGTTTGTTTCTGCGTGGATTTTGCCTCCCTGGGCTTTGCAAGGCAGGTGAGGCAGCTCTGAGCGTTTTCCCTGGCAACGGGTCTTGCTCCAGAAGAAGGCAAGCCGTATCCCTGCAAAAACAGTCGTTGGGCATATCAGTCATCTGCCAGTGCGGTTCGTGCCCCTGGCTGTAATTCAGGGTAGGACGCGATGGGGACGGTCCGTGGGCAGGGCTGCGCCTGCCCCTTGCGTGTGCCAGGACCTGCAGCCTCCCAGCCTCTCCTGCTTCTCCCCGCCGGATCCGGAGCCCGCTCACCAGCACGGCCGCTGCCTCGCAGATGCCATCTATCCTAAAGGACACGTGCTCCACTTGCGATACGATCACTGCCCAAGCTGCTGGAGTCCCCCAGCATTGCAGGAAACCTTCTGCTACCTGGAGGACGAAGCCAAATCACCATTCAGTCTGAAAATTCCCTCTGACTGGACGGTGTCTGGAGGACATCCCAGGCAAGCAGAGCGTAACCCCTGCCAGCAGGCCGGCCAGTTCGCGGCAAGGGCTGCTCGCAGCTGCCAGGCTCCACGCCGTGACCCGTGGGCACCCAGTGCCAGCCACAGGTCGAGGCGAGAGGCACGGGGACCCCAGTCCTGTCACTTGGCTCCACACTTGGCTGCTCCCGCTAACAGAGCTGCCACCAGAGCTCCTGGCAATGGCTGGCACACTGCGGGCTGTCCTGAGCATCACCTCCATCTCCTCCCCAGACCCACATCCCGTGCCGGGCACAGAACAGCAGGGGGGTAGGGGACTGCAAGTGAGAGATCGGAAACCAGAGAGATTAAACAATCTGTTCACAATCAACGCCGAACGATGTCTGAAACTGTGCGTGAAAACCAAGTGATTGGCAGCTCCGAGGTGTTGATATGATGCCAGATCTGATCTCACTAGGTGTTTCTGCACTTGTGCTGCTTGATTTAATTACCAAACAATTGATCAGACATCCAGAGAAGAGCAATTACAGAGTGGGGAAGGATTATTTGGGGGTAAAAATATAAAATATTCTGCAAGGAGCTACCAGGAGCCGCTTGAGAGCTCCATCGCTGCCCAGAGCTCCTTTGGAGGCAGGATGCTCCTGGTCTGGGAGCGCTCCGTGGCGGTACAGAAGCCCCCGACGCGCGCAGCCTGGGCACAGCACGCAGCTCCCTGCGGCAGGCACGCTCCCTCCCAAAAGGAGACGCTGCCCACGCGTGGTGCAGGGCAGCTCAGTTCTCTCTTTAAATAGATATATTTGTTATCCGCAGCGACTATATCATGGGTTACTGTGCTCTGCGCTAATTAACGGGCCTGTCCTTTTACGGCGGGAGTGAGCTAGTCCATATTAAGCTGCCTGACATTAACTACAGCGCAAACTGCCACAACTGCTGCTTCGGAAACCCTCGTGCCCGTGCAGACGCTCGTCCCGCTGGCTGTACCTGTCCCGCATGCCCGGCTGGGGACGCGCCTGCTTGGGAGGTGGCCCTGGGGTGACGCCAGCCCGTGGCCGGCAGCCACCGAGAGCTGAGGTACTCCAGGTCTCCGCAGGCACTGCCCGGTGCATCCCCGTTCACCCGCATCCCACCAACCCTCCCGGGGGTGCGGTGCCACGGGGGGGTGCTCAGCGCCACCGGCACCTCTCCCTCCTCACCCTCAGCTCCTGCTCTCCCTTGTTTTATTTCACAACAACGGTGGTATGGGGAGATAAAATATTCAATGAGGCTTTCAGATCTCCTGTGTCGTGACCAAGTGGCTGCAGGTTATATTTTGGCTTTTTCATTACAAAGGCGCTCTGTATTTAATCAAAATGTAAGAGTGATTTCATACTGCATGAAATGTGAATCTGCATCCGTCTCCCTCCTCTCTCTCCAACACAAATCACACTCTCTTTCTGTCCACGCTGCACACACAGACATCTCTCTCGCTCAGATCTCTTTTTGAAAGCGACAATACTGAATTTCTCTTGTCAAAGCGGTTGTATTTATCCCATTGGTGCCTATCTCAATGTCGCCGTCTGACTCACACGCCAAGAGATTCATTCTGCTCCTATAAAATAACAAATGAGATGAACAGTTTCTAGGAAAGTTTCCTTGATAGGCCGGGCTAGGCTCTCGAAATTGCCCATCCATGCTGAGAGCAGGCACATGCGGTTTTTCTCGCGTTTCTGGTGGAGGTCGCTGCACACACCATAGGGACGGAGCGAAACCGCGCTGGGTTTCCACGCTCAGCTGTTCCCAGTGGCTTGACGAGGATTTCACGCACCTTTACACGGGGCTGAACGGGGACTCTCCCAAACCGGGAGAGACGCGTCCCGAGTGACTGCTCTGTGGCAACCCGCGGGCTGCGCAGGCAGAGCGTGCTCAGCGCTGGATGGAGCCGCGTGCGGTCGCCCTGTCCCCCTCTGGCTGCTCGCCCCTCGGTGTTGCTAAGCAATCAGGAGAACGAGCCCAGCCTAGCGTGCAATGCAGATGCACATAAATCCCGCTCAGCTGGAAAACGGTGCCTCAGCCCGCAGTTTTGGCCAGCGCGGTTGCATGGCCCCCGGATGTCCCCATGTCCCCCTGAGCCCGTATGGGTGGGCAGTGCTGCGGGGGTGTCCCCACTCAATCCCTTGCTCATCCTCGGGTGCTGAGCCAGCCCCGACAGCAGCAGCTCCCTCTGCAACAGCAGCTCTGTGCCTGCGTGCCAAGACTGATTTCCTTCTGGGCTCTAAACTCCCTCAGTTTGGATCAATTAGAGTATTGACATGGACGCGCTGTAGATCAAAACTGCCACCCCTGTTTACACGGTGTGTGACTCCCAGTCAATAATTCTTGTCTGAAAGATCTGCTGTATTTGCTCGATACAACCTTTGGGGCTGGGAAAACCACCAGGGCTTTAAAGAAAAAAAAAAATTTAAACAGGGTTTCCTTATTTAAGTCTTTGCACAATAGCAGAGTCATTTTCCTGCTGCTATTTCCTCCCTTGCATAGAGGGAGAGCAGTACAAGGCAGCAGAGAGAGGCGCAGCCTTGATCAGCATTAATAAGCTGTTAAGGAGCAACGCCTGGGGGAAAAGGGACATGCGAGGAGCCAGGCACACTGCTTCCCTGTCCCCCCACTGTCATTTAAAACCGGGGGTGGTGAGCACAAAACAGCCACTCTTGTGCTTTGCCGTTTCTGCAGTGTTAAGGCTGTGAGTGAATCTCACGGGCGCAGCCGGGTTCCCGTCGGCCGTGCTGGCTGCTGCGGCTCCGAATGGGGGGACACGGAGAGATGCAGGGGGCAGAGTGGCCCCAAGCCACAGCACGAGGAGCAAAGCCCAGCCACCACCCAGCTGCTGTGCCGATGCAGCAGCACTTCGCGGAGCAGCAATAGCAGATGAAGAGATCAGGGCCAAGCATTTTGGTGAGGAGCGGGTGCTCCTGGGTCCCCATCTCTAGCACCGGGTCGGACCTTTCTCCTCAGGCAAAAGATGCTCCCCCCTCATCTCCCTCTGTGCCAAACAGATGGAGAGCTGTGAGCCGGGGCTGGAGAGCAGCCCTCGTGGGGGATGCCTGCCTCAGCCGCACGGCAGAGTGAGGGGCTGGATGCTCGGGGCTGCAGCATCCCGTGGGAGCAGGGAGCGATGCCCCATGGCACCCGGCAGGAGCCTCAGCAGCTGCTGGGGAGCCCCAGGGGCCGCGAGTCTTGGGAGAATTTAGGGCCAAATTTTTTGTGTGCTCAGCATCTCCAGTGAAAGACAGATTATCCAGGAGTCATAGAAACATTCCCCTGCTGCTCAGATGCTCTTGGGAAAATCTGGTCCAACATATGCAGGCAATTAATATGATATCAGAAAAAAAAAAAAAAAAAGAAGAAAAAAAATGACCCCAAAGACAAAGCACAGCCCCAACTAACACCATTAGCATTAGGCTCAGAGAAGTGTGAGTGCTGCTGGAAGAAGTCCCATTATTATTGTGGCTGAGTTTTTTTAATGAGTTTGCCTTGGCCCCATTGCTGGCATTGTGGTGGTTGCTTCCTGAGAGCACCCACGTGGGTGGGTTTGAGCCCCACGCTCAGATTAAGCAGCCAGAGCCCCATGCCTGGAGACACCTCCGGGCTCGTGTCCCCCGCAGGGACACGTGCATGAGTGGCGGGGCAGTGGCAGAGCCCAGACAGCGTGGGGGCATCTGCTCAGGGAGCTCGTGTCACCGCGGTGCATGCTCAGGGGGGATAACCGCGTGCGGTCAGCCCTGAGAGAGCTTTGGGTAACTTGTAAGATGATTCTGAAAGGCAAACAGGTTTGTGGAAATCTCTCTTTCCAGGCATTCCTGAGCAGAGAAAGGCCCGTTGTGAAAAGGCAAGTTAGGATTTCTTCTTAAAATAATAATCCCAATCAGATTAATAAATCCCTGAATCAGATTACCACAAAAAAAGGAGACTAATATAAAATCTATAGAATTTCTATCACATTTTTGAATAAACTACAAACAGTTATGCAGGGATCTGTAATTCCCTTGTGTACATCTTTGCATGCTTCAGTAGAGTTTGTGGAGTCTATTTACCACATCTAAGACCAATTTCCTTCCCTTCAGTTGCTTTGAAGATAATTGAAGGTCCTTGCATTGTCTGCTTTTGAATGTAAAAGCCAGCTAATGCTGAAATCGATGCTTCCTAGTTAATGCTGCCTCTCCACTGGCATTGAACAGCGTGTAACAAAGCCCTGGGTGACTGGATCAGCAGATCTTTGCTGGCCAGGTACTTTGTTAATCAGAGCAGGCTGGGAGCAAGCCCCAGACCCTTTGATAGCACCAAATGTATTGAGTTGTTAAGTCCAAATTAAATATTTAATAGCTAACTTTGCAACACAGTTCCACGGTGGCAATTTCTCTTGGAGAAACGGGGGACAGCAGGGAAGGGCTTTGCCACCACAGGTGTGCTGGGAGCGAGCACCTGCCCCGCCACAGATGAGGGCAGCGCGAGGGGCATCCCCGCAGGATGGGGCAGCGGGACCACGTCCCCGTCCCGTGGGACTGCCCAGCTGCCCCGGCACGGTCCCTGCGGAGATGCAGGAGAGGGAGCCGTGGAAAAACCGCTCAATGCACAGGGACAGCTCAGTATCACTCCTGGGCACCACTGTTACTGCTCCTTCCTCAAGATGCCGCTCAGCATCCACTCTCTGCCCACCCGCAGCCAAAATGATGCATAAAAATAGGGTGCTCTTTACACTCCCATCTCTCCCCCTCCTCAGTCCTTCTTCTCCTGCCCGCCCTCTCAGCTCTGCTCGAGCCCTGTGCTGTTTCACCCTGCAGGCGCGTTTCGCACAGGTCTGTGTCCCAGGGGGCTGGGTTTACAGGCTGGTGTTGAGGCACGCCACAGCCTCCCACCATCCCTGCATCCTGAGGGAACAAGTAGTCAGATTTTCCCAAGTCCAGGCAGAATGTAATGTGAAAGATTGTTTTGCCATTTCAAGCTGCAAGCACCAGGCTTTCTTCATCTCCAGACAATGAAGATATATATCAAACTTAGTTACTGTTGTTATCATTAGTGTTGGAGCCTAAAGGCTCTTGCCAGCATCTGTGCTGGGCATTGTACAGCGATGCAGAGAGAAACAGAGGATGTCCTGGAGAGCTAATGATGTAAACGGGCAGGATAAGACAGAAGCGCGCCGCGGGGCGGCTCGCAGCAGGGAGCCAGCACCAGGCAGCGGATGCCAGCCCCGCACCCGGTGTCTCCACTACGAACCCACTGCTCCCGTCCCTGGGCTGTCCCGCTCCTCGGGGATGCTGCTCCTCCAGCAGCGCCCTCCCCTCTCCTGCATCACCTGTGGTGCCACGTCTCACGCTCACCCTATTGCCAGAAAAGGCTTTCATTAAAAGCCAGAGAGGCAGCATTTATGATTTGGTTTTGTCACCTGCAAAATGGGAAATGAAATATAAAATAGCGCGAGGCTCTGTGTGAGAGGCACGCACGGTGAGCGGCAGCGGGATGCCCTAGGGCGCGTGTCCGCAGGGCCACGGCCGCCTGATGCCAGCCTCTGCCTACAACCCCCATGTGGCTGCACCAGCCGGGCAGCCCCAGCTCACATCTAGAGAAAACATAAACCCTCCAGAGGTTTTGAATTGCAGCAAGAAAAAAAAAAAAAAAGAAAAACCTTTGGGGAACTGAGCTGCTGTATAAAGAAAAGCTTTAAGAGGGAGGAAGGACCAGAAATGTCAGGCTGGGAATGGATTGAATTGTGACACAGTCAATAAAACAAGTGACCCCTGTGTGATGCTGTAATGGGGTGGTGTTTTTGGTATTTAATTCATAGACTCTCTCTCGATACATGCCCATCTCTTCAGCTCTCAGCACCTCCACATCCAGCCACCTCTCCAACTCGCGGAGTGCCGAGCCCTCCCGCTTGGTATCCGTGCTTCCCCCAGCAGGGATGGAAGCACTAGGCAATGCCAGTTACAACCGTTCCCATAATTATTCATTTCCCAAGTGCCAGGCGTAGCTCCCTCCCCCTGCCCCTCTGCTACACTTTTGCAGGTGCCTGCTTGTATCTATATGGAGCTTCATTTCTTTATAACTTCCATAAACTTTATTGTGCAGCAATGAAAACTCATTATTTCACCTGAGCCTGGTGGATCATAATAATACATAGGGCACTTTTACGAGGCTGCTCAGATTGCCGGGCAGACCTTTAATGAGCGACCCCATGGCTTGTGGAGAAGGGCTCCCTTTTATTGAGTTACAGGCAGGAGGAACACACAAGTAAGCAATAACCACCGCAAAGGGACTTGTGCCATGACAAGCTGCCAGCACCCTCTCTTCAGCTGGGCTGACCCCTTCCGCATTTTCCACCAGGGCAAGAAGGACATCTTAAACAGCAGGGATTATCCATGGTTCTGGACGTGGCAGGTGTGCACACGCGTAAGGCTGGTGCAGGCAGACGGAGCAGCCAGCGGTGAGACACGACCTGCTCCCCTCTGACCACGTTGTGCACAGCTCCAGAAAGCTGAGACATGCAGGGCTTTGGTGAAGCAGGATTGCTCTTATGACCGCACGCTGCAGCAAAACCAGTGAAAGACATCCATGTAAGAGCCTTCAGGAGGAACTTTTGAAAGTAAATTGTAGCTTGGAAAGTATTCTGGAGAGCAAATATCTGGATTCCTTTACTTGCTCTTACCACTAGACTGGCAGCCAGCCTCCCTTCAGTTCCCCCTCCCTCCCTCCAAATCCAATCAGTGCAATTATTTCCTTTTTTTCTCCATCCTTCCCACAAGAAGGATCATTGCCAAGGTAGCTGCTTATCAGTGCACGAGTCACTAAAAGGGGAAAATGCACACCTACAGTGTCATGTGTGAGGTGCCTTTAACAACCCAGAGGGTGGTGTAGGCTCTAGGAAACGCTCCGAATTGCTCCTGGAACCGAGCAGCACCCCTGCTTAAGGGCTTTTCTATCCAGCTGGGTTTCTTCCACATATACTGGGTCTCATGAGGATGCAGCGTGACTTCTGCTGATCCAGAGGACCGTGCGTGTCACCACTGTGATCCTCCACTAAAAATCCTGCACCTAGAGGTGCATGGTTTTGCAGGAGAATCTTGGAAGGAGTTAGGAATGCAAGCTACATTTCTCTGTTTCTGGCTGACAACTTGTTGGTTGACTTGACATCTCTGGAAGGCCACTGCTCTTATGTTTCCTGCGCTATGGAAATAGAGGCTTCTCCCAGCCTTGCACAGAAAGGTCCGTGCAGATGAACAAGCAGCCCTTTCCCCTCTCTCTGTGTGATGGCATTTGCAATCACACATAAAGGCAAACGTAATATGCAGAAAAGCACTTAAACACGGCACATACAATTTTAATTACAACCAAGTCTGACCCAGATCCTTTCACATTAGTACATACCTGTTCCTGGCAATAACACCCTTGTCCTTGTATGACTAAATTAAAAGGTTTAGAAAGTACAAAAGCGGTGTGGAAGCTAATTGTATTCCTAAAAGACACTTAGAATAAGATGAGTTCAGCTTCATTTTAATTATGCAGAGAAACCCATTGGAGCCGCCGGAGCTCCCTGGAAGCTGTTAATGTTTTAACAGCAGCCACACAGAAGGATGGAGGGTGGAAAGCAGAGCTCAAACACTGCATAACCTGTCCGAAACACAGGGGCTGCCGGAGCCCTGCCGCGCGGGTACCGCAGCCTGCCCTGCAGCTGGGGAGCCTCCGCCAGGCGCTGCGTGGGAATTTATCTGCGAGCACGAGGGCGGGGAGCATTGCCCATCTCTGCTATTTATAAACCCAGGACACAGAGTATGTAAATATTTCACAATTCAATATTTATGAAGTGCTGACTTGAGCCTGCTGTAAAATATGACAGCAAATGGCCTGAGCACAGCAGAGCGTGGGGCCGAGGAAGCCAGCGGTGAGGTGCTCAGCCCCGGCGCCCACAGGGACACACGGCCTCACCCCCACCCTGCCAGTGGGGATCCTGGCTTTTAGGGAGACCTTATCCAGAGGGGACGGAGCGCAAGCCCAGATATCCCGGCCCCACTGGGTGAACTCTGCACCTGGCTGCAATGGAGAAATGCACGAGCTAGCCTCGGGTCTGTCCCAGCCCCATCAGGATCAGCGCAGAGGTGCTGGCAGGTTATGGCGAGCTCCTGAGCAGCCCACTGGGCAAGCTGGGGACAGCTCTGAATGCACGGAGTGCTGCAGAGATAATCCGTCGCATCAGCTCTCAGGGTTATTACTGTAATTTTCCCTCTGCATTTCAAATCCTCCCCACCTGTGCCTTCCCCAGGAGTGGGCATGAGGAAGCAGCAAAAGCAGGACGAGGCAAAAGAAGGAAAAGCCCATGCCAAGGAAAACAAATGCTAATGGCAGCAGCAAGGAACCAAAACGTATAAGATGCCCCTTCTGCTGCTCTGTCCTCTCCGGAGCTAATTGCGGCAGCGCTGCCTGCTGTCCCTTTGATGTGTGAGCAGAGCCAGGGAGCCCGCGGCAGAGCCGGGCAGGCGCTGGGAAACGGGGAGGAAAGAGGCTTTGCAAGAGGTCTGCAGCTGGGATGGTTCCCGTTCACTTCTGGAGCATCCCCGCCAGCCCTCGGGGAGGGGGCCAGGCAGCCGGTGCATCCTGGCCTGGGGCAGCCGCTGCCCCCTCGCCCCCAGCCCAGCGCTCAGCTGGAAATCCAGTCTGAGGTAAGGTTCCCAGAAGCCTGGCGGATTTGAGAGCAAACCTGGCATTGGCACCTTTTACCAAGGTGTGCTTGTGGCTGTGGCAGCCGCTGAATGCGTTGAAGGCTGGGCTGCCGGTGGGGAGGGGACACAGGCTGCGTGCCCCGTCCCGCAGGCACAGGGACATCACCACCGGCAGCAGCAGGAAGCGCTGCATCACTGCCTCTGGCTCCAACCTTATTTCACAGGGGAGCAAACAGGGCTCCCCAAAGGGAGGAGATAGGGTGTGCTTCTGCGCCTGTGCAACTCTAGGACTCTAAAAGCATTTCTAACCTCCATATTCTCCTTCCTGGGTCTTGTGAACAGCTGTTTAACAAAATGGATCTGCAAAGAGCAGTAATTTTGCTGCATTACTTAATATAGCTCTCGGCTAAAGATATAATTGAGTTGGTTAACTAATCAATCTTTCCATAAGCATAGATTTCATTTTGGTGCCCATTTACAAGAAAAAAATAAATAAAAATAGAAATTCTGCAAGCTAAAAAGCCGTCATGAGAGGGCCTGGGGATACTGGAGAAAACAAGGTCCGAGCCTTGCTACTGGAGAGGGCTGCGGCAGAGCAGAGGACTGGGGCTCCCTCGCTGGAAGTGAGGTGCTTTCAGACAGGACGCTGGGACCAACAGCTGCATGCACGGAGCTGCCGGCACAGCCGGTGATGAGCCGGGGGGGTGCCCACTCCGTGCCACCCTCTGAGAAATCCCACACCCCGTAGTGCTGCTGAGCTGGCAGTGATCACCTCCCCTGCAAGAGCATGGGAGCCAACATTGTGCCAACCGGCCAACCTCAGAGAAAATCAAGATGCTCACTTCTTTCAGAAGCATCTTTTTTGAAAGAGTTTCTCTCTAAGGATACGGATGCCTCCCGCGACTGCGTCCTTCCCCGGGTGCAGCCCAGGGTCACGGCTTGGGAAGCGCCCAGCCTGGTCCCCAGGGCGCTGCCCCAGCACGCGCACACCTCGCCTTGGCACTGCACCAGGGAGAGGCTCTGAGCCGCGGACAACAGATTTATAGGTACTTTGAAAAATTAAATCAGTGCAATGCAGATCTTGGAAGCAAGCTGCTGTCTCTGGCAATAACAAAGCCAGCACGACCCTGGGAGAGGCTGCGTGTTCCCGCAGTGAATTTTCCGGCACGGAGGGGAACGAGGAGCACAAGGGGGGAGTTTCTTGGCAAGGCTGGGGCTGGGAGTTGCAGTTAGCTGTTTTTATCTGGGCAATTGCCCTTCCCTAGGACATATGGTTCCCAGGCTGAGGCAGCTCTGACAGGACACGCTCTGTCCTGGTCCCGCGGAAGCACTGCCTTCATCCGATGCCCCCAGATGGTGCCTAAAATCTCTGGGAGTAAACCTGCACTTGGACAGGTTGCCAGCCAGCAGCCCAGCCTGTTTGCTGTAGCTACATATGTCTGCTTATTTCGCTTCCAACATCACGTATTACTCCTCACCAATGCATAGAGGGAGAGCAAAGCGCATAGACAGACTTTGCTACGACCTCCTGTGTGGCCTAAAATTAGAGCCCATTTCCTGGGTGCTCCTGGGTATGCCTGTCACACACAGACCCGATGAATTTGTTAGCAAGAGCCCTGCTAGAGCTGTTGTTAAAAGCTTCCAAAAATAACCCCTGAAGCATCTCTGACTCAAGCCATCTAATTCAGGCTAAGGATTGATCCTCCTCCAACTGTTGTTTCACGGTGTTAAAAACAAGATTGATTGTAAATTTATGTTGTAAAAGTGCATCATTATTTCAGCACATTAATGCAGCGCCTTTCTGTGCAAATTGATGTTATTTTTATGATGTTGTTTATGGGCTTGAATAATCGGATTGATTCTTAATTTCTAAGGCTCTGTTGGGAACACAAGAGGAGACTCCAAAGCCAGGCTTCATCTTGGCGTCTCCATGCAGGTCTGCGGGGCACAGGGAAGGCCTGGCATCGGGATGGCGATGCCTCTGAGCCTGGGCCCCCCCTCAGATTCAAATTGCCCCCCAGAATTTGAGGCAACGGCTGCTCCCTCACGTGCACGGAGAAGCATCCATGGTCAGCATCAGCAATGCTGGACCACGGGAGCGGTTGCCATGGCGAGCGCATCGCCGAGGGCCAAAATACAGATGTTGGGCAGGCGAGAGCCACGGAGGGGCTCCTCCTCACGCTGGCTTGGGCAGCCTCGGCTCGCCTTGGCCAGAGCAGGTTTGGGACTGCTCACAAGGGACTCAGCTGGAACAGGCGTCCAGCAAAAGCTGGAGGCAGCAACGGCTTCAAACAACGCAGCTGTTTGCAGAGCAAGCATCTGCTGGTGGCCAAAATACACATCCTGCAAATATTCCTGAATATTCTGGTGCTTGCAAGGCTCCTCCTGCTTCCGGAGCCATGAGCACTGCTCCAGAGAGCATGCTAGAAACTACAAATAGGCCTTCTGTGGCGGTGTTCCCCTGCCTGCGTCCATCTCTGCCCTGAGCCACCCCGAGACCGCCAGGGGACGGAGGGGTCGCAGCAGCGCAGCCTCGCAGTAGCCACGTGCTTGTTTTAATTGATTTCTGGATGTAAAAGCAAACCCTGCAGAATTGCCTGCCATGAATAATTAATTCCCACATAATCCCAGCCCAGATCTCCTCACTGGGGGTCTGTTCCCCTCCATTTCCTATCACTTTTTTTCTCCACTTACTCTTCTAGCAAAGATATGACAGACACAGAGGGTGAGAAGTAGCTTCTTCTGCGGAAGAACTTTGTTACTAGGCCATTTAAATCATTCTAATTACTCCAGAAACACACCATTAACTTTTCCAATGAGGTCTGCAGAGGGGAGAGAAGGAAAAAATATATATATCTAATGTATTTTATGCAGCTTACAGGAATAATGCAGAGGAATAAGACAAGGGCAGAGAGAAAATAAACAGGCAATGTAATGTCCTGACATTAGGAATTCAGAATTCATTAGAAAAGCATTGATTGCCACGGACTGATTTAGCACAGAGTGTGATTGTCAGGAATACAGGAGAGCCCGCAGAAACACATTGAAATTCAGAATTACTCAAAAAATAGCAACACCACAAGACAAGGACTTAGCAGCACTGCTCTTGTTCCCTTCTCCATCCTGGCAGGATTTTGCCCCATTTGGAGGCAAGAGCTTGGCCAAAGGAGCATGCTGCTGCTCAGCAGGCATCAAATGGGGTAGCCCCGGCCTACCCACTGGAAAAAAAAAATCAGCTTGCCCATATTAAGGTCAGCCCAGACCCCTCCTTGCCTGGGGGAAATGCCCCTGTGGATCCCCCGCGCCTGCCAGCACCCACCCTGCAGCCTTCCTGAGAGGAAAGGTTCATTTCCAGAAGCGCAATACCTCCAGAAACGCGTCAGCCTCAGGACTGCTGCCTCTTGCGAGCAGCTCTGTGGGACGAACACCATGCTCAGCACACTTCAGTTCTCTGACTTGAAATTAGATTTCAGCTGTTCTTCATTTTTCATTTGTATGATATTGTGCAAAATTAAAATCAAAATGAAATGTACCACTTAGTGAAAGTCATTTTCTGGTAACTTTGTTTCAGGATTGTTTTTCCTTTTTTATTTTTCCTACGTTGGAACAAGACCGAGAAATTTAACAGCAGGTTATCCCACAGATGTGCCTGACACAGCCCCCGCTGAGCCCAAGGCCAGGCTGCGGAGCCTCAAGAGCCCACCACCATGGTTCCCCTCGCCTTGCCCTAGGCACAGGGACGAGCACACGGAGAGCAGAACCAAAGCACGCGTGTTCGACACAGATTAAAATCAGGAAACTGGTGCAGGGAGAGGACTTTGTGCCTCCTAGGGCTCCGCTGGCCTCTGGAGTGAGCTGCAGGGGCTGGGCACATCGCACGGCATGGGAACAGACAGGGTGCCAACATCAAAGTCAAAAACCAACCTGGAACTCCCTGGTTTTCAAGGGACCCCAAACTCCACTCCGCTGGGGAAACCACCATATGCCAGGCTCTGGGAAAACTTCACCTCAAGCTAGCGCCTGCTGTGACTGCTCACTACCAGCTGCACGTGCTGCTGGTCCTGTTCTCAGCACACACAGCCACGGCCAAGCCGCAGCCGCTCTCCCATCCCAGCCACCGGGACCGCACAGCCCTGCGGAGTAGCTGGGATGCAAGCGGCCCCGGTGTGGTTTGTTATTTTCCTTGAATGCCCACAGAGTCCAGGAGGCAGCCCCAGGCTGTCTCCACAGCGCAAGGCAGTGAGACGAGGCTGTCAGCACAGCGAGCGGGGGGACGCACTCACTTCAGAAGTTGTTCTTACAAATCTGATTTACTCAATTACCAGGTGATAATCTAGAGCTCTAAAGGGGCTTTTCAAAAGGTTTAGACATAAGTTACCCAATTATCCTACCGAAATCTCTGTCACAGCATCCTTTGGTGGGTGCTGCCTGCTTCCCAGGATGATGGGAGACCTGGGGCAAGCAGGAGCTGCCTTCTTGCCAGCTCCTTCGGCACCCGCAGCAGGCACAGCCACCCCAGCCGGCTGGGAGCCCCAAGCCGCAGCAAGTCCGTGGTGCCTTCCCTCACTGCAGAGGACACCACGCAGCTGGAGGTGGGCTGCTCTTATTTAAACCCAGCTTTCCACAAGGCTTTGGACCAGATTTCCCCATGCACGCTTCAACCTGAGCAGTGCAGCACCCCAGAGCAGTGACCCAAAGGGAAGTTGAAACCTCTGCTGGGGACGGGACCCCAAGCCCGCAGCACCCGCAGAGCCCCCTCCCAGCTCTGGCCGTGCCCAGACACCTCGGCTCTGCACCTCCCATCCTCACGCAGGGACCATGGGGTGTACTAATGAGCATCATTTTTCTATACGTCCCTAACTGTTAATTACTCCTCTCCTGCGTTCTGCCTCCCACTGTTAATTAACGTGCTTTTTCGTATCAGCACATCCCCACAGCGTCAGAAGCGGCTGGCAGATCTGCCTCTCCCTGCAAACTTGAGGCACATCCTGCCTTTCCTTTCGGTTCAGGGGGGGAAGATCAGTCAGCGCTGATAATGAATCCGGCCATCCTCCAGCACCCAGGGTTTGAGTGAGGATTAGTGTCCGACCCAGCTTGGGAAAAGGCACTGCAACCGTGAAATGAGATCTTTACAAAATAATTATGGGGTTTTGTAAAGTAAATAAATCTCAGATCATGAACAGAAGTTGGGGAGGGGCCCAAAACAAACTCGAGAAGAAGGTGCTGCGCTCGCCCAGGAGCACGCAGAGCTTTGGGGAAGGCTTTGATCCTCCCTGTCCAGGGTAAGGCTGGAGCTGCTGCACTTCAGGGCAGGGAAACACGGGCAGGACTTGTCTTCTGGTGCACGATAGGGTCGGGAAGTACCTCAGCTCCGCGCAGCCGTCCAGTTAGACCCGCTCTTTGATTCCTCACACAAGCCCCTCTAAGGTGTTCAGCTCCCCCACAAAGGGCTTTGCTTGGGGTTGAACAAAGCCTTGCGTATGAGTTGAAACACTCCCGGGTTGTTTTTGCTTCATGGTTGAACTGCTGCTCGGTATTTTGGGTTGGTTTTGCTTTGTTGGGAAATAAAGCCTGAGATCCCTGCCTGATGCAGGGGATGCTCAGGGCCTCGGCGCCCAGTGCGTGCAGCATCGCTCCGGCCCCGGCAGCACCTGGTGCTTGTGGTGCAGACGTGCTGCACGCGGGTGCAGAGGCTCCAGCTCCCCGGCGAGAGGAGCCGGGTGAGAGCCCAGAATGCAAGGCTGGCGGATCGATTCTGCTGCCCGCATCCCGTGGCTTTGCGGCACCCACCCTCCCGGCACACGCTGCCAAGGAGTCAGAGCCTGTTCAAGGTCAAAATGCCGGGTTCAGAGAAATCACACATGAAAGTGATTATGCAATTAGTATTAAATGTGTCACTCGTACAATTAATTATTTGACTTTAATCAAGTAAAAGACAAATTACTGGGGTTTTTAAAAAGTGGTATAAAAATGGAGTTATTAAAATAATATTTTTTGCTTCCATGAAATCTATTCATTTTTAATGAGGGCATAAACGAGTCCTCTTTGCTTGACAGATTCGGGAGTATGGGCAGAGAGGGGGGTGTGGGTCGGGAAGCTCGGTGGCTTCTCCATCCAGGCACCTCTGACCCACGCCAGCAGGCACCGGCAGCAGGCAGCATCCTTCTGCAGGCAGCGCTCTTGACCTGGCAGAACTGGGCTGGGCTCCAGGCAAGAGGAGATTTGGGGGTGATTTCTGCTCCTAAGTCCTTCCTAATTGCACTGCGGACTCAGACAGCCCTTTTGCAGCGGCCGCAAGCCAAAAGCTCTGTAAGGGTTATTAAAGGGAAAGCAAAGAAACTTTAAAAAAAAAAAGAAAAAGAAAAAAACGGATCTGAATTTTTCACATTTTTCTCAAGAGCAGCTGTTCACAAAACCTGTGGATCCAAAAAGAATTTTCTGGGGCTTATTTTCCGCCATTCTTTTACACCAATCTTTGTTTTTATAAAACCTCATTAGGGACCTCAAAACCCCTGAATTTTCCCAGCGATGTTAAGTGAGAGATGCCGAGTACTCTCTAAAGCAGAGAGCTCGGGCCCCTTCTGCACCTGGGAGGCAGGGCCTGCGAGGGCAGCACGGTGCCCGGCGGTGCAGCTCCTGCATCCTTCACCCAGGAAGGGGCCCCCGCGCCTCCCCTCCCTCACCTGCTGCGCTGCGGGACCCGAGCAGCCGCTTGTTGTTAGGCTGAATAAGCCAATCTTGTGCTAAATGGAAAAACGAGAGATCTTGGATGTGAAAAGACACTTATTTATCCTTTTACCAGACGGTCTAATGAATAATTTCATGTTTGCAAAAGCTCATTTTGAAATTTGAAGACAAGAGATATATTGCCAAGACGACTGGGAGACTGCGACATTAATTTTGTGCTGAAAGATTTACTTAAAAATTAGATTTTACAATTTTAATGCCTCCATTCTTTTCTTTAAATAAGCTGTGAAATGCAGTTAATTAGACTTAAACCCTAGAAGCTTAGACATTTGGGCTGCAGCGTAAGCTACAAAAGAAAACGATCTTTTTCACTTGCAAATTAAATCTAAATTCATTACGTGGCTCAACCTCCCGTTAAACGCATGCAAGCCTCAGAGCTGCTGGGCTGGGGGCGCGGGAGCCCCCTCCCCACCAGCGGAGGCGGGCGCTGAGCCCGGCCCCAGCTTCCCCCTCTCCGCCGTTGACGGAGCGACGTGAGCGGCGCTGGCTGCGAGGAAGGGAAGCCTTGAGAGCAGGCTTGCCTGCGAGATTTCGGCAGCCACCGAGCCAGGCTGCGAGCGTGCCAAGAGGCTGAAGGGTTTGACGCGCTCGCACCCAAAATCAAGTAGCAGCGGGTTTGGCTCAGGAGCGATCTGTACATTTGCTGCAGCAACAGCTCCCCTGGGACCTGCCTGTTGTCTGCCCGTAGTAGTTTCCCATTGCAAGGACACTAATTAATCTTCCAGGAGATCAGGTAATGGCAGAGACCCCAGTAAATTCAGCCCTAGTAGCTCAAGAACAAGTGGTGACAGCGGGTACGTAACGCATGCAACTCCAACTAAACGTCACCAGCCGCAGACACCGTGGTGGGAAAGGCACCGTCGTCTCCTGAAACGCAGCACCTGGGTCTGCTTCGTCCGTGTGCCCACCTGAGACATGCACGCAATTAAAAGTAAAGGGAAGGAGGGGAGCAGGCTCAGGACTTTTTTCAGTCTCTTTGATCTTCTCCAGTGTCTCCTATTCAGCGATTTCAGTGCCTGGGAAGAGGACGAGACCCCAGCTCTTGCAGATGCTCTCCTCCTCTCCCAACACTCCTTTGCCTTCGCCCTGGTCTGTGCCTCCCCGTGCCGAGGCAGGGGCAGGGCCAGGCCCTGTTGTGCTCCTCACACAAACCCAGGCTCAGGAATAAGCAGCATCCCTGGCCAATGGCAGTTTCCACCTTTCAGCTTTGTTCTCCACTGGACTGGGTCAGTTCAAGCTTTTCATTTTAATCGTTTAGAAACATTTTGTTATTCTGGTATTTCCCATTCTTCGCTATGACAAGATTTGTATTTTTACATGAAAAATCCTTGCGAATTGAAAAAAAATCTATCTTCATCAAAAAACAACTAATTTCAGAACTATTAAGAAGAAAATCAAAACGGGAGCCCCTTGCAAGCCAGGTCTTCTGCGCACGCACACTGGGGAGCCCCAGCCAGCTGCTTGCACCCGCTGCAAGGCGTCTGCCTCCCAGACAAGCAACTTCACAAGACACTCGCTTTAATTTTTAGCATGTTTTCTTTCCTGCAACCACATTTGCTTTTGCATCCTCTCTCATGAATGCTCCAGAAAGCACATTTTTCAGCTGAAGTGCCCATGAGGGCAGCAAATGAGGAGCGAGGTGCAGCACCGAGCATTCACACTGTGGAAGGCAGGTACGTGCTCACAGCACTTTGCACCAAGCAAGCCTTACTCCTAGGCGTATATGTGCCACTTACAGAACAACTCAGACCACGTGCCTTGGGGTACTACAGGGCAGCAGCTGCCTGATGCATTTTGACCATTCCTGGCTAAGTGGATTTTTCATGAAGATTTTTTTCTGAAATGGTTGCGGGCAATGCACAGCTATTGCAAAGCTGTATCCCCCCGCCTTGCAGAGGCACGCGCATCGTCGGGAGCACCCAGCCCTGCCCCTGGGGAGCTCTCCCGGCCCCACCGCACTCCCGGGTAATCCTAATTGCTCACTGCGGCAATCCCATCCCCGCACCTCGGCGAGGCGGCCACGAGAGGGTAAGCCTATTCACTGCACAGTGCTCTGCGTTCGATATCACCCAGATCCACGCACTAAGTACCTAGAGGGAAACAAATCCCCTGTAAATTGGAACGATACCATCCAATCCCCTCCGTACGCCCGGCCAGCAGCGATAAGGCCATTGTCTGGTGCCGCAGGGTCTGCGCTGCTGACCTCTCCTCGTCGCTGCGCTTAATAGCATTTCCCCAGCTCCCAAACTTTGCCAGGACTGGAGCAGGCAAAGGCACCAGCGCTGCCTGCCTCTGATGCAGGCAGAGCTTGCCCCGCGCTGCCCAGCAAGGAGGTGCCGATGTGCGGAGCAGGGCACAGCCCCTCATCTAGACACGGGCACCTTACTGGGTCCTTCACACCACCAGCAGTGAGCACATCAAGAACAAAGCCTCCAACCTTGCACCAGCGTCCCGAGGGTGGGCTGCATCCCTGCTAAATCTGGGGGCTGCCCCACGGCAGCAATCTGCCCGGTAGCATCCGTGCCTCGCAGCATCCTCCCCTCTCCCTGCTAGAGGTCGAGGCCAGTACAGAGGCAGGGCAGCCCTAAGCTGACTTGCACTAAAAGAAGAGAAGATGAGGGGTAAAGAGTTAGAAGAAAGCAGGGGAAGCCCCTCCCCAGAGGAGCCCTGCAAGGCAGGAGATCCTCTCAGGCCACTCTGCAGCGAGGGAGCAGGGGTGGCAGCACCAGAGGGGGATGTGGCTGCAAGAGAAGAGAGAAAATTTCCCATGTTTAAGCCCAAAAGGACGCTGAGGGATTTGGCAGCCAGAGAGGGAACGATGTTTTGCCAAGCTCCTCAAAGGAGAAGAAGGGCTGCACAGCAACTGCGTAGTGATAAATTACACCAGGCGGGACGGTCTCTCCGCACGGGCCGGGTGGCAGGCACCAGTGAACTCACGCCAGCACTGGGATGCAAAGGTCTCACTAAGGATACGGGGAGAACGGGGCTGGAGGAGCAGACGCAGTGCAACCTGACAGTTTCTGTTGTTTCAGACAAGTTAGTTGTGCATGTGTTTAACCAGGAGCCAGCTCTTAAGAGGCACAGTGGGTAATTGGGAATAGCCTAAAATAAAGAAGGCTTCTCAGGGCCCTAGGGGAAATCTGTTAAAATACAAAATTATGAATGGTGTTAAACTGTAGAAGACAAAATGATGTCTCTGTTTAGATGTTGAATTTACAGTAAATACCAAGTTCTCCCTGTGGCTGCTGTTGTATTTATTAATATTATTTGAACACATCATAGAGCCTGCATTCAAACAGGCTTCAAAGAGCAGCAATAAATCTTTTCCAGGTGCCTGCAAGAAGAGCCCCCCTCCTGGGGCGAGGGAGCTGTGCCCACACTGCGGGTCCTGCTGCCCCGCGTGGGAGCACCCCCTGCTCCTGCAGAGGGCCAGCCCCCTCCGCCCTGCACGCCCTCGGGACACGGAAGCCGGAGCTGAGCGCCTGAACCCGCCGTGCCCACGGCAGCAGAGGGGCTGCTCCCTTCCGTGCCCTGCCTTGGGTGGGAGGCCCATTAATCTTGTCACTTCCTGCCCATATAACAACCATTTCTCTGCCCCAGTTTCATTGTATTGCCAGAGATGACAAAATACGTATTTTAATAAGCGTGTTGCTCTAAGCGTGCCCAGGCCGTGTGTCAGCATCAGTTTGCAATATCGGTGGCAGAAGGATCTCAAGATAATAGGAGCCTCTTCATCTTCAATGGAGCTGGATTGGAGCAATTGAATGTCTGCGCAAGATTACAAGCAGTTATGGATATTGCTTGTCATGCTGCCATCAGCAGACGCCTTTTTCAATTGACTAGTCGCATGCATTTCCAGAATAGGTAATGCCAGATATATTTACTGTAGCAAAATGAGGTTGTGATGGCCCTTGGGAATGATCTGTGGGTGTCTTGTTAATGGGGCCTACAGTGCCATAACCCTTCATCGTGTCTTTTACAGTGCACTCGGAAGTGCTGGGACAAGTCCCCAGGCAGCCGTGTCCATCCCACGGTGCACGGGACGGGGACGGAGGCTCCGTGGCGCTGACCCACGGCTGGCAGCACCCGGGCACGCAGTGAGCAGCGCGGCTCACCTGGGTGCCCCCGGGGCATGCGGCGTGACGGCGGGCACCAGCTGGCCCTAACCCAGCGACAACAGGAAAGTTCCCCCAGTACAGCACAATTCAACACAGAATGGATGTCGGCAGGGCAGCTTTTGCGCAATCATGGCTCACCTGCCAGAGACACGCTGTACGGCTCTCAATAGCCGTGACAGCTCTGTTTAAAGTTTCCACCAGCCTTTAAAAGGGCTGTGCATGGTTTAAGAGCTGCGTCGCAGCTTAATTCTCAAAGAGAAATGAGATTTGTTTGCTCCTGATCCTGAAAGCGAAGAGGAGGGATAGAAGAAGATCACAAGGTTGCATGCTTGTGTGGGTGGATCTACACACACCTGCAGTCGGGCAAGATTAACAAGCAGAAAACATCTCCCAAGGGAAGAGGGATTCTCCTTCACTTAAAAAAAAAAACACAACTGAGAACACACTGGGAAATTACCCTGAAATAAGCACCACAACCCCTTATAATGAGGGGACCTGCTCGTACACGTCTCCCTGGAGTAGCAGGGAGCGCATCGCCGGGCCATGCCCCTGATTAAGGAGCTGTACAATTGCATTCATCTTAGGGGCTCAGGGCAGCAGGAAGGAAGGAAGGAACTAATAAATAACTCAAAAGCAGCTGTGCTCAGGAGCCAGGCCGGCTCCTGCACACCCTGCTCCAACCCCGGTGGGGTGTGGGGCTCTGCCCCATCCCGGGACACCCCCAGCACCGCTCCCGCCGGCAGCAGCGGGGGGGCAGCACCCACCTTGCCCCCTGCTTGATGTGACCGACAGACACGTGTCTCAGGCAGGCTGACCTTCGCCGGCTGCACGGCTCTCAGCAGCTGCTGCAGTGCTTGTCAGAGCAGAGCCGAGGTGTTTAATAAGGTGTCTGAGAGCTCGCAACGAGAACTTCTGCGCTCTGCAAGTTCTTTTGCTCTTGAACAATGTGGGCAGCGATTAAAGCTGACGAGCTTCTTCCTCCAGACCCTGCCGGCTTGCAGGACCACGCGTGCCCCGCTGCTTGCTGACAGAGAAATCAGGCTGCCCATCCATCCACCGTGAGGCAGGAGCCAGCCCAGCACCAGCCTGGTGCAGAGCTGCCTCTCGTGCAGCCTCTCTGGGCAGAGATCAGATTAACCAGATAGCAACTGGTTAATTACTGCACCACCATTAAGGTAAACATGGGGTTATGTGCCATCTGTCTCCCAAACCCAAATGGTTAACCAGGAATATTCATTTTGTTCCTATTAAGTATAATTACCCACTAATCTGTAGGAGCCTTTTATTTCTATATAATTACAGGATATTTAACAAATAAGCCAGAGAAGGGTGGAACCGTCAGGGGGATGAGGCTGGATGCTGCGCTGCTGCTGTTTATGCTGATGGCAGAGCTGGGACGGGGAGTGGAGGGCATGCCAGTGGCATGGGGACAGGGAAACTGGGCTGATACGCATGGAGAAAGGTCCTGAATAGGAATGAGGTGGATAAATGCCAGTGGCCATTAGCCGTCCTGCAAATGAGGGCGGCATGGCACGTCCCTGGGGTGGCTGGGGACTACAAGAACAAATAACGGCTCCAGCCCCGCGGTTCAGCCAGCTGCATGAGACCTAGGGAAGGGGAAACAAGATCACACAGGAGTCGTTCAGAAAGTTGCAAAAACTGTTCGGTTTTTCTATATAAAACCAGATCTGTTATACAACCGGAGAGCCGGGAGCAGAGAGTGTGAAGGGCCCAGGAATACTCAGCAGACCGGAAAGCCGATACGTATGCATTAGCCAGTCTTTATCACACCCTTCTCACACAGTATCTGGTGCAAACACAACCAAAGCACAGCAGAACCGCCCGCTCCTCCAGGCCTGCCTGCAGCACCACGGGCGAGCATGAGCACGAGCACATGCAGCACCGGGGCTGCCCCTGCAGCACCCACGCGGGGAGCACGTCCCTGGGCTGGAAACAGCCAGGACAGGTCCCACGCGCCCGGCACAGGGGTATCCGCTGCAGAGCTCTTCCTGCACCCGGGGTGCGAGCCCCTTAATATTTATAAAGCTCAGTTCCCGGGATCACAAGATGATCTTTGCCTAACTTACAGCCCTGGTTTCCATCTTGAAGAGCTCAGCTGTTTATTTACCGCCTCCTTTCCCCGCTCACGGCAGCCGCCTGGCATCGCTGTGGGAAGATGCTCTGCTACGGCCACGATGCGTTGCCTCCAACCCGCTGCTGCCGGTGGCATGTGAGTCACCGGTGCAATGGCAGCAGCAAGCTGGAAGGGAAGACTTGCTCTGTCTTTGGAAACCAGCTGAATGAGCTCCAAAGGCTCCCAATGCAAGTCGTGTTCATCCTTCAGGTAAAGGCTGGCTTGGGAAACCAAGTTTGACAGGTGTCTCATCGGGTAGCTCCAGTCATCTTTCTCAAAGCATCTCCCTTCTCCAGGGGCAGTGCGGCGGAGCCACGCTGTCTCCCTCATTTGATGCCATCATTTCTGCATTCACTGCTAAAATCCATGCCTTATTCACTGAGTATTTGTCCATCCTTCCTGTCCAATCTCCTGAGTAATGGGATTCCCTGTCCCCCCTGCTCTCCATGCAGGCTCTCCCCAGCCTCTTTAACAGTTTCAATCCCAACTCTGGAATGACTTGGGCAAGGAGAGGAGGAGGCATTTTCCACGCACCCTCAGCTTCGCGGCAGCCTGTGCTGCTTTACAGTGAGACCTCCGCTACCAGCATGCCGCTGCCCTGTCCAGGGCCCCGCGCCACGTGCTGTACCATCCACATTGCTGTTACTAAACACGCAACTGAAGCACCTTTAGCCAGCTGGTGTTTTAAAGAAAAAATTCAAGGAGATAATTGCTTAATTTAAAGTGATTTATTCCATTAAGTAACTCTTTACCATAGGCCTCTTTAAGACATTCAAGTATATTTTTCATTAGTGCTGCATAATAAAATAATTGCAGACATAGGAGAGAATTTACCTTTTTTTCCATAAAATTGTCCTACATAGAAGCACAAGTATTTACTGCCCTTTCTGTTGTTCCTGCTACAAGCCTGAGGCTGGCCGGCAGCGACAAGGGAGAAGTTTCAGACCCCCTGCAAGGCAGGGGGACCTTCCTGTCCCCCCGGGGCGAGGCCCCAGAGCCATCACCCCACTGGTGGCCCCCAGGCCGGCTGGCTCCTTGCAGGTGCTCACATCGGTGCACGCCCCAGCAGCGTCCGCAGCACCACAGAGCATCAGCAAGCGCTGAGATATACGCTCTGCAGTGTGCGTGGGACAACCTCACCCAGGTGACAGAGGCAAGGATGAGGATGCTGCAGCGGGCACGAGCCCCGTGCCAGCCCCCCCACCACGCCGAGCACACAGAGTGATGCTGCGGGCACTTTAGGGACAAAACATGAATCCTGTGGCTCCTACATGGAAGCGAAAGTCTGTGAGAGGCAGAACAAGGGCTCTCCCGGTGTCACCGCTGTGCCGCCTTCTCTCAGCGAAACAAAACCCCAGCGATTCCCAGCGGCGGCCGGTTGTGCGGGCCCTACAGAACTGCAATGATCTGAGCTCCCCCTCATGGCCCTGCAGCAGCAGTGCCTTCCTCCACGGGCAGCCGAGGGTGCTCGGCGGTGTCACGCCAGCCCCGCGCAGCCCTGCCAGCCGTTTGTCAGCACAGAGCCGTGACAAAGTCCGGGCTGGGAAATCACTGCTCGCCAAGTGGAAAAAGGCCTAAAGGCAGCACAGAAATAAAATCAATATTCTCCAGATTCTCTGGGCAATTTACACACAATGGGAAGCAAGAGGCGAATAAGAAACGATAAACTGGAGTGACTTTTCTGGGCGCTTCCAGGGACACAGCTTCTCACAACCAGGGAGCTGGCACCTGGGTTCGGCAAGCTGCCTGCTCGGCACAGCAGAGCCAGGGCAGCGTGGGTGCGAGGAGCCGCCCGCCCCCGCCTCGCAGCCCCCTTCCCGTGGGGCTGTCCCTGTGCGACCGCTCAGCAGTCCCAAGCCCTCCCACCCATGAGCATCCTCATCCACGCCTCCCAGGTGCAGGGACTGCAGGGGTGGTGTCCAAACCAAGATGTGGTCACATTTGTTTTGGAAATGCTGAAGTGTTTGGCATTCTTGATAATTGTTTTCCTCCACACCTCCTTGGCCAAAGCTATTGGCCAAATTCAGTCTCAACCACTTAGCAGTGCTCGTCCTTCCCAGTGAGATAACTGGCCAGGTGTTGGGGAAAAAACCACAGTTGCCTGGCTTTAGTCACTAGCTGCTTTCAACAGTGCACCTTGTTTCTGTGGCCAGTTTCTCTTATTTTATTCCAGGTAAAGCTGCACAGATGCATCTCCATGTGATTTTTACAGAAGAGCATTAAGTCGGAGTTGAGTATCCCACAGAAAAAAAAACAAAACAAAACAAACAAACAAAAAAAACCATGCTGCTCTCATTTTTCCAATGAAGACAAAGAGGAGGAGCAGATAGGTGCTCCATGGAGACAGCCTCTCCAGAGCAGTTCACGCATGCACTGCATTTAATAGAGCTGTTTGTTTTCAGAGTACAGCCTGTGCCAGTGTCAGATGGCATTTGAGGGACTGGTATTGCATCTGACCCGACAAATCTATCCTTCATTTTTAGCCCTGTATTTGTTTCCATGAACTAATTAGGAGAAATGAGAGAGCCCACCAGAAGAGAGGGAGCAGGGAGGGAACCTATCCCCAGCAGACGCAGCCACTGGTGACCCAAAACGCCACATTTCTGCCCCAGCATAGGCACAGGCAAACGTCCCCAGGCTGGGAACAAACATCTCAGCCCTGGGGCTGATCCCCCCGGCACTGACAGCAGCAAGGAGAAGCCTCTGCCCCAGCTCACCCTTTTGCCCAGCACCCTCGCACACAGCTAGGAAAGCTCCCCTGGCCCCAGGGTCCTGTTTTCAAAGCCGCCCACAACCTGGGCTGGGGCCTGAGATCAGGAAGGTGAGAGGGGCGCGGATCCATGCAGCCAACAAAGTTTGCCTTGGAGGTGTTAAGAGCAAAGCCAAGATTTTCATTGGCGTCTCAAGAAAGGAGCAACCTCTCTGCATCCCCTTCTCCTCCCTCATTCATCACTGTCACATCTGTAGAGGTTTTTTATTTAACAAGCAATTTATTTCCAATTTGACTAATCTCAGGCTGGAGCATCTCACACAAATTCACCAAAGATGCCAGAGCTGTAAATAGACTTACGAGCCACACCGGTTAATATAAACTCCCATCAAAGTGCATCAGACAAAAAGATACTGGAGGGAGACTGCAGGCCACTAAAATATGCAAGCAGCCGCAGTAAACAATCCGTCCTCCTCCTCCCCATTGCTGCGGGGGCCTTTAAGCGGTTTAGATTTATATATTTGCCTTCCAGATTGCCCCGTCTCACCTTGGGAAGGCAACAAAAGCTTTCATAAACAATTTACAGGGAGATAATGCAGAGGGGCTGGCGGGAGGGTGGGCAGCGCAGGCAATCAGCTCTGGGAGCTGTATTTCTCCGGGACCCGCTGCACTGTATCACTCCCGGCACCGTGTTATCGTACCCTTGCCTGTAAGGTCATGTTGCAGCCGTAGATGTACTTTGGAACAACAATTACTCTAGATAAGAAAAATCTGACTGGATAAGGGGACAGCTAATCAGGAGACTACAAGCCCCCGAATTGCTCAAGGAATCCATATTGATCTGAACAAGATATCAAATGTAAAATAAAGGATTTTACTAACTCCACAGGCTGGTTCAGCCCCTGCAACCTGGCACTGGATCTGCAAGAAGAGGAGCTGGCGGTCCTCAGTTCCTCCTCCCAAAAGACAGCCTCACCCGCCCGCTCGGAGGCAGAAGCTGTCTTTTTAACTTTTGATCATTAGAAGCACCCTCCCGATTCTCCTCTTTCCATAAGCCCGCAAATGCGGCAAGATAAACAGCTCCTGTAAGAGGTACCTTATCTCCTCGGCTCTCCGAGGGACAGCCCAGCCCGGGGCCGGTTTGGGGGCTGCCCCAAGCCCCCAGGTGCGGAGGCTCTGGGAAGGGGACGGTGACAGCGGGGGGAGCTGTACCCCCACACTGCTCGTGCCTCTCCTGGCAAAGGCACCCTCAAATTCTCATCCCAGCCACCACAACAGGCAGAGGCAAATCTCTCCGTCTGCACAGTGGCAATTGCTTTGAGCGGGCATGTCCTAGAGAGATGTCATTTTTAAACTTTCCCACTGGAAAACGCAGCTCCAACGCTTCCAGCCCTGAAGCAGCTCGTGCCACAGGTTTATGATGTACCCCGCAGAAGATTTCCCCTTTCATCCCATACCCTCAAGCTCTGTAAATCATAAGAACAATTCTCCCTGTCTTTCTACCCCCTTCCCAATCTCCTTATTTATTTAAAAAGCTTTAGCAACTGATCGCCTTTCTGCTCTTTTCATGCTCTCTCTCTACCTTGAACTGCAAAGCTCTTTGATAAATGGATTGAGAGGTTTGCCTGGTTCTGACGGCTCTCCTGTACACACCACTGAAATACAAGGCTGTAATTCCTCGCCGTAGCTCTCATCACCAAGTCACAACAGATATACTCCCTCCAGCAAGAGCATCTGTCCCCGCCGCCCCAAACTGCAATATAGACACGCGAAGGGCTGGGCTTGCTTTCTGCGTTATGCCAGTGTAAATCAGGAGTCAGCACGCTGACTTCAATTCAGAAACAGCAACGTAAGTGAGAGGAAACTCGGGCCTTAATAGCCGGCATTAACGCACTGTCAGAAACCATCAGCCTCTGCCAAGCACAGCCGCTCTCCTGGCCGGCCCCGGGAAGCTGAGCCCCCCAGCCCCTTTCCCCCAGCCCTCCGGTGCGTCCCAGCCCTGGGGCAGTGATCGTGCATCCAGACAGAGCCAGCACAGCCCTAGGGCTCCGGGGAAAGGAGCAGGGAGGACCGGGGTGATGGAGGCCAGACCTCGCCTCCCTGAGCCACGCTCAGCTCTGCGCTTCCGCGTCCACTGAGCAGGGGAGTTGGTTTATGCCAGACACACACTGCTTCATTATCAAAAGCACGTCCATCAAGGCTCAGCGGCTCTGGTAGGAGAGACGGGGCTGAAGCCAGTGCCAGCCAGCGGTGGGCAGCCGGGCAGCAGAGCAGCGTGCTGGGGACCAACCTGGGCTCCTCTGCAGCACTGGTGGGAGCCACAGACACCAGCATCTTAAGCTGCTGCAAAAATCTGGCATTTTCTTCTGTTTGCACTCAACCATCATCCTGTCTCTAATATTTCTGCAGCAAGGCCCTGTAGCCAGACAGGACTTAAACAGCAGCTGGGAGGCTGGAATTGCACCTTCCTTCACAGTTTAAATCCAGAGTTCCTTCCCGAGGTTCTGCTCAGCCTCTGCCTTCTTCTGGGTTTGGGTTTAGGACCACAGGGGGAAGTGCTGGAAGCACCCGGGCTGCCGTCCTCCCAGCTGAGCAGGAGAGCATCTCTCCCACTTGTGTTTCGATGTTGCTATGGTGATTGCCAAGCGATAAATCTTGATTATTATTGCCCAGCGCTTTAAGCCGCAAGCAAAAGCAACCTTTCTGAAGCTGCTGGGTTCCCTTTGTTTTCATTCTCCACCCCCTCCTGGCCTTTGTGTGCGTAGATCTCCTCTCACCATGGCATGCACAACCAGGCAGCCCACGCTGCGCACGAGCATCCTGAGTACGGGCCAGCGCTGGTCCTGACCCCACTCCACCCTCAGCTGGTGAGCATCACCCGCCCCTGCAGCACCCACACCCACTGCGCATGGGACACAACCTCACTTTTCCTTTCTACCTTGTAACGATGCCTTCCGTGCCATGAAGCTGGTGCAACCAACTGGAATTGTTTGGTCTGCCCCATGCAGGCAGACCCGGGTCAGTGCAGCGGAGGGGGGACACGAGCACTGGGGCTTTGCTCCCCGGGCGGCTGAGCTCAGCCGCACAGCTGGGTGCTGGGCACCCCTGCACGGCAGAGCTCACTTCGTAAACATCGTGTTGTTTCAGCCAGCTCCAGCTCTCAGCACTGCAAATCCTCTTACACTTGCAGATTCAAATGAGTATCCCTGGCTCATTTTTGTGTGGCTTGCCCAGCTCTAATCAATAGCTCTTGAATCAAAGCACTGAGAGGAGCTGAGGGGTCTAACGGGAGTTATCAGCTCTTCTGCAGTACCTGCATGTAGGTAATACCCACTCTGCCTCCAAAAAATCTGGGGGTGTTGGACCCCCAGACTGCATGCATCCCTGCTTCTGAGCAAGCTCCGCTGTCCCTCCCGGACAGATGTCATTTGCAATGTATATTCTGGGCTGCGCTTTCATCTCAGTCCCTTTCGTATTTTGCCAGAATATTTCTCTGTGTAATTTCACCCAGGGGGAAACATACGTCTGAAATTCTGCTTTTAAAATTCCCTTTCCTCTGCGTCCCCAGCTCTCTCACATGCTGGCTCTCCTCTGTGCAGGCACAACCGCAACTGGCAGTAAATCTATAAGCCAGCTCCCTTCCCCTTTGAAGTACAACCGGCGCTGCTTGGATTCCCTGACTTTTTGCTCCTTTTATCTTTCCTCCTATTTCACTTGTGGATATTCAGATCCACAGATTACATTTGTCTTTCAAAATTGCTTTCTCAGTTGGTAGCTCCTTCCCCAGCTCGCTCTCACTGGGTTCGTTCAGCCACTTCTCCAAGCATCCCCGTTCCTGCTGGCTCTGTGTTACGGTAACACCTGAAAGCCCACCCAAGAGCGAGGACCTGGGGCACCAGAGCCCCCATCCCACGTCCCCTCACCAGGTCAGGCAGCAGCCCTGGGCTGCCCTGGTCTCAGCACTGCTCCTTTCATCAGAGCCCATCAGAAGGCGGTCGCAGGGGCACGACGCTAACGGGGAGATCAAGTTGATGAAACCTGGATGGATCCAGGCTTGGCCGCCAACATCAAAGGAAGATAATCAGAGCTCTGCGCTGCTTCCGGGGAAGCAGATGCTGCCGCGGATGCTTTCTGCTACCCATTCTGGCTCCACTCCCCCATCTCCTTCCCCAGGTCCCCCCGCACTCCTTCAGCTCCCTTTCATCTGCAAAATCATTAATTGAATTAACTCTCCACCGGGGACATCAGGGCAGGCTCCAGAGCTGTCCCAGCCAGCATTTGCCTCGCCTGCTGGGCACCAGTCAGCACAGTCAGAGCTTGGGGGGAGCCTTGGTCAGGAGGGGTGGAAGAGGCTGATGCCTCCAGCTTTATCCTGGGTGTCCTTGCCACTCAGTCCCCATGTGCTCCCTCCCATGCCCCCCTCACTCTGCCATCTCCCACCCTCCTCCACAAACACCCAGGGACTGTTCTGGGTCTCCCCAGCACCGGGACATGATCTGCTCGGTCAGACAGCAGAGGGAAAGCACAGCGACAGCCAGCCAAACATTTCGATCCATTTATCAAAACTCCAGCAGTTCCTCTTTCAGGGTGAGCAAAACAATAAAACACATGGAGCATAGAAAGCGGCATCCAGAACGTTGTATTAAATGCAAGGAAAAAATAAAGTAGAGACCTGTTGGCTCTTGCCTTCTCTTGTTCTATATCAAATGCCTCGCTCCCAGACTAATGGTGTTATGTAGACTGTTATATTGGTTCTTTGCTTTACGGCACTGTACATCCACCCCTAATGCTGGAGATTTATTCCCCTGTGCTCAGCAATTGTTTGCCACATTGTCCTCCAACGCCGCTCACGGCGTCGTGCTGCTGTGCCCGCCGCGAGGAGCGGGCGTCCCGCGGGGCCGGGCAGGGCTCACAGCGGGAGAGGCAGGAGCAGCTCCCACAGTCACCTTGGCAAGTCATTCCTGCTCGTCCCCGAGCCTCCTCATGTGCAAAATCACTCTTTGCTAAGCAACTACTGCTCTGCGGATAAAAGCACCGGGCACGAGCTAGGCGACTCCTCCCAGCTTCACTGCCCAAGGGTCCCAGCCCAGCGGGTGCTGCACCCAGCAGAGCACAGCACCGTGCAGGACACAGGTGGGGTGAAAACTGGGGGAGAGGGGGCCTGCGTGGGAGTACCCACTGAAAACCAGTCCCTGAAAGCACTCATTTGCCATCCTGAAATGGGAATTAAAGTCTGGCATGGGTGCATCCATTCAGATCTCCCCTATCCCCTCCGCTGCCCCACACTGCTAGACCACAGCAGAGCAATGCTCACTCAAAGTGGGTTTTATTGTCTGCAGGATTATAAGCAGGTGTGCTGGGGACATTTTTCTGCAGAAGGATAAATCAGTTCCTTCCTCAACATCTGACTCGTCTGAACGCCTCATTTAAACATTTATCATAGGGCATGGCACGCGATCTTCCTTACAAATTGAGGTGTTATACAGCGCTGAATGAGCTGACACACTGCAGATAGCACCATGAGTATTTTGTCACCCTGGTATTTCACAGTGGAGTTGTGTAGCACTTTTGATTGCAGTTTGTTCATGAGGTGTAATGATCCCTTTTAAACAGTGCTACTATAATTAAAGTTTTATATAAACCTTCCTAAAGAAGGAGAAGGGAAAGAGCCGTCTTTGAAACCTGCTTACAAAGGGATGTCACAGAGGGAGAAGGAGAAGCTTTGACATGTGCAGCAGCCACTGTGCCATGCTGCGATGCTTCCCTGCAGCCAGGGATGCTTCTCCTGCCCCCCCCCACAGCCAGCAGCTCCCACCCTGTCAGCAGGATGCTCTGGTCAGTGACACCTTTTCTAGCAATTAATGAGCAAGAAGGGCCTTTCCCTGTCCCCCAGCTCCATTTATTAAGTTAGTTTTTCCAAGCACCCTCAAGAAAATATTCTTTGAGCATGCATTTTACTGAAGCTAGAAGTACCAGAAGTACAAAGATTAAACTGCAAATCTGCAGCGCAGTGCTGGCTGGTGCCTTGGGTGTTTGGATATATCTGGATGCTTCACTGAATTATCGGAAGCTCCTGAAATTGCAGACCCTGAGCCAAAAGCTCCTCCCTGTGCACTCCTGCACTGCAAAGCACACCGGGCTCACAGGTTGCTGCTCAGGCAGCGTGGTCTGGCAGGTTTGTGTGCCATGCAAAACCAGGTGGGCTGAACCTCACTTCACACAGGGAAAGGCTGCAAACCAGCGCTGATCAGATTTGGGCATCCCCTCCACTTTCATACAGAGTCAGGCACAGACAGGAACCACTTCTAGTCTCAAAAATGCCTCTGCAGCCCCAGGAAAGGAGCCCAGAGCCCGCCCGCCTCACACAGAGCCACGCAGGGCTGGCAGCTCTCAGCAGCAAAACCCCGGCTCTGTAAATCCCTGCGCTGCAGCCGTGCCTGCTGACGGTGGGAAGGGTCCAGCCACAGGCTGCCAGCTGGGGGGGAGCGGTTT
This sequence comes from Chauna torquata, assembly GCA_013399475.1. Lineage (NCBI taxonomy): Eukaryota > Metazoa > Chordata > Aves > Anseriformes > Anhimidae > Chauna > Chauna torquata. Next base: position 217,301 of record VXAL01007522.1, on the reverse strand, counting down.
GGAGGGCGACGGCACTGCCCCAGTGCCCGTGCAATGGCAGGAGTCGTTATTCCCCTCAGATGAATGCAGAAAGCAAGGGGCAGTGAGAAGCAGCGATTTTCCCAGGACCACAGGATGCTCCGGGTAGCCAGGGAAGCAGGCAGGTCCTCTGCTCACCTCCTCCGCCCACACAGCCGGTATTGACAAACACCGCCATTACAGTACATGCTGCAGCCCGGGGTGGAACAGAAATTACAGGCTTTTAAGTGCAGGAGGAGGGATTTACGATCCAGTGCCATTAGCATTTGGCACGACTTTCCTGCAGCACATCACTTGGGCACCGAAGCTTGAGAGATTTATGGGAGGTCGGGGTTGGTAGTGGGGGACGTAATCCCTAATAGTGTTGCACTAATTCTCCTCAGGCAGAAAGGGCTGTGACAGTGTGATGGACTCGGAGATAAGCAGATTATCTTGTCCTCCCTCACAGAGGAGTGCTGACCCATGACTTGCTGAGCCCAAGATTAAGACTGAATTAACCTCCAGGAAGGAGGGTTGGCGGTCGAGGACAGAGGGGGCTGCAAGACAGCGTTTCCCCAGCCCCTCCTCACCCGACACGGCTCCCTGGGGTCTGCCAAGGCAGACAGCAGCTGCTCCCTCGCGATGGGTTTGGGGAGAGGCATCGTATCAAACAGCCTGCTACAGGCAGGAGACTGGCGGCGCAGCCAGACATTCACTGCAAACATTCATCTACCCTAGGAATAAGTGAATTACAAAAATCTAGGCAGACGCAAAAAGACAGGTAAATTGAAAGAACTCAGAGACCTGTCCTCAAACAAAGACAGTCGACCGTCTTGATCAGAGGTGGCTATGAACCGTGTGTGATAGCACCCATTCCCTTCTAGGCAGACTCCACCTCGCTAGGAACAATACATCGTTATCAACCCAGTGACACAGAAATCCACAAAGAAGCTAAATGGAAAAGACAAGTTAAATATTGTGCGAGTCCATCTCGCTCTGCTGCTGCTCGGGGGAGGCAGCCCTGCATCGCCCCTGCATGGGGCTGGGCTCCCAGCTGCAACAGCCACACTGGGAAAAGGCACAGTGGCTGTGCAGGTGTGAAATAGCAATGCAAAATAACCAAGGGCTACGGAGATGGCCCTGGCTATAACCAATACACCGGGCCAAGCATGCGTTGTTCTGCTTGCTGAGTAGCGCGCCCGTGTTTTAGGATCAAAGCCGTGAAGCACTGCATGGGTTGGGTATTTGCTTGGCACTGAATTAGGAGTAGATTCTGGTGCTCACGTTTTGAAGCCTGCAACAATGAAGTTATCCTCTAAGGGCAACTCTCAGCCTCCTTAGATTTTCCTTCCCCTCCACTTTCTATCATTCTGAAAAGATTACAGATAAAAACCTGGGGCAAGACAATTGTGTGAGCACTGCAGCAAGGGAAGCAGAGCCCTGGCCCCGCTGCCCGTCCTGCTCCCCCACACCCTGTGGCACCTCCGAGGCTGCAAGGCATTAAAATCGATAACGCAAGGAAGTCCGTGGCCTTCCTGATCCTCCTGTCGCTGCTGAGAGCCCCCCTAACCCTTTCCCAAGCCTCCAATGCACCAAGGGGCTTTGATTTCACTGTTACCTCTGCCCACCCAGGGCTGAGCTGGTGAGGGAAAACACAGAGCAGGAGGAAAAAAAAAGACAAGGAGCTTTTTCAATGCTGGTGAGCAGGTTTGTTATAGAGGGACATTTATTTATTTAAGCGTGTGACAACCTGAGTCACTCTTATCTGACCAAAACACTTTGTTGATCAGACTTAGAAAAGCATCCCGGGCAGCAGAGCCATCTCAGCACTGTGTTGAGAAGTGCTCGTGGGCCTGCTGTTGTGTTCAGAGACAAGAAATCACCTCGGAGTTCAAAGACTGGCAAAGGCGATAGTCACCTTGGAAACGCGCGCGGCAGCAGCCGCACCGCGGCGATCGGCACGGCACGGCCCCGTGCGGCGAGACCCGCGCAGCCCCGGTGGAAACGTCCCGCTCACCCCGAGGCCTCTCCCTGGGATGTTTGCTCTGCAAGAAGGAACCTCAGCTTCTGAGTGCGGCTTGATCTCTGAACTCATTTATTATTCACAGTTGTTGGAGGGAAGGAATTTATGCGGCTGGATTGCAGTCCCTGGGCGCACACACGTTGCCCCCTCCCCTTTCCTTTAAACTTGTGGATCTGTCATCCAGCACTGAACAAAACGTCTTCTGCAGATATTTTGCTTCAGTGCCACAGGCTGACTTGTCCGTAACGGGCACATGCTTGGAGCTCCAAGCAATGTCACAAACAGAATTTTGCAGCCCCCATCTATGCGCAGTAACAGACCAAGGGGATGTCTAAACTCCTGACCAAACGCAGGCCTGCTGCGAGCACACTGCAGCCCGGTAGCTACACTGGGCAACCCGGACCGGGTGAAGCGTCAGCATATCGCTAATGAAAGCGCACAGCAATTTCCATCAGCTGCCCACTGACATTATGTCAGGGCAACTTGGAGCTATAACACTAAAAGTTATCTTTCTTTCCTGCAGTAACAGAAAGCACAACACAGAGATGAAAGTATTTACAAGCCCAGAAAAACTTGCCTATGGTGCAAAGCATTGCTGGCAGCCAAGGAATAATAATGCGTCCCTTCAACCCCACAGCCCTGGCACTGCTAACAGGATCACAGCAGCTCCCCGATAAAAGCCAAACACCCTCCAGCAGCCCGAGTTTGCTCCAGGCAGCCTGTTACCCCACCCGCCCTGCTGAGCCAGCAACACATCACCCACAGCACTCCCACAAAGGGAGAGCCCGAGATAAGAGTTGCCACTTAAAGTTTGTTGGCTTTCCTTTTCCCCGGTGATCTGATAGGAATCATTCACTAGCACCAAGGCTGAATGCTGCTGCTGCCTTCTCTCTGTGTGTATATATATATAATTTATAAAAAAAACTGACTTAGAATTGATGATGCCTGGTATGAAGCAGTTTGTCACCTGTGCTTTTATGATTACAGCAACTAAGGGGAAAAAGATGTCCTTTCAGATAAGCATTGAAAGTGGGGGAAAAAAAGGAGCTTTCAAAGGGTCTTTGTTCTCTTGAAGTGCTCCGCTCCAGAAGCTGGCAGATCTCTCAGAGGAGGGGGAGGAGGTAAAATTTAAAAACAAAATGTGTCCTCATTTTCAAACTGTTTCATATTAACAGTAATCAATTATGGAATTTGCCTTGACTAACGTTTCAGGCCATTATATCACCCTCTATGTTTATAATTGGATCTTAAATTAGGATTAATTCTCAAGGAAAAGGTTCTGTACTAAACAGGTGATTTCTCTCTGTGGAGCTCCAGTGACGCTCTTGTTACTAAAATAATCATTTGCTTTTTAACATTTATGGAGAGATTAAAACCCCGAGGCACCTTTTGCAGAAGCACTGCACGGGCAGCCTGGGGACGGGGCAGGTGCCCAGGCTCGGCGCTCGGAGACACCAGGGCTGTGCTTTTGGGAGAGGACAGAGGCCAGGGGCCAGCACGGACCCTGGCCACCGTGCCCTGGCCCTGCTGGGCCGAGACCCCACGCAGCTCTGCCACCAGCCCTGCTCGGGTTTTTAGCTGCTTTCAAGCCGCCACTGACCACGAAGCAGGGAAGCAGCAGCAGCCACGCATCGCTGGTGACAGAGCACATCCCCAAGCTGGGCTGCAGGGGACAGTGGCCCCGTGCTTCGCCCACCCGCTTTGATGCATGTGTCAGAGCTGTCACCTGGTCTGCTTGTCACCAGAGAACAGAAGAGCCACCACCATCCAGCAGGGGCTGCCGACGAAGGGCGACCTTTCGCATGCTATTAATTTACAGACCAACCTGATTTCCATTCTCACTTGAGGGTGTAATCACAACAATTAAAGCTTTTGCTTTCAGAATTCGCCTTGTGGGCCTGAGCTCCTGCTCTGACAGAAGGTGGATGAGAGCTCGACAAGGACCATCAGCAGCTACTTTGTCTGTCTGACAGGGTTCAGGCACAGGTAAGAACCCACGACTGGTAGGAGGGAAGAGGCAAGCTGCCTCCTTCTCCTCCAAGTCCTGCTCCACCAGCACCTAAATCCCAATGAGGTCACAGGGATTCTTTCCCCAGGCTCACAACTTCCCAGCATCACTCACCAAGGGGACCAGCACAGGCAGGGGGATAGGACAGCACACGAGGCACACCGCTGTGTGCAGCCCCTGCTCCCACCACCAGCATCTCCAGGTGCTGCGCCAGCCCTGCTGAGGTCCTCAAACTTTGTGCCCCTTCTGAATGTCTTGGCAGCAAGGTATTGTTATTATTTATTAAACAGTTGGTGTATTTCTTAATAGAAATTTCGTTAGGAGCATTAGGTATAGATAGTCACCAGCCCAGAACCTACAAGTAATTATGTTTAATTATTATGCCTGTATGTTTGGAATAACGATAGCTTCTGAGCACTGAGATTAAGGAGCGGAGTCAATTGGAACAGGAGCTTTTTTTTTTTTTGCCTTAACAGTTCTCCACTCTTAATTGGTTTTTGTGTTTCTTAACAATCAGTAAGAGCCTGCAAGAGACACCTCACCATGTCCAGCCCTGATGGAGGCCCTTCCCTTGTGAGCTGTTCTCCCAAGCAGAGGGCTGCCAGCAGAAAAGGAGGGAAGCACTTCGCTGGAGCTGGAGGATGCTCATTCATAGGATGAGAGAGTAGAGATGGGTCTGAGCCAGAAGGAAAGCCTGGCTGGTGGAAGCATCATACCAACGGCACAAGCTCTGGCTCTGTGAAAAGCCTTCCCATGGACATTTGCTGAAAATAAAGGTCATTACATTTTCCTTTGCAAAGTGGCTTTGTGGATGGTTTCCCTTATCCTCACAGAGCTGTTTGAGACCCTGGCCTAGGAGCAGCTGCCCAGATGAGAGCATGCCTGGAACAGGCAGGTCACTACATTTCAGCTCCTGGCCAAGGAAGCCACCCCCACAAGCTCATTTTGCACTAACGAGGGCCATTGCTAAGCAGGAGCAGCACTTGGGGCAGCACTGGACTGCAGTGACCCAGCACCGCCTCTCCTGACCCAGCCAAGGGCACCCACCACCCCACTGTGCCTCCCCAGCTGCAAGCCTGGAGGAATCTGAGTGCTTGGGAAGGAAAGCAGAGCTACAGAGAGACAATGTTGAATGTAAATATCAGTTAAATATGCATTACCATATGCCTGCGCCTCTGCGGTCTGTTAGTAGGCAATACGAGCCAGGGAGATGTAGGAGCAAAGAGCTGGAGGCTCAGAAGAGCGCGCTCCCTCCCTGCCAGCCTGGCACCCTCAGCCCACGCTGGAGCCATGGCTGATGTAAATAAGCAGCTGTGGAGCTGCTCCTCCCCAGCGAGCACAGCCTGCTGCCTGCCCATTGCCATGCCCTGCCGAGGCCACGGCCACCACAGCGGGACCAGAAACCTCTCCCAGTGTGGAACAGAGGAGAGGGAGGAAGAGGAAGGAGCCAAAATCGCAAGCCACTTCCCCATGGGAGGTACAAGACTATGCAGTCCAAGGGACACGATGGTGGCAGGGGGCCAAGGGCAGCGTAGCTGCACCCACCCCAAGCCCCTCAAGGGCATAGGTGCCGTCAGCCCAAGCGGAGCAGCTTTCCCCACTAACACGCAGGCAGTGGTGCCAGTGCCCCACCTGCCAGGGCTGCCCCCGAGCAGCCCTCCCCTGCCCCGTACAGCAATGCCCCTGCCCGGGTCTGAGGCATGCATGAGCACACGGAGCCCAGATGGTAATCGTGGCTGTCTAATTACGCATGCATATGATATTAGCCAAAAATGTTTGATTATCTCTGGAGTTTCAGAGGAGATCAGAAAGCAAGTCTGCTCAGGGTGCAAGGATTACGCAAATGGGATAATTTGTTAGCAGGCGGTGCTGCGTAATTCAATCTTTTGCTTTGCACTGGGTCCTGCTGCCTGTCTTATCCACACGCCTTCCCCCTGCTGCTTTCAGGTCACAGCACTTTGCATTTGCATCCAGCCCCCGGGGCACTGATTGACTCCTCTTTGTGCACGGTGCAGCAGGAGGCTGCTCTCTGAAAGGAGAATCAGAATGTTTGCTGCCGGGAGGCGGAGGGGTGGCTCGGGACAGGACGCGCACCCCCTCCCTGCCCGAGCAGCCAGCCCTGCGCTTCACAGCCTCCTCGCATCTGGTCTCCCAGCGCGCTGCAGCACTTCAGGACAGCAGGGTGCCAAGGTGGGGTCTGGGTGTTTTCCTTTGCCCACCATCCCTTCCTAGGCCAGGGTAAGAAGGGAGAAGAGAATCCAGACCGAGCCCTTTTAAATCCCAAACTTGCCTTTGTGAACAGTCCCAAGCCCATAAAACAGGTGTCTGCTCCTCACCCACAAAAACACAACCAATATTCTCATCCGTAAGCCAAGTCACGGCAATCTGAGCAGCAATAAAACTATTTCCCTGCAAAGGTTTTTGCAGCAGAAGTGGCCCTCTCCATTCAGGCTGTGTGGGCAGTTAATGAAGCCCACATGATTCATGGTGAGATGAAGGACAGCCGCTCTCCCAGATCCATCCAGCATCATTAGGTATGTACCTGGACCTGACAATGCCGCTGGTTCTGTAACACAATTAACCACATGCTTAAATTCCAGCACATTTTCAAGTGCTTTAGTTAATTGGAAATATATTAAACATGGGTTTAGAAAAGTTAAACACGTACTTAAATACTTTGCTAAACTGCAGTGCAAAGTTGCACGCACATGGAGCTGCGCAGCATTCACAGGTGCAGGAAGGGTGCAGCTGTCAGAAGTCAGGACCTTCAGCTATCAAAAGTCCTGGTCAGAAGCAAGGGAGCAGCTCGGTGCCACAGCGAGGAGATTCCCACACATGCCAGAGCACGAACCCAGCTGCGTTTCCCATGTGACGCTTTACAGGGGCTGCAGGTACTGCGCCCACAGAAGCAGCCTTCGGTAGTCAGTTTAATGTCCACCAGTGAGGCCATGTGAGCAAAGGAATAATGAACAGTAGTTTGACTTTTTTTGCTATCAGTGGGCTGTCATCATATTTAACGGATGTTTTAACATGTGCCTTGGCACACCAGACCAGCAGACTTTGCTGGAGGGTGCAGGAGGTCACCCCATTACATTCACTCACACCAGCCAAGGCTGTAATGGAGGTACTTGGGCTGCGTTTTCATAATTATTCATGTTTTCTACAGAGAATTTCTTTTCCAGGCTGATTCTGTTTAATCCTGCTGCTTGACAAGTGATAATAAAGAAATTCAAGAGGAGACAACAGGGAAACTATTGTCCCAGCATGGCACTAAAGGGGTTGCAAAACCGCTATGTTTTAGGTTCTTTTTCACTGGCTTCTGGTCTGTGAATGTCGAGGCATTCTCAGCTTTTCTTTAACAAAGACTCCCTTCCAGTTTATCATATAATATATTAAATCCAGAGTTTTAAGAACAAAACAAATACCACACATCACACAATGAAGTCACCAGACTTGAGTGCAGTGGCACAACACAGCTGGGACTGTCCCAGTTTGAGGAAAGTGAAGAACTTCCCACCCAAGGCTGCCTTCTTCCCCAAAACTGGGCACAGACACACTGCATTTCTCTCTCAAGTGCCTGTTTTATAGGTGAATCTATTTACATAGCTTTTATCACTCCCTTCCCACAAAGTCTACAGGGGTTCTCGCTCCTCGCCTTTATTGGGGAACATATCACTATTATTTAGCTCCTTTTCACCGGTCTGGTTTTCACCCTATCACACTGGTGCAGACACTCATTAGGCAGGAGCACTGAGGTTCCTCCAGCAGTGCAGTATCGTTCATTTAGTCCAGGTTATGCATAACTAATGAAGCACGGCACATTGTTGCACGAGGAGACATCTGATAGGACTGCTGCGGCGCATCAGAAGCACAGGACTAGAATAACTCCGTTTTGGTGCCTCAGCTTCACATCTCAGTTTACAGGGAGTCTCCTGAATCAACAGTGTTGGCTACTGAGGAACAATTTCCCATCAGCCATAAAGACCATGCCTGCATGGGGCAAGGACCACAGGCAGGAGCAGAACTCTCCAGGTCCTGCCCTTGCTCTGTGAGGATCCTCACAGATGCTGAGATGGGCTCTGGGAGACCTCAGCATCCTAGAATCAGCCTGGAGAAAGGGGAGGCATGAGAATGGACCACTACCTCAAAGCCATGTGAGCCTGAAGTCCAAGCCATAATGAGGTTTGCCAGTGCTGATATTTTCCAAGCACTGCACAGCCCTGCAGCAGGGATAACAGGGCATTGCTCTGCTGCACAGGGCTGCGCTGCTCTCCCGACCGGCCAAGGGTCTGGGTCCATCCTTCTGGCTCTATTGCACATCTCTGACAACACTCAGTTGCCATTAGACACAAGCAATGGATTTTAAAAGAGCCCAGTATTTCACCAACAGATTATTGAGCAGTTGCATTGGTGGCCACGCTCTAACTACGCACCCTTAGGTTCCCCATCAAATTTCTGCAGAGCAGGACCCAGCATCACCTTCCCCCAGATGCTCTTAGCAGTACAGAGCATCCCTGTCCAAACAAGCTGCAGCCCCACGCACCGGGCAGGCACATCTTGCTCCTGCAAGCCTTTTCAAGCCTTAACTCTGCCCCAGAGTGAGAAATATCATGAGCCATCCCTCCCATGCACCCTCTCCTCCTGGGATCCCAGGCTCGCAGATTTTGCCACTAACCCGTAGCCAGGAGGGGCCACAGCCATCCCCATTTGTGCCCTGCCTTCCCCATCCCAGTCACAAATTTCTGTCCCAGGGGCTGTGCCTGATGGAGCACACACAGCCCTTGCAGGGTGCACAGGCAGACCAAGGGGATGGTGCTGCTGCTGGCCTCAGCAGCCTGTGTCTCTGCAGCGTGAAAATACTTTATTGGGTTACATGAATAAGCCTTTCCTGACTCAATCTTGAGTGAAGGGCTTTTAAGAGGTGATGTTGAGCAGGGAAAAAGAGACTGCAGCAGAAGCTTTACGCCTCTCTCTCTCTCCAGAGAGGGTCATCCTTAGAGAAGCTGTTCCAGGAAACCAAATTGACACAGGCAATTACAGGGATATTCACAGCAGCCAGGTCCAAGTCCCTGCAGTTCAATAGGCACGAGCAAACATCACTAGAATACACATACATATTCAAACTGCCCGTGCTTTGCTGCTGCTTCCCGTATTTTGGAACGGTCCATCACATCAGCTGGGGTCAGCATGCAGGCTGTTGGGCTGTGGCAAGGACTGCTCCCAGCTCCAGGCAGGGAGAGCAGGTGTACCCAGTGCACAGCCCTGTGCTCCTCCCTCTGAGGGTGGCAGTAAGCATGGGGAAGCTTTACTTGTTCAAAGAGCCATCACAGCAGGCACAGCCCCCTGCATCCTTTAACTGACACCCAGAGCCTTCCCCAGGAGGAAGGATACTATCAGGTGAAGTCCCTAGCCCAGTGCCAGCAAAGGGTTCAGTCACACCAGCAAGGGAAGGGCTGGATGGATAGAATTTACAGGCAAGAAACAACACTGCTGTAGCTGGAGAGGGCTGCCTTTGACCTTACTTTGTTCTGTTTCTCTTTGCAGTTTTTGGCTGCCCTCCAGTTTCTCCAACCATTTTTCAATTCTTTTCAAAACCAGGCTGGGGACAGCCCAGCAGCAGCAGCTCTGCAGCGATGAGCCCTGCACTGAGCTCGGAGCGCTGGGAAGCACCCGTCCCACACTGTGCAGCTCCCCACGCCTTGCAGCCACCACCTGGAAGTGGCACAAGAACAGTGTGCGGAGACACCGTCCTGCAGACAGTCGAACACCGTTGTGGGCAGCCGGCCCAGCAGGGCTGAAGCCAGCCCCCTGTGGCAATGCTCCAGGAGGCAAGAGGCGCCTGTCCCACCCCAGCGCATTCTCCTCTGAAATCTTTTGGCAGGGACAGAATCAGCTCTAATTGCAATTTCCATTCTGGTGGCTGCGCTCTGCAGGCAAAATAGGTTCTGTCTATATAATGAGTCACTCCTGAATATCAATCTACACAGGATAAAATGGAGACAATAGCTGCTTACATGCATAGTGAGTTAATTATGAGCATCTGCTATTAATCTTGCTATCAGACTGCTAATTACTCCTTCTCCTCCACAAAGACGTGCTGGAGGTGAATCAGCTCAGCCACCCTTCCCCAAGCCCCAACTCTTTCCCAACAGGAGGTCTCAGCTCACAGCTCCATAGCACGCAATTGTGGAAGGAAAACAGAAGCTCTACACCAAAGCATTTCAGCCTTTCCTGGAGCCCGTGGCTCATGCACATGTGCCTGTAAATGCTCAGGCCTGCCCACCACTGCCGGAACAGTCACAGGGTTTGCAGACCAAGGGTTCCCACCGAAGAGGTGCAGATCCGAGGAAAGCCCAGCCTCAGAGGACACGCAAGCTGGTAACCTGGTTTCTGGCTCAAGGTACCTCCGCATCAGACCGAGCGGGGTCTCATCCCTCTCCATCGAGGCTGTGGGGCAGAGGAGAGGGGTGCACAGGTGGAAGCCACCCCAAAGGGCAGCAGGGCCAGGAGGCAGAGACATCCCGGAGACACCCAGGAAGGCAGGTGGCAGCTCCCCCATGCCAAGCACCTTCACGAGGACATAGCAAGGACCCTGTCAGACAGCTGCTGCGGGGAGATTGAGGCATTTCAGGAGGAGGTTTGCATGCAGAAGAGATGTCGAGTTGCACTCTCACAGGTGAGGACTTGACATATCACATGTAATGAGGAAAGAAAAAGCATCAGGAGCATTTGGGGAAGATGACAGCAGATCAGAAATGCCTCCTTCTCCCACAGATTTATTTTGTCAACCAGTCACTCAGAAAAGGGGGAGAGCCAAGCAGGAACGTGCTTTCAGCAGCCAGGGCTGTGGCATGCTGAAAAGCCCAGGTCCTTTGATCCCACAGGTACTCAGTGATTGCTTTAGACAAACTCCTGTTGATTGCCTAATAGGAAAGAGGCTAGCACACCTCAATTAACTGGCTAGCAAGGTAGGAGCAGGTCTTGTGTCTCACTGAAGAGCTGGCTTGATTTTCCTGAGAACAGAAATGTGCTGCCCATTGAGGGCACCAAAGTCCCAGCAGCATCCCGGCCCCAGCCCCGCAGCCTGCTCGGTGGCCGGGCAGGGAGGCAGCCCGGGCCACTTCTGGCCTTTACGAAGGCTTTCCTCAGAGGAGGGCTGAGGAAGGGTTTGGGAAAGCTCAGACAACAACTCCCGGTAAGGGAAGCAGAGGACCTCATCAGCATGTGAATAAGCGAGATTAAATCTGAGCCCTGAATATTCACTGTCTGATGTAGGAAATGTTTGCTCCCGTCTTCTGAAAAGCCGGAGAGGAAAACAAAGCAAAACAGCTTCCTCCTGCTTGTCTGCGTCCCCGCCGCCGGTTTATCAGCGCCCTTCGCAGGCTCCGCCCGGGGCCGGGAGCAGCGCAGGGGCGGGCGGGCAGCCGGACCTCTGGCTCCGGGCTGCCGGCTGGTCCCTCAAAGGGGACGGAAGCAAGGGAAGCATTTCCAATCCCCGTCCCCGTGTGGGACTGCTGTCCTGGTGCTTTCACACCTGAAGCATCTGACAGCAGCCAGTGATGGTAGGAAGCGCAGCTTGTGCTCCTTACCATGAACTAGCATTGCTATTTTCTGTCTAAAACCCCCAAGTCCCTCGCCTGAAGCTGGCAGGTGTGATTTGCAGAATACATATAACCTTTAAAAAATGGACAAACTAATTTATTTTTAATTAGTTCCCTTTTTCCATCTGCCTGAAATCTAAGTCTATCAGTGCCTTTGAAACACCACGGTCCCTTTTCCTTGCATAAGAACGCAAAAGTTCTTTGCAGGACTCCTGCAGCTTCTCCAGCACATCCACGTAGCACCTTCCTGGCTAAGCACTAGGCTGAGCTGTGAGCATGGAGTGCCCCAAGCCCATAGCTGCCTGAGAACCCCCAAGACCAACACAGAGCCCCGCCAAAGGAACCATTTGCCAGGCTGAAAGTTGTCACTGGAAAGCAGAGCTCTGCTGCCCTCTGTTTCAGGCAGCCTGGGTCAGCCAGGACACATTAAATGGGTCTGATTTCCACAGTGTGAAATGAGTGAGCTGGGCAGAGAGCTCTGCACAGTTGCTAAGAAATCCCAGGAAAAATTCCCACATTCCCACTGAAGCTAGCAAGCAGCACCATGAGAGCAGAGAATTTAGGGTATTTTAAGACTCTCAGAAATCTTCTGTATTGATTTCCCCTTCTCAGTAATTAGATGTAGTGATTAGACTCTCCATTACGTTGCAATACTGCTATGAGCGGAGGCAAGCAGAGCTTACTGCCGGTGTTTACAACAGGGATGCTAACATAACCTAATCCATATGCACAGCAAACAGCCCGGCTGTATGACCAGAGAAACCTCCCTATGAATCTGGATGCTATATACATAATATATAACAAGCATGTTTATCAGATAACACTTTGCAGCTGCTGTTAAACAAGCACACAAGCCTTGAACTGCACGGAAACTTCATGTATTATTTAAAATACTTTCCCATGAATGCTGTCAAATCAAAACTAGCTACTGTGCCCATGAGGATAGTGGTCAGGGTACTGTAGCAATGTCTCTCAATGATAATGCCTGCTGTGCTCCTGCTGGCAAGCAGCATGGAGCACTGAGCCTGGCACATGGCCATCCCAGGCTACCTGGAGCACCAAGTTAAACTACCAGCAAATACAGCATACATAAACGTGTCCAGGACAGCACAGGTTCCTCTGGTTCCTAGTGGGAAAGAAGTCTCCATGGCCCTGAGGAACTTGACTCCTGAACCATGGGCCACTCTTCAAGAGAAAGAACTGTTTTGTCTTGAAGGAGATGAAGGATTAGAAATCCCCAGTGACATTTTATCAGTTCATGTTAAATAACTTCCCTCCGATGTCCCCAGTCTTCCCAGGTGGGCTCCTGAGCAGGTCCCCCGCAACACAGCTCACAGCACCCACGATACCACCTACACAAACAGCAGGATGTAGAGGGTAACCTAAACCTGGCATTTTTTATTTTTTTAAACTTACCTCTTCAAAGAGTATTTCTACCTATTCAGCTCCTCTAGGGAATTATGCCACATCTGAGACCCTCCCAACTATTGAAAGCTTCAAGAAACACCAGACAGACCTCGTAGAATACCATGCTCTTCACTCCCTGCATCTCCATTTGTCTGTCCATACAACCGCCCTCAGTGACGTTCAGGTGCTCCTCACAGACCCAGCCCCAGTGCCAGCCAGACCAGCCCTGTCTCAGGATGTTTTTGCCTCATCTGCTGAATGAAAATCCAGCTGTTATTTCCTCCCACATGCAGGGCATCCCTCAGTCTGCCTCGTGCAGCCTGGGTTAAATAAATGAGGATTTAGCACCACTTCCTCCAAAATAGCGGCAGCAGCACAGCGCTATATTGATCCATTCTAATGCGAGCAGCCAGTGTAACCTTGTTTGCTCAGAGCTGGTATAATTTGGAGATTATGCTTTAATGAACAGATGATGTATGTTTCAATATACAGAACAAGAAAAGTAATGGAAATTTCAGACAGGTAAATAGAAAGCATAACTCTTGACTGGTGGTAACAAATCGCCACCACCACAATGAGGTCCTGGCTTCAGACCTGGTTACCCAGAGCAGCAGACCCTGCCCCGTGCCACCCTCACCCAGGGCTGCTCCAGCCGTGGACAGTTCGGAAGCCAGCCTGTGCTGGGAATGGCTGCAGTCCAGGGAAGGCTCTGCCACCTCCCAGTAAGATGCTCAGAAGCAGCTTCCAACAGATAAAGGCAGAGACCAAACGCCTGCCTGCTCCCCTCTTGCTCCCAGCAGCTACAACTGTCCTGCCCCAGCCAAATTTAGGACCTGCTTGTCGCTCAGGACTCAAACACAGCAGGAAAAGGAGCTGTCCCCAGGGAGACAGAGGGAGAGCAGTCCCTGCAAGGCCAGTGAGCTGCCCGGAGGGGCCAGACCCTGCAGCACGCCATGCCCTGCCCCACAGCATGTTTTACAGCCTCCCCGGGCTCAGCTGCACCCTGTCAGCCCACGCACCTGGATGAGCTGCAGCCCAGCTCCAGCACAGCCCTGCACAGCAGAGGGAAGCAGCTCGAAGGAAAGCACTCATCCTCTGCCATGCAGCTGAGCTGCCCTTTCTCCTTGGGCATCGCCTGCCTGCACTGGGTTTCTCTCAGGACTGTAGGGTCGGAGCAGCCCTGTACAGTTGAGCTCAGCAGGGGAGCAAAAGACAAATGGCTTAATATGTGCTAAATCCAGACTCCAGCTTCAACACTTATTTTTCCTCTTCTCTTTCTTCTTAATATTTCATACTGCTCCAGATAAGAATGAATACAACTACTGTTATTAAAATCTTCCTTTATATTATACACACAGGTCAGTGTGGTTTGCCCTGCTATCTGCATTTTTAAAGGTATTTCAAATACTGGCTTTCCTTTTCGGGGGAAAATAAAATAAACCTGCATGCCAAGCAGCACTAATACATCCCCAGCCACATCTGAGACTGGAGGCTGCTGCCAGGGACAGGCAGGAGGGAAGTGTTTCTCTTCCAGGCTGTGCTACAGGCTGTCTGCAAGGCCACTTCCCTGCTCCCTGCCTCTGCTTTCCCATCTGCAAAGAGGTGCAACACATGCCCAAGAACTTTCCAGCAGCTCGCAGGGCATCACCCATCCCTGTTCACCTGTTATTTCTATAAATCCACCACAGCAGCATTTGCAGGACACTGCCCCATCTGGCACGGCACCCAGCAGAGCCAGCCACTGATCTCAGAGGCATTGCCCTCCCAACCCTCCTTGCCCCAGGGCACTGAGAGAGAGCAGAAGCAGGGAGCTGAACATCCTTCCTCTCCCCGCTGCCCCCCAGGCAGAGCTGGGATGCCAGCACCCCTGTTGCCTGCCCAAGGCACCCAGCTCTTGGCCCCAGGGTGCCTGGCAAACAAGGGGCCAAGCAGGGCTCCCGGGCAGCCTTTCTGCTTATTTATTTCCCATTAAGCCTTCTGCACGCAACCTGGAAGAAACAGCCATGGGACTTTTTGTTGTTTGAGAAAAGAAACTGCCATAAATTTATTTACTTAAAGGATTTCTCACCAGAAAACAGCCCCTCGAGACTCCCATTTTCCGGGAGTGAATCTCTCACCTAATCACAAAGTGCTGCTATTTACTGTATCTGCTATCAAGACAGGCAGTCTCTGTCCCGCCTTTCCTAACATCTATTTACCAAATCCATTTGCAAGTCTAAAATTTAATCAGCCAGGTTTCATCTTAGAGGTATTAACATTCAAATGGGACTCACTCCCAGAGATGGAGCTGGAGTAAACTGACAATTCGGGGGGAGTCTGCATTAGTAACGGGTGTCTGCGAGCTGGGCGGCTCTCTAGCTGCTGATTTAGGTATTCATCGAGTTATCCACAGGTTATTCACAAGCAAACTCTCAATGGCAGGCCTGAAGGCAGTGTGTGCATGTGTGTAGGATGGGTCCACACCCTGCAAGCCCCCTTCTGAAAAAAAAACATTGCTTTGCAATAAAAAAAAACCACAGAACACCAAGGAAATCTATTCAAGAAGGATAAAAAGAATATTCCCAGCCACCTCACTAACACGTGCCTCGTGGGAGGGATTCATTAGCTAACGCTCATAAAGCATGTTTTACGGCCTGCCCTTCTCTCATTGAAATGGATGGGAGGACCACACTTGACCTCGGTGGGAACAGGAGACATTTAATGACAGGAGCCAACAGTATTTTATACAAACCAGATTAACAGTCCCTTTAAAGCAGCCAGGCTTCCCACAGGATGGACCAAGGCTGTCTTACTATGAGGAACACAGAGCAAAAGATTAGCAGCCCCATCAGAACCAAGAGAACTCTGTTCTTTGCAGAATTCCACGGGATTTTGGCATGCACACATGCGCTCTGCAGAATGCCCCGATGCCGCCAGTGGGTGCACAGAGCCTGCCCCCGAGCTGCCCAGCACCGCCTTCCCCACTGAGCATCCTTCCCTGGCACCACCTGCAGAAACCTCCACTTCCAGGTCAGCTAAATTTCTCCCTCTTACACTACCGCTTTTCCCAGTTATTTCACCAATTCCCTGGTTCCTCCCAGGAGGGGAGGTTTTTGGCCCCACTGCTCCAACATGCCATGAGGAATAAGAGATCATTAATGACATCCCCCCTTCCCCACACCTGGCCAGGGATTGCAGCACTTTAATGAAGTGCCTGCTCCAGCTGATATAGCCAGGATGTCAGACATCTGGGCTTCTTTCATTATTTTCACCTTTCACTGTCTCCAGCACTGACAGATTAAAATTATTTGCACCACTTTCTTGCATATTTCATTAGATTTGCTTTAGCATCTCTGGTACCCGGAGCCAGCAACGCTCAGGCCATGCCAGGACTGGGCTGTGCGGATGGGGGCTGCTCAGTGGTGCCACACATGGGGTCTGCACTCAGGAGTGGGGCGAGAGCTCAGCTGAGACATGCTGAGCAGGCAGCCTGGTCCACATGCACATCAAGGACTCAAATTGCAGCTGATGCAGCATCTCCTGTGACCAAGAGTGGCTTTGGGACAGCACCAGGACTCTCCCCTTTTCCCATCAGTAAATACAGCCAGTACATCTGTCTCCTTCCACGAAGGGCAGCACAGGGCAGCTGCAAGCAGGCAATGAATTACTGACACACTTGTTCCTAGTGTCCGCCACGCTCTGCTGTAGCCTGTGATTCTGCCAAATCTGAGCAGGTTCAGGGCTACCAGAGGGACCAACAGGTTCCATGCTCTCCAAGATGTCAAATGAGCTACGTTACACCATGCTGCACAATATTTCATTTCTGCTGCAGCTCACCTTCCTCCCTGGCATCAGCTTACTATGCACAAACCAGCAGAAGGAGCCAGTGCTGGTTTGGACACAAGCAGGAGCATCACCTGGGGATGGAGAACACAAATGCACACCCAGCTCCACAAGCAGGGATGCTCCACCCAGTGCTGCTGGGTGCAGGCCAGCAACTGCCCCTCCTCATGGAAATACCCTCTGCTGTGATTTGTTACAAGTCATCAGAAGAGAGGGAGTGTGAGAATAGGGAGACATGCTTCTCACTGCGATAGCATGCGATATCTTCCACTCCAATAAATAAAGGCAGAAATATTCCCCGAGGTCCCTCTCACATATCTAGTTGATATCACTGGGGATCTTCCATGAAGCAAACAGGAATCTAATCTGTTGCCTTGTATAGTCAAATGTAAGCAGCAGGGTGTCTGCCACAGCCTCTGGCTCCTGACAGGGACGCACATAATGAAAATGGAAACAGATCACGGTCAACCCGATATCCAAATAACAAATAGGGATCCTGGAGAGAAACTTGTTTTATTGGTGTCGGAAGGGAATTCCGCTGATTTGCCATCATCTCATCCCCACTGTGCTCCTTGAACATGGAGCCAGGTAAAATTGCACTCATCCGCAAGAGTGCTTGGCAGCTACAGCAAGCACATCAGTGCCAGCACGTGAGGACATTAATGCTCACACCTTGTCTGCACTGGTGCAGTATTGGGAGTAACTCCAGTAACGAGCAGGAGAGGCAGCCACAGCCCAAGGCACCCAGGGAAGGCACCGCGGGCTCAGCCCACACCAAGTGCTGCAGGACAGCTTTGTCAGCACAGGCGGGGCAGAACCAGGAGCACCCAAAGCCCCGGGGGAACACTATTTTCCAGAGAATCCCAGAGAGAAGGAAAGGAATTGCAGGGGCTGCGGAGGACACAGTGGCACTGAAATTCTGCATATCACCCCCTCCCTGAGAAGCACTAGCACTGACGTGACCAGACAGGGTTTGATGAAGGCTTGCTCTCGTCTGGCATGGTGTCCAGAGAGCAAATGTGCGAGCAGAGCCTCACACCACACAGGAGCCGCACCTCTGAGGAGATGCCCCCAGCCACATCAGCTGCCACCTCCCACCTTCCTTATTTAATTAACTCCCTCCTGATGTAGGTAATGGAGCTCTGGAGCTCTTAAACAAAGATTTAATCAGCCCAGGCTCTGCACTCACAGCAACTAACTCCCTTTGTTAGATTGGTGTGAAATCCAGGGCATGTTTAGCCCATGACAATGTCCTCACTGTTAATAGCTTCTAGCATCGCTCATGTCCCTGGATAGTCCAGCACTGAGTCCTTTGGACTCTTCTCTGTGCATCAAAGAGTCACCTGGGTCATTGATTTTTAGCATCATGCAAATCGAGTCAGCAGGGAGCTGGTAACTCCAGTGCATTATTATTTAGGATGGATAAACTCTTTTCCCTGGTTCTCAGCATCTTGCCGAGACCAAGGGAGGGTTTCTGATTTATCGTGATTGTTTTTAATCCTGCAGAGGAGCCACAACAGAAGAGCAGAGAGGAGGGGAAGTGGGCAAAATTGTTTCCATCACTGAAGATCTCACAGAATAAGGGTGCTGCACAGGAGGAGAATCCCCACATTTCCTGCTCCTCTGTAAAAGGCAATATTTTTGACCTCCATCAGCTTTGTAGGGAGCAGAGAAACCATCAGAGATGGGCACCAAGGGAACGCCCAACAAATCGCCACTGCAGCACGTACCATAGCACACAGCCTTGCGCATGCCCTGATCCTTGCACCTGGGCATCCCTCGCTAAGTGCCAGCCAGCCCCACGCAGTCCAGGCAGAGGCTGACGCGCGCAAAGTGTGCTGCAACCGCTCCCAGGCTGCACAAAGTGCACCACGAGTCCCTGCCAGGTTAGCAAATGATCTCCTTCAGCAACAGACGATGAACAAGACAGTGATCTATTGGCAGAAAGTAGACATCCAAAAGCCCTTCCAGACCTCTCCCCTCCACCCCCAGCTCTCTGCCCCCACCAGCAGCTCCTTCCCGACCCGAAGCGAATTGCAGATAGATTGGCTCCCGGTAAATGGCAATAACTTTGCAGAATGCCATCTTAATAAGTGCATCTCCCAGCCAGGGGTGAGAAGCAGCAGCTGAATCGCCGGCATGGATGTCAAGTTACAAATGAGACATCCAACTGCTTCATTTATTAGAGGGAATCAATTCGACTTTTCATATTCACCAGGAGTTTCAGGCAGGAAGGACCCCATCAACAGCCTGCACTCAGCCCATTGCGTTTTAGCACAATGCAACACATGGGGGCAGGGGGTGAAGGGAATGAAAAATCTCTCACTGCACAGCATCACTGGAAAACACGAGTGCTGTTTTCCAGAGCCAGGAACAGAAAGTATGAGGAGAGCACACCAAATGAGCTGCCCTGTCCTCCCAGTTCTGCTGGGTGCAGCTCCAGCAGATGCTGGGGAATCACAACAGGAAAATGGGCTGTTTTCATGGAGCACAGTTAGGCTACATGTCTGGGAACAGCAAATGGCATTTTTATCACTAAAAAATAGAACATTAAAAAAATCATAGAAACATCCCAAACTCCTTCTCCAGCAAGCACAACTGGCAGGCCAACAAATTGGAGCACAACGTGGGACCCAGATACTAGCAGGGAGCCCCAGCCTGCTCTGGCTTGCCGCAGCACTGCTGCCAGCCTGTCCCGAGCCCAGCATTGCCTCTAAATGCAAAACTCTGTTCCCTGCAATCAAAGCCTGCTAACGTGTATTCTGGTTTTACAGTGCTCTGGCCTCATTAGGCTAAATGTGGTGAGGTAGGAGAAGAGTTGGTTCTCCTGGCACTGGGGAGCTTCAGTGCTGCCCTTTAGACTAAGTTAACAGGTTATGTGTGTGCACGTGGTTTAATTCTCCAAGAGCTGTAATTGCAACTGTACAGAAATATTACAGGCCACTAGAAACAATTTAATGATAATAAAAATTTTTTAAAAATAGAAAATGAAGCGGCTGCCATCCTTGATTTTCAGGCTTCTTTATCATGCAAAAACCTCCTGTTCGTTTCCCCACAGACAATTGATGTATCTGGAATTGCAACAAAAAGTCTGCTCCAAGCATAAGGCAAACCAAGCCTTTTCCAAGGCAAGCAGAGAACACTCAGCTAAGTTTACTGATGGTTTTCAAGGCACCCTGGCTTCCCACATCACCAGTCAGGTGTGGAGAGGAAGGGCAGCTTTTCCTTCATGCTCACTGTCCAGGGAGTACTCTGGACCTGGGGAAGCACCAGAGGTTCACAGCCAAACTTATCTTCTGTCCGGCTCCTGACTCCACACACCATCTCCCCTGACAATGCAGCCATGCCCAGCTGCCCCATCACCTCTGCCTTTCCCTCAGATCCCCAAAGGGAACCATCACCTTAAACTGTACCTAAAACAACTCGTAATCACATGCATGTCTGTTTGTTAATTAACAAATAAATCAAGTTCGTCATGCCAATTAAGAAAATGTAACAAGTGCTGCACTCATTGCAGGATGCCTTTTTCCCCACTCCAGTAGATTGATGGTGTTTGCCACCAGATGTGTGCGTGCGGGGGGGAGGCTGCATTAGGAGTAATCCCCTCTCGCAGTTGCGATATTTATAGCCCGATTCAGGAGCACCCTCAGAGCTGCTCAAGAGAGACACCTGTAGGCAAAACACGGACACCATGGAAGCCAACCCGACACAGCCCTGAAAACAGGGAGTATTTCATTGCCACCTTGATTTCACCGTGAGCACGGCAGGGGCAGGGACACAGCCGGGGATGCCCCTGTGCTGGGGGACAGGAGGAGCCGGGGCCCTGGGCAGACAGGGCACAGAGGCTCCCAGCAACGCGCCGGGGCCAGGAGCATGGCCCCACAGCTCACTGACACCATCAGGGTGCCAGGAAAGGTCACTCTGCTGGAGAGAACCTCTACATTTCACCTGACATGCTGGCCATTACGATGCTGTCACATCCTCTCCAAGATGGTTGTAACGAGACAGGGGAAGGGAAAGGGGAAGGAAAAAACAGAGCTAAATTAATTCTGATGACAAAGATAATAACAAGATCAGGAAATGGTGCAAAATGAATCCATTATAATTACAGTGTCAGCGCTGTCAGCCCCAAGGTCTTCCTCCGAGGCTGCTGAAGATGAGCAGAGCGCGGTGCTCACATGGCAGTGCTGGGGCACTGGGCACAGGCAGATCAGCTCCGCAGAGCAAGTTGCCATCGAGACAAATGCTCTCAGTTGGTGCAAGACCTCTCCTCTGCCACCCAGGGACATGTTGATTCTTACAAAGAGGGCTTTAAAGCACTCATACTTGTATCCCATCTGCTTTGCCATTGCATTTACACTCCAGCTGTTAACCTCAGCCCCCGAGCACAGTGCTTGTGGTCCCTGCACCCCCTCCCCAGCTTCATCCCCCACTCCTCAAACACTCCAACAGCTACCGAGGCTCACACTGCACCCAAACCCCGCTGAGCCCAGGGTACAGCCCAGCTCAAGCAAGTGCTGTGCAAGACCTGCGATGGCAACTGGGTTTTCGGACTGCAGGCTGCCGCCCTCCTGGCCAGAGGGCAGGCTCCCCGTGCTCTGCAGAGCCAGGCGCGATGCACAAGCCTGCCTTGCCAGTGCTACTTTCCAAGTGACTAATTGACAGTATATGGCAATCTTTCAGCTCTTTTCAGTCTCTTCAAACACTAACTAATCTTCACAACTAGAGCTTGGCTGACTCTTTGTCACAAACGATTTACCCAATTAATTTGGCCCTTTGCTTTGCTCAGCTAACTGCAATCATAGATTTTAGTGAATAGCTTTGTTATTCACTATTGTTCAATGAACCTGCAATGTGAACTTATTTCAGTCTCTGGGCAGCTCAGAAGCATTTCCTTCATTTCTGCCGTTCTTTGTTATGCCTTAACCACAGGGTTGGGTCCTCCAGACAAGCAGCTGCACCTCGGCTTGCTGGTTGGGTAAGCAAGGTGCAGCAGCCTCCAACAGCACAAAGGCGGCTGGAAACCCCTTCATGTGAACACACATGAGCCAAGGCTTCGCCTGCTGGTTCTCACAAGCAGGAGTAAAACAACAAGTCCTAGAGCACAAAAACAGTAGTTACCACAGCCATCTAGAAGTGTCACTTGATTCTTTATCCACTACCTGCAAATGCCAACGTCCCTGTGAAGGAGGGAAAAGTCGTCACTTGAGCAAAGCGGCCCAGCCATGCAAGGAGCAAACCCCTCAGCAGCACCATGGCTTTGTGGCCTGCTGGTCTGGCTGTGGCAGCCTCAGCAAGTAGGAACGAGACTTTCTGCTAGCACTGCTCCCTGTCCCACGTCCCACTGATCCTTTGTGTGCCTTCTGCTGGGACCATCCCTGTTCTGCTTCCACTGCAACATGAACACCACAGACAATTCCCTGAACAGGCAAGGCTGGAACTGGTGCTCAGCAGCTCTCAGTGCTGTCCAAGCTCGCAGGCAGGGGAAAAGCTGGGGCTGGGCAACAGCAAGCCGCTGGGACCAGAGGAGCCCAGCCCAGGCGTGCTCTCACCCACCAGCAGCCCCCGACAGCTGAGGACAAAGCAGCACATGGGAGCGGAGCGGTCCCACCGCAGGCTGCTCGTCAGCTCTTGGCAGCACGCTGCCCGCCTTGGATGTCCCCTCCAGGGCCACAGAGGAGAGCAGAAGGGTCTCGGGGCCCGTTCCCCTCATGCCGTGCAGGCACCTGTCAGAGCTAGGCAGCGGCAACACCGTTATTGTACACGGCCTCGCAGCCCATTCAAGGCACTGGAAGATGAATTATGTTTCATTTATATCAAAGAAGCAATCTCAGAGCCCATTTGTGATCAAATTTGCTGTCAGAGAAACTTTGCTTTATCTCATTACATCTGATATCTCTTGGCTTCTTGTCCTTGAGACTATTAAAGTTTAATGTCAAATTCGAGATGAAATGGAATCTTTGCTGTATCATCTCATCAGGACCTGGTGCGCCCCGTCCATCCTCACGTTCCCGACAACTCGTTACAGTGGGGCAGCAGGGGGAGAGGAAGAGGAAGCCTTCCTCCCCTCCCTGCTAGTGCTACCCTACCCAGCAGCATCACACTACAGAGGGAGCCAGCACTCGCTCCATGCCAGATTGAACATCTCCTTGAGAGATCGGCTCTGCCCACGCGGGGCAGAGCCGTCAGCCAGCGTCCCTGAGAAGCTTTACCCCTGCAGTACCTTCCGTGAAGCGCGGGGTTGGTGGGCAGGAAGGGGAATTGTCAGGCAAGAGTAGTTTTCTCTTCTGCTGGAAGCCAGCACAGCTGCCCACCAGGCAGAGCCTGCTGCCATGCCCAGTGCCAGGGACACGGCACACTGGGGACATCTGAGCTACGCACCCACATAAGCCTGGTCCTGAAAACCATCAACAAATACCTTGCAGTCTGGTCCTTCAGGGACCAAGCTGGGCCACAGCACAGAGAGGAATTTGAAATTCAGAGCCAGACTGGAAAACAGACCCCTTTGAGGTGAAACATCCTTTCTGGATCATTTAGTCTTTCCACAATGTTTCCTGCAAAGACTAAGCATCTTTGATGACAGGCTTTAGTGGGCTCCCAAGAGGCTTTCCTGGAGCTAACGTGCAACCTCCTGAATACGTTGTGCAGAAGGGTCTGCTGGGTCTAGATTAAAGTGAGCCCTCCTTGACTGATCCAGGAAAGCTTTCTAAGATGAACACGGTCATTTCCAGCTCTCCAGGAAAATAACTCACATATGTTGCTGTTCCCACCTCCCCAAAGACAGACGACATCTTTTCTACCACTGCCAATGGAAAAAGAATACCAGACCACGATGCCTGCAAGCACAGCACTCACCCTGCCTGCAGAGGCCAAGTAGTGTACGAGAAGCAAGAAGCAAGCAATTCCCCATCTCGCCCACACCTGCACCCCCAGGCACAGGGGTGCAGGCACACTGGCATGGGGCAGAGTGCAGCCGGGGGGAGCACTCAAGAGTCAGCACTTCTCTGGGAAATCCATTTCTGAGAAGGACTTATTGTCCATCACAGGAGAAAAAAGGAAAAAATGAACAGAAACTTTCTGACAGTCGCTAGCACAAGCCCTCTGTAATCTCAAAGCCCACTGCAAAAAGGGGGAGAGAAGCACAAAGACATAATGGGGTGAATTCTCTAAATACCCTCTCGTTTTCAGGTGCCCAACCTTAGACTCTCTGGCTGGGATTTTCAAAGCAGCCAGGGGACACAGAGGCACAATTCCTGCCTTATTGCAAAAGTCTCAAGGAGTTCAGTCTTTCCAGATTAACAAAGAGAAGGTGATGAGGTGACTTGATCAAAGTCTTTAAATACCTACACAGAGAACAAAAAAAATTGATAGTAGAGGGCTCTTCAGTCTAACAACAAAAGGTGTAAAAAACTCAGTGGCTGGAAGTGAAAGCCAGACAAATGCAGACCAGACATCAGGTGCACAGTTTTACAGCAAGGGTAATTAAGCAGAGGAACTTAGTAAAGACATTCTCAGCACCTGGAAACCGTAACCACAATGGGGTGTTTTGGTGAGAAATCTCCCCTGCTAAACAAAAAGTAGCTTGGGAGCTTCTCCAGTCGATGTTACACAGGATGAACAACTAGAGCAGTCACTCCTTGGCTTTATGATTTACAGGAAAAGCTATTCCTTTTAAATTAAGGGAAGCTGGCTATCTAGATCCCATGGGTATATAAATCTGGAAACCTCTGTCCACATAGCTTCAAAATATGACAGAAGCTTTGGTAAAAAAACAAGCTAGCTAGGGCAGCCCAAGGGGACATATGGCTGGGGAAGTAACCCCAGATCTCAGGGTAATGAATTAGCCAAGACAACTGCCACATGCCCCTCAGTTCTTCAGCCCTTGTGCAGAACTTTCTGCAGAGAGCAGTTTGTGTGATTTGTTGTCCTGGTGTCAGATCACTCATTGCATATTCTTCCCTGCTCAACTTCAGGCATTGTCTGCCCAAGAGAGAGGTGTGAGATGGGAAGCCACTGCCATCCTGCTTCAGCCCGCATCTTGCCAAGGCTGCGTTTATCTGGAGCACTGCACAACTGACGCCTGTTTGTCAATGTATATTTAACCATCAGAAATGGTGAGTGAATATGCACTGAATGCAGCTGCACTCCTAAGTGAGGCTTTGCCATTTAAAAGGCAGCTTGCAAGAAGAGCAAGTATAGTCTGACTATTTGCATCAGTAATTTAACACAGACTATAAGCGATCCAATCAATGGGAGGTAATTCCCCCAAGGGAATTGTCATAGACACGTATTATTGCAACACCATATTTTAAGAGCCTGATCCTGTAAGCACTGAGTGCATAACCCATAGAGCTTCAGCTCTGCCCTGGCAGGACCCTGTCCTGGTGCCCCTGCCAGGGCCGCAGGCAGCCAGAGCCCAGCTCCCCCAGGATTATGTGCAGGAACCAACACCCAGGGTGAAAGCTGCCAGGGATAAATACAAACTCCTTTCTTCAAAGCATCAAGCAGCTTTTCTAGCCTCGGCTAAACCTCTGGCATCAATAGCTGCTAAACACATCATCATCCACACTTAAAAGAATAAACAGCAGCCTTCATTATGGGACCCAGGCAGGGGCCAGGGCTTTTCTTTTTTGCTTTTCTGTTTTTAATGGGTTAGTTATGGCACTTTCAAAATGAATGAACTCCCAGCCCAAAACCCACAGTTCAATTGTCAGTTATTGCTGGCAGTTTATCAGCATTAGCTGATTAGACTCAGAATGATGGATTCCCCTGCCTGAGACTGGTGCAAGGCAGAGGAAAAACCTCCTTTCCCTCAGTTTTCTGTCACCCAGCAGTAATTGCTGTCTCTAATTCTCCCCAACTGCTCCCCCCACCAGCCCTGCCACAGCAACCTCTAACAGCAGCAGCTTTTGTTTTCATCCTCTTGCAATCAGAGAAATAATAATAATAAAATAAAATTCAAATGAGAAGGAGGCTCAGCCCCAGCAGAATTTAATTGATGATCATTACACTTTGGAATCTAAACTCTTAATTTCATTGTTTCATAGAGATGAATTATGAAATTACAGCTGGCCAATTATAGATGGTGCCTTTTGCCTTGTGTGACTTTCAATTCCTCTCTTCCTTCCAAACACCCAACTTTCCTTTGAGTCAAGGATCAATATCAAAGGGGAAACACTGTCCTTTATTTTATCCATGGAGCATCTTCCACCCATTGGAGAAAAGAAACAGGAAAAAAAGCAGGGCTGGTGGGTTTAACCTATTGTTCCTATCAGTAATTGGGGATCAAGGTTCCCTACAGCAGCCTCTTCCACAGAAGCCAGCAGTGCTGGGGCTCACCCTGCTCCCCAGCACCACCTCGGGGAAGGAGCAGTGCAAAGACGCCCTATGGCTGGGGACAACAGAGAAACGCTGCTCTGGGTTCTGCATCCCAGAGGTTGTTTTAGGGCTGGAACAGCAGATGCCTGGATCCATTCTCGCAGGACACACAGCTAATGAACTTTGGAGAATCAAGACCACCTTCCAAATGCACCAACATGGAGCTGCTGCTCTGTGCAGCCAGGTAAGGAAGAGCCAGCCCGCAGGGGAGCACAGCCAGCTCCAGCAGTACCTGCACAGACTGCAGGGCCACAGCCCTCGCCAGGCCCCAGGGACAGAGTCACTGGGGTCTGGGCGTCCCTGCACGGCCTCTGCAGAGATTGCAGCTGGCTGGCTCCAGACAGGCTTGAAACCCATTTGGCACAGCCTAACATGTAAGGTACATCATACCTGTAATCTCATTAAGGGAAACTTTAAGGGACCCTGTTCCTCAGGGCTCTAATAAAGGTTTCACGCACTAAATTCCTTCTTGTTTTATTTCATTTGCTGGAAGGATTCTGCTATAAAAGGAGCTGTGCCCACAAGGGAGGGGAGAGATTTAGAGATGCCCACAATGCTACACACAGCCTTGCAAGCCTCTCGCATGCTGCCAGGCCCACAACTCATCCCCACCCCTGTCCCACTCGCTTTGCTCCTCACGCCCACGCCGCTCACAGAGCGAGCAGGCCTGCAGCAGGGAGCAGAGCGAGTCCCAGCACCACCCCACACAGTGACACTGCTCAAGAAGCCTGGTGCCACTCAGCACCCAATTTAAAAAATAAATACTGGTTGACAACTGCTCCACCATCTGAGGAGTCCGGCAGCCACTGCGCCGCTGCAACCGAGCACAAAGGTATCTCCTTTACCTTCGCATAGATCTTATTACAGAGCTGGCTCACTTTTTTTTCCTAGGGCTGAATGGGAAAATAAAGCCTTTTGCAAAATGTCACTTGAAGAAAAATACATGCCACCACCACAGCCTCGCAAAATAAATAAATAAAAAGTGATAAATTTTGGCTGTCTTAAAAAGACAGGCCAGCATTGCTTATCAACCACAATTTGACCAGATAGCTGCTTCAGAAAACAGACACTGGTCATTGTGTAATAAATGAAAGCAATAAAGCCAAAGTGCCTCCTCAGAGCTGTAATTAAGAACCACAGCGCCTCGGAGCGAGCAGAGCCAGCAGGAGCTGTTCCCCAGGCAAAGCGGTTGTGATGGGGAAGCTCCCAGGCACCCCCCGGGGGGGCTGCAGGAGCCTTTGGGGCACTGCCCCCCCCACCACGCAAGCGCCAGCCCACAAAGCCCTTCCCACCTGCGAGGGCTGCTGGTGCTGCCGCCTGAGACCCCGGCAAACAGCAGGAGGGAGCCCAAGGCTGCGTGCCTCCCCGACAAACATCCTCCGAGCTGCTTTTTCTTAAAGAGGTGTCTATTTAACACAATTTCCATCACAAGCGGCTGCTTTGCATTTCTTCTGGCTTTATTAAAACTGATTTTCTATTTGCACTATACAAGCTGATCTGATTACATTTCCATTTTTCCCCCTAAAGAGAAGGGTCTCGCTCTCTGAAGACAAAATGGATATCAAGGCTGGCTCCCCCGCCTCCCGCCTGAGGGCTCTTCTGCGAGGGGACCGGGGATGAGGACCGACTCAGAGTTCGAGCTACAAGGAGATCTGCTCTGCAGCATCCCACATCTGTTTCCATGGGGACAAGCAGACTGCGATTCAGCAGGCCTGATCCTGCTTTTGCTTGTATAAATATCAGTCAGAAGCCATCTCACCAGAGACAGTGGATTTGCCTTGCAGAGCAACAGAAACCAGCGAGCCTGGGAAACACCTGGAGCCAGGAGCCCTGCGCGATGCTGCCCAGCATTCTGCCTGTTCCTCCTCAGGGCCAGAGGCAAGGGCTGCTTAACATTTTGTGAGCTGCATGCCCACTAACCAGTCCGGCTGTCACAGGAGTGGCAGCAGGCACTCTGACCTGGCATCGGAGGGCAAAAATGTCCATGAAATAGGTGTTGATAGATAGATCAGCACTGCATCAATCAGCACAGCTCACCGAGGTTTGGAAAGGCTGTCAAGCAGCACTGTAAAGTGAATGAAAAGAGGGCCAAATGCATGGGTCCTTCTAGGCTGCTAGCAAGAGGACAGGCCAGGAGGCTCAGCCAGGCTTCCTGCAGCTGGGCTGCCAAGCCTGCCCACACACAAGACCCTTTCCCTGTGATTTCAAAGCCACCATCACAGGGATTCTTCCATTAAGCAGCAATGAGAAGTTTTCGCTCTGGTTAAAGACTTTTTTAAATTAGGAAACATCCATTAGTGTCCCTGCACTCTACAAGGCCTTGTAATTTCTCCCCATCTTCCCCTATCACTCTATCACCTACCTTGTGGGAAACATCACTGGGAAGACGCTTTGAAGTACCAACTTTATTAAGACTGATTCTGCCTGCCTCTGGTTTTGACAAGTCCAAAGCAAACACATGGGGCCATGGGGAGATTTGGTAATAATTACCATCTTTAATTACTACTAAAACATCAATTGCTCTTGTTCAATTAGTATCATAGATTCAGGCATGGCAAATTTTGTAGCACAAAATAAGCTGAAAATTGATTTCTGAACACTTAATGCAGATCTGAATTGCTAACCTGATAAGGGGGCAATAGCAGAACAAGCGCACCGTCAGTGAGGAATTTCGTGCTGATGTAATTGCTTTGGTGGAAGATTAATAACTTGTATACTTACATCTTGTACATCAAGTAGGAGTTACTCATTAGGGGGAGTGCAAAGAAGGGGAGAACATGTTAACAAGGACAGAGGCAATTAGACATAAAGCCACGGCAGGAACGCTCGCAGCCCACTGACTCGCACACAGCGCCGCGGTTTGAGGGAGGCTCGATGGGCTCGCTGCCCGGCAGCCCAGGGCCAGTCGCCCTCCGCAGCAGCAGCACGATGCCACCCACAGCAGTAGCGCACACTTCGGGTCTCCCATCCAGATCCCAGCCTCACTGAAGCAAGCACGGGATGAGCCGAGACACCCCAACCACCCCACTTATTTTAATCAAAACCAAGCAAACATTTACAGCAGAACATTTAAAAACTCCACCCAAATATCCAGCTTTCACAAGTGGCCAACATTTTCATCCCAGCCACAGCAAGGAGGCACCTCCTCACACCCCAGTAGCCCTCCGTTCCTGCAGCTCATTTGCAGTCCCCAGGGAGGAAGAGGAGGAGGAGAGGTGTGCAGGTGAGGGGCCAGGTCTCTCGCCCTGCCCAAGCCCCTACCCCAGCGCCACCGAGCACCTTGACAGAGGCAGCTAATTGCCGTGGCAATGGGTAGGAGCATTTGCATAATGAAGTGCAGAAGGGATGTTTAGCTCACATATTTTTAGAAGGTTTATCTTTAATTTTATTTAGCTTAAGAAGGGCATGTCACTCAAACTCTGCTGGTCATTTATAAAAACATTTCAATTGTGTCTGCGCGAAGCTGTCTTTAGGCCTAAGTGGCTGTCGTACCAGCACCGAATACTAATAGGAGCACCATCGACATGCAAGTGAGGAGCCCGCTATTGAGCTGCCGGCTAGGAAGTTTTCTCCCTACTATTCTCGTGCATGATTTTGTGCAGAAAAATCTCTACCTTTCTACTTTGCAAGTAGCAGCTTTCTTTGTTTTAGCCTTCTAAGCAACATTTTTGTTAATGAAATATCAAGATTAAAGTATTGACTGCCTGTGGAAGTCCATGGGCAGCCAGTTTCTGAAGAAAGCTTTAAACGAAGGCAGCTTGCAGACACTTTATGTAATTTAAAGATAGACTGCCTTTGTTTTTGTACAGTGAGAAAATGAATTTATATTAGCTTAACCCTCTGCTAGCCTGTCTTCAGCAAGCCAAAAGCCCTGGCATACAGGTGAGAAAGGAGCTGCCCTCTCAAGGACCACCCTGTCCCCAGAGCCACCGGGCCCTGGGGACACCAAGCCAGGCACCCTCACACTTCACCAGGACCCACTGCAGCTGCGAGCAGGCACTGGCTGACACCAGCTGGCACCCAGCACAGCATCTCTACCCACTCATTTTTCCTTTAGCAACAGACCCCTGCAGCAGCCCCTTTCGGGATGAGGACAGGGGATTGGCCAATATCTTCCCAAAAGCTGCCTATGACTCAGCACCCAGCACCCCCCACAACACCCCCAAGACAACGCTTTCTCCAAACCTTCATGACAAGTGAAGGGCAAACATCTGAAAAGACACAAAGAGGGTGCAGTTGCCTATTTGCGTGTCATGTTTTATCCTCTTTTTCATCTGCTCTTCCTTCCATCTTCCCTCCCGCACTGCTTCACCTCCCACACCTACCAGGAACTTAAAAGGAGAAACTTAGCTAAAATGTTGAAAGCCAGAAATTCAATGTGTGCCTTTATCTGTGTCACAGGTGGCTACAGAGACCTTTTTTACATTGTCTTTGGTCCCACACAACACAACCCTTCTTTTTCCTTCCAGCACTCCCTGGAAATCTCTTGCAGAGCCCATCTACCTGTTTTGCTATGGTTTGATAAAGTTTCTCAGCACCACATTACTCACCCTTGTCCCAGCCACTAGCCAGAGCACAGGGTCTGACCTGCAGCCAAAGTGCCACAGAAGGATTACAGAGGGCTTTGGCAGGGGACAGGAGCATGTTCCTCAAGCCACCAGAGACCCTGACGCTGCTACCCACAGCTTGAGCCATCGAGGCATTAATCCAGGGGATAGCTGCTTCATTCTCCTAACATCTGACACCATTTAGATGTAAGGATACGGTGCAGAGTGTTTCACAACTTGGAACTCACAGAGACCCTTTACAGCACACAGAAGATGGCCCTTACCCAGGGAACGCCCCACAGTCAGGTCTCCGCTTCCCCACTGCCAAAACCCACAGTTTTCTTTAACAAAGTGTACAAAAGCCCCATGTTCTGGGGTACGACTTGCCTGGGGTTTCCAAGGCTGGAGAGCAGCTCCTCCTGTTCCCCGCAGCATGAGAAACATCCACCTGACCCGAGTCCTGCAGCCCCAGAACTGGGGGGGGGCAGCCCACCTCTATTTCAAGGCTCTCAGTTGGCCCAATTATCCCTGCAGCTCCTGCTGACGCCCTGGGTCGTTAATGAGCAGAACTCAGCTCAGGTGGGCAGCAGAGCTCATGCTCACCTGAGAGCTTCGCACCACTGCTCTGCTCACCGACCAGCTGATTAAACCGGCGCACAGACGTGCACCAAAGTTGGAGAGAAGGCCCCAAAC
Organism: Chauna torquata; assembly: GCA_013399475.1. Taxonomy (NCBI): domain Eukaryota; kingdom Metazoa; phylum Chordata; class Aves; order Anseriformes; family Anhimidae; genus Chauna; species Chauna torquata. The sequence goes on along the minus strand of VXAL01007522.1, from coordinate 185,825 downwards.
TAATTAGCACATGCACAGCCACTCATTACTACTATTACTATGACATTATTAATTTCCCCTCCTCTCATCTGCAGCTTTTCAGTCACTTCATTTCAATCTGCTTTAGCATCAGGAGATGGAAATTAAACCCAAGTGTTTATCCCGCTGTCACGCAGCACTTTCTCTCACTCCCCTCTCCCCATCGTGACCAGCTGCCCTGCCTCTGTGCCCTGCTGGATCTGCCCATCTCCATCCCGGGCCGGGTCAGAGCTGACAGCCGTTTCACCCCTAAAAATCAGGGTTTTGCTAACACCAGCAGCATTAGGCATGGAGGCGTTCCCGCCCTCTGCACGGGAGCCAGCAAATGCATGAGCGTGCACAGGGCAGCAACCAAGCAGGGAAAGAGGATATTGTGGTTGAGACGTATTTGTTGGGAGTCATTAGCTACTCCCTGCGATCAGTCTATTACCATAAACTTAAGCTTCCATATTCTTTCATTTTAAATGAGTTTTCATATCGGATTTCCAAATGAGCTCTGCCTCCAGTCAGCTCCCATTTATCTAATAATGCTATGCAAATATTTTGTTATATTTCAATGAAATATGTCGAAAACTGTTACCCGGTGCATTATCTGAGCATCAGCACAAGGGTTCTGGTCCCTGCCACTGGCAGGCTGTCACTCATGGCACCCCGAGCGAAAGGAGGACACTAATGCCCCGCACCGCGCTCCGGCTTGAAGGTGACCTGAGGCAGATGCCAGCCCCACCAGCAGTGGCAGGGGTTTCTAAGAGGGGTCAACACTCCCTGCTAAAATGCCGCGAAGCACTTGCTGAAGCGAGACGTGGGCAGGACGTGGTTGCCCATCCCGGAGCCCAGGCATGTTCAAGCCCCATGGCTGGCGGCACAGCACGCGGGAGCCCTCTGCGTACCCTGACCCACAGCTGTGCAGGTGCCTACTACATGGGGATGGTTTTGTTGTGCAAAAAGGAACATCAAAGCAATCCCCTGGGGTATATGCAGGCGTTCAGTGGGAAAACACATTGCAAGCCCCTCTGACTTTAGCAGGGATGCTCTTTCAGCCACTTGTTCACTTGCAGAAGTTGTCCTGTTTGCTCTGACAGCAGAGGGAAAAATTGGAAGTTTAGAGAAAAGGCAGACAGCAGCCTGCTCTCATTGCCTTCGCACGACCCCTCCTCACATGGGTGCTGTGAGCCAGGATAGCTTCCAGGATACAGATCTATTTATTTATTATATATCCCGTGTGCACTTATAAGATACATCCTCCCTTTTCCCTGGCTACCAACAGCCCCCAAATCCCACCGCAGCATCAGCATTGTTTATCTCTGGATTAACACAAGACATAGCTGCAGCCTTATGGCCTCATTAGAAATGAGGGAGAAATATCCCTGTGCAGGGAGGAGATGGCACGGGAAGCAGCTGGGAAGGGAAGATAGCTGATTTTACATGCTCGGAGGTTTCACACGGAGAGGCACTGTTTTCATCTCCAAACCCTTCAGCTAACCTTTCTCCCCCTCCACACCTCTTCCACCTTGTATTTTGGGGAACGGGGAAATGATGAAGAACTGAAGGGACTGTGACCCCTCCGGCTGCCCACTCCTGGAAGAGCATCGGGGCACAGCCGCTCAGAGATTTTCCGGCACCCCCAGGGCCGTGCATCGCCCGCAGCTCCTGTTGTGCCTGGTCCCTTCGTGGCTTGGTGCTTTGTCCTTTTCCCTTGCTCCCCACAAGACCACAGACCTCGGCGGGTGCTGTGCTCACAGGCAGCCTGCAAGGGCTGCACTGGTCCATCGACCAGCCCTCTGCAAAGGCTGGGATCATGTTTTGTATGTTAACCACCACGGTGGGCTGTAATTGTGAGTTGCTCCTTTTCTTTCCTCCCCAAGTAATGATTTCTGCCAGAGGGGCAGCTTTCCTGTACTCCCTCCTCTGCAGTCCAGGAGAGATGTGCCATTCTGCTGCAAGCCAAAGGGTGAGACATCTGTACAAATAACCCGCCGTTGATTTCCAGCAGACACTGCTGTGGTACCCGTGCTGTGTTGCTTCAGTGTTCCTCCTCCCTCCCCTCAACTTNCTTGTCCTCATCTGAGAACTTGGCTGGATAAATTTTTTTAAAAGCACTTTTATATTTTTAATTGATATTCTGCAAATTCAGAGCCTTCCCCAAGGAGCTAGGATGTTTGTCTTCAAAAAGCCTTTTTTTAAAACAATTTTTTTAAAGTACAAATTTTCCTGGCGTGGATGAATGAGCTGCCATGTGCCCCACGCGACCTGCCCGCAGACGAGGCTGCTTCTCTGAGTTTAAAGAGAGAGTTTGAGCCAGGCAGGAGAAACAGCGCAGCAATGCACCACATCCCACCAGTGATTCCTCGGGCTCGTGCCCTCGCCTTCCTCAGGGAGAAAGAAGCGTGCTGCATGCCAGCAGGGCTCGCCCGGGATGGAAGCAGACGGGGTCCGGACCCGAGCCTCACAGGAGCCAGGAGAACAGCCGCAGCCTCCCCTGCCTGCACTCTCCTGCACTCATACCAAATTAAATAACTGAAACTCCCTTTTTATTTTCCATTTGACAGTAATGTATTGCAAATGCAGCCAGTTTTGACATCCTAATATTCAGACTTGTATCCCTTGGGGTAAACACGTCATCTGTTATCTGAGCAAACGATTTGTACCAGGACAGTACGGAGCAGGAAAACGGAGCAGACAGGCAGGGAGGGGAGCAGCAAGTGTGCCGAGCCTGGCGCCCACCCGCACCCGTCACCCCAGCCCGGGGGGCAGAGCATCTCACGGGGCTCTGCCAGCAGGCTGGGGATAAACACGTCCTCACCCCAGCCAGGGATGGACGTCCCCCTGCCCTGAAGCACGGGGTTAATCTGCTGCCATCTCCGGCACCGCGGGTCACGTCATTGCCAGGGTGAATAGGGAAAATGCTGAGAGCACGGTGAATAGGGCAAGTGCTGAGAGCTCGGCGGAGGACAGCCGCAGTGATTAGCAGGGCGATGGCATTGCTCTGGCTTTTGTCTTTCCTCCAGCTCCGGCTGGCTGCCTTTTCCTTGCCAGGGGACGTGCCCAGACCATTGCTGGGGCCCGTGTGGAGAGCCCCAAGAAGACGATCACCCACCGCGCACCAGAGCCAGCCTCGTCCAGCTTTTCAATGGGCAGCTCTTGCATTTCCCAAGCTCTTTTGTCCCCGCTACAGGACAAGGTACGCACACAAAAAATCACAAAAAGCCTGATCACTCCTTGTCAGCCCTGCGAACTGCTGAATAGCTCAATCACGGCCCCTCCATCACCTCCCTTCCCGGCGAAGAAGGAGAGCTCTCCTCTGCGCCGCCTCTCATCACAGCCCCGTTGTGAGCCGGCCGTCCCGGGCGAGGTAATGGGGGGAGGACGGCCCCGGCTCGCCGGTCGGGGGGCTGGCTGCATTAGCAGAGCAGCCACAAAGGCAGCTAATTAGCTTTGTACACTGCCCAGCAGCGCCTGGCTCGCCAGCCCGGCACTGACGCCCTCACGGGGGGGACAACTTCCCCCAAGACAACTTCCTTCCTGCTGCATGAAGCACTTATTCTCCAGCTGCTGGGGCATCCTGAGCGCAGGAGAGGCAGCACCCACAGCGGGAGATGCGCCCGGCTGCCCCGCGGGGCCTCCCAAAAGCTCAGCGAGGCGGGGAGCTGGCACCCGCTCGCAGGGCCAGGGCTGCCTTTGGATGCCAGCAGCGTGGCGACCCGATCAAGACGGCAACAAAGCATCTGTTGCCCGGCTAATTTTATTAGGAGAGATCGCAAATGGCTAATTTCCTTTTACTAATGAGTAAATTAGTTGAATCTCTGATCTGTTTTTAAGGTACTTATATTAATAAAACATGGAGCGACAGCTAAATTTGTTTTGAAGTGTGATGTGTGGTGTTGAAGGCGTGAGGAAACCACAGGCAAGGGATGCAGAGGGATGCACAGGGCATGCACAGGGCATGCGTGGGCCACTCCTGTCCCTCACACGAGGGCACTCCAGGCTGACAGCCTGTGCTGGCCCATGGCAGCAGCACCAGAGCTTGGCCATGGACCCAGGCGCAGGCGGCCGCGGTGAGGAGGAGGCAAAGGAGGGATTTGCATCATTGCGAGAAGCTTTTTGCTTGCAGCTTCCAGAAGCAGCAGAGCCAGTGAGCGAGGGGCCTGGCAGACGAGGGTGAGACTTTGGAAAGCGAAGTTGTTCATCTTCTGGCTCTGATGGAGAGTGCACAGAGTTAGAAGCCCCTACCAGAGGTGAGCCCACAGTCGGTCCCACCTGCACCATTATGGGCTGCACACCTGGGGACACGCAGAGGCAAAGGCAGGAGCATTCACCAGCCACCGGCGAAAGCAGCTGCTGTGGGGCCGGCACCAGCACGTGCTATTGCTGGGGACGGCGTCCCCGTGCCCCAGCCCTGCCCTGCACTCCCCGCAGGGGAGTCCTGCCGCTGGGCAGTAGCCTGGGGGGCAGCCACGCCACGCTCCCATCTGTTATTCAACCCTTCCAGCTTCATAAAGACCTAAAGGCCAAAATGCTCCTGTTTTATTTCCTTTCTTTCATCTTTAAGGACATGGAAGGAATAGAGAAATCTCGCAGCCCAGACAGGGACGCTGGGAAGGGAGCTGCCCTCCTGGCAGCAGCTGTCAAACTGCGCTGCTATAAACGGGATAATCATTCGGGGTGGTGGAAAGCCGTGTATGATTTCCATTGCTGCACCCACCTCCGTGAGTGCTGTGCGAGAATGCGTGTCAGGCGGAGAAAATAGAGCCTCCGTGCTCGGAAACCCTCTCGTGGAGACGTCACGATTCAGCCGAGGCGCGGGGCGGCAGCGCTGGCAGCCCGCCTCTCCCGGCTCACCCTCAGGCTTAGGCTGTATCAAAAAATCAATTGATTATGTTGCTATATGTTTAAGGAATAAAAGTGGGGCTTTAAAAAAAAATCCTTTGAGCAAGCAAGACAGAAATGATGCTCATGGCTGAGTGCAGAGCAAATGTAGGCTTTATTTTTTATCTTCCCAAGCGCTGTTCTCCTGTACTTGCTCCACAGAGGAAACTGATTGTTGGATGTCATTTAATCAAAGGCAGAAGCTGATTCCTGACTATCCAGCCTCCCACTGCACCGGGCAGCTGAGCTCCTGCCAGCTCTAACCCAGGGATCCGTGCGGTGCCCACTGCCCAGCCGCCCTTGCAGCATGGCCCCTGTGCTCCTGCTCCACGTGCCGGCAGCCTGGGAATTCCTCGGCAGTAGCGGGGACAACGAGTCCTGACTGTGCTAGTGCGAGACAGCGGCGTTTCTATAAAAGGGCCGCCTGCCCCGGGTGATGCACCGCCTTGGCAGTGGGTGCGTGGCAGCGGTGTGCAGGCAGCCCACGGGGCTCAGCTGCTGGCGGGCTCCTTCCCTGTCCTGTCCGTCTTCCAGAGTCAGCGTGGTCTGGGATGTGGAAGAAGAGGATGGGGTGATGAAGGCACCAGCAGCCAGCTTAACCTGCCCTGCCCCAGGGGAGAGAGCCAGGCTCGCTCTGGCGGTAGGAGAATGCCTGGGATTTTATCCTAGCCACATCAAACAGATTACATGGTCCCCGTCAGCTTCCGAGGTTTTTCTGCTGTCTGGTGCCCTCCCGTAGGACTTCGGATATACTCCAGCCTGAATCATGGATCGCAGAGGGGATTGCAGGCTGCAGACACTCAACCTTTGCCTCTTGTCTGAGCACGTCAGCTGAGCATCCCGCTGCTTTGCTCTCTTAATCTTCTTTTTGCCCCTCCTTTTCTTGACTGGGAGGGAGGAGATTACTCCTCTCAGATGCTGTCAAGCCACCTCTTCCTGCCAAGCGAGGCCCAGACGCTCGGACAAGGGCTCTGCCCAGCCCCGCGACGTCGCGCCCACGCCAGCGCCTCGTGGGCGCCCTTAGGGGAGGGCGGCCGGGACCAGGGCACCGGGTCCGGTGCACGGGCTGTGGCAGGTGAATTGTGCTCTCCTGCTACCCGTCTGGAGCAGCACCCAGCCCCAGGAACACGAGTCGGGTGTCCCAGAGCCCCTCTGAGCCTCTGCCTGGCAGGGTCACACAGGTTCCCTCATTCGCCTTGGCGCGGGCTGGCAGGGGGAGGCAGAGCAAGCTCTGAGCGGCACCCCTGGGCTGCAGCAGCCTGAACATGTCAACAGCCAAAACTCCTTTGGGGGACTGCCAGGCTGAACCTGTCACCGCAGAGTTAATCCAAACCACAGCTTCTCCATCCCTGGTCTGCTGCCCCTCACACCTTTCCCTCCCCTAGTATTCGCTGATTTTAGAGGGGGGACATTTGCAAGTTGTTTGGAGGTTTTATATTAAAATCTGTGAGGTAGGAAGAAAAAGGATTGGTGCCCATGAATATTCTGTAGGAGGAGATGGATTAGTGTCTGAGACGTATCTGAAGGGATTTGCAAAGGAATTATTTATGGTGGCAACAAGTAAGCACTCATTTAGCTTATATTATACATTATACAAACAAGGCGTCGAGCTCTGGAAGTTAAGGCAGTAATGCCACTCTAAATTAAATTCATCAGTGCCTTAATTAAGATCTATATTTAGTTCTTAATTAAGGAAAGTGAAGGTAGGGGTTAGATGTTCGTGGGGAGGGATCCTGTGCAGCAGCGAGGACACGGAGCCAGCGCTCGGCGGGCTCGGGGAGTGCGTGCAGGCTGGTGCCACGCAATGCTGCTGCCCGTACTGGGGACATGCTGGGGACACGCTGGGGACGTGCCGGGGACAAGCCGGGGGCATGCCAGCAGCGCCATGGGCTCACACCCTCCCCGGGAGCTGCCCCATCCCTCCAAGGAGGAACAGCACCACCCCACCAAACCCATCAAATGGAATGTGTGATCATTTGCTCCTTCCTTTTGCAAGTACAAATGTTTTTGACAATCGAGTCGCCTTTCTGCGTGCTTCCATCCGGCTGCTGGGACCGCCAGTGGAAACCGGTCCAGTTCCTGCAGCCTGGGAGGGGAAAGGGAAGTTTGAGAGGAGAAAGTTAACCTGGCGACAACTGGGATATCAAAGCAGCAGAGCAAGTGGCTTTCTTCTCCTGCCTCCCCTGTACCCGATTCATCAGCGGCTACAGCGCGCGTGGCTTTGATCCCAGAAATCAAACCCCAGTCTGATGGGTTACTTGATGTTATGCTAATCCAAGCTGATTGAGCTGAGATAATTACACTTCATCCAGGTTTCCTGGGAGTTTTGAATAAATATTGATGCACAGCTGTCCCCCTGCTCAGGTACAGCAGAGAGCTCTTTGCTGGCTCTTCCTGCCCAGTCTGGCCTTGCCCTGCACCCAGCGGCCAGACTCGGAGATGGTCTGGCAGGGAGGGAGTTGCTGGTTTGTGCTCGGTGTGCAGGGTGCTGGGGACCACCACCAAGGGTGACCTCCAGGAAAACAGAGGAAACCAATTTTCTAAGAGGTTTCTGCAGCCCACACTTCACAGACAATCACTGGCTCCAAAGGGAGTGGAGGAATCAGTCCCAAGCTGCATCTCCATCGCCAGGCCAGGGACTGCACGCACACATGCTCTCTCTTGCCTTTGTTTTGCTGCCTCCTTCTCCAAAGCGGCACAGCACAGCATTCTCTCGGAGGCCGCCTGCCTCCCTTCCCCTCCATTGCCTCTTTCTGTGCAAGAATCAGGAGCAACCATCCCAAAACGCATAAACACCACTGGCTCTGCATTCCCCCAGCTCATTCAGAGCAGGCTCTCCCAGATTTCTGAACTCTGAAAGCCCTGGGACGAGGCATCCCTTTCAGACTAGGAGCACTTAGCGTGGTTTTAGGATGGGTCTGTTGGCCCAGGCCCCATCGAGGGCACAGGGAGCACCGGGCAGTGCCGCTGGCAGCTCTGTCGTGCCCCCTGCGTGGGGAGCCACCAGCGCGGGCTCCAGCTGCCCGGGAGCTGCCTGCGAGCGCAGCGTGGTGTCCTCCAGCAATAACGTCAAAAAGGGAGGCTTGTGATGGCTTTGCCCAAGCCCATGGCTGTCACAGCACAAACCAGCCAAGCTCTGATGCCTCTTCCCTCCCCAGGTGACATTTAAATAAAATAAATAAGGACAAAGTTGCATAAATAAATTTTGCAGAAGCAAAACACCACATTTCCCACCCAGGTGACAACAGGCAGACTCTGTTCCCATGCCTTCACGTATGCAAGTGACGCTGAGCAGCTTGGCCAGAGCAGGGTTCCCCTTTCGCTCCGGTTCCTCAAAGCAGAGATGCTAAGGCAAGACTTGGCGTGCTGGCCCCGCCGTGCCGGTCCTCCCTGGCTGCTGCAGGACATCAGCAGGAGGTTTTGCAGAGCCAGCCTGGCCAAGAGACCTTGGCAGCAGAGGACAGGTGGGTACAGGGCTCTCTGGTGTCACCTCCAGAGGCTGAGCGCCCAGCGCTGCTGGCAGAGCGAGAGGAGCAGTGCTGCAGGGAGCCAGAGGCACGACCGGGGAGCCCCCAGGATGGGTCCATCTTAACCAACTTGGGGATGAAAGAGATGCAGGAAAACAAGCTAATCAAATTATACATTCCTGAGAACCATTTATAAGCCGTGTGCATTCTTTAATCTTAATTAGAAATCTTAGCAGCTCCTGCCGACTCTGTAATCAACGTTTAAACACGGCTGACCCCCATCGTGCTAACCTTGAGAGTCTTGAGCAGGTATTTGATGAGGGAGCTGGGGAGAGAGCCGGCTTCACCACGCTCATTGTAGCCGGGGAAGCCTGGGGGTATGGAGCCTGAGATCAGAGCAGAGCTACGGGGTAATGATGAGTGTTATGTCTGAGCTCTAATTAAACAGCATTCGCTGACAATTCCATGAGCCCCTAATAATCTCTCTCATTTGGCTCAATAACATCCGTATTTGCAAATAAACATCATTTCCTTGCACTCCCTACAAGGGCAGGTGGTTGGGAGCTGCCGCTGCCTGCTCGGGGCGCTGAGACTTGGGGAAACAACCCCAGCGCTGGAGGTTTGGGGCAGCGGGTGCAGAGCAGCAACAAGGCAGCAGCAGGTCTGCCTGCCTCGCACACTTTTCCCTCTAGTTCTCACTTCCAGGAGCTGCTGGAACAGCAATTCTCCCTAGAGCCCCCCTGCTGCTCAGACCTGCCGGGCGGCCCCTGGCTCCCATCCCGTGCCAGGTCACCGCTAGGCACCGGCACGTCCCAGGGACACGCTGGCCTCCAGCTGCTGGTGCGTGGTGGCCTCCCGGTCCTCCCTAGCACAGACAATTCCCTGTTGGAAGAAAAGAAATGCAGATGCAACTGCAAGGCCCATGCTTATTGGGAAATCAATAGCTGGTCGGGCGCTCCACGGTAAGTATGACATGTTGTACACACGCCCTCTGCAAACACCATCATCTTCTACGTTATTAATGGGCAGCGTTCGCTGCCTCTTCATTAGTGCTGAATATAAACAGAAAATCATTTACTTACTGCAGATTCCAGCTTGAGCTAAGCAAATTTAGACAGGGATAGTCAAACACAGAGTTTGTTGTCTGGCTAATTGTGCTCAGGGTGTGAGGTTTGGATGCAGCAATCCCAGCAGCTGCCGGAGGATGCTGGGGTGGCCGGGCCGGGGCAGTGGTCCTGGGAGCCCAGCAGCAGCCCGCGCTGCGCGGGACAGCCAAGGCAGGCTCCCGTGACTGGGTTGTCAGTTCTCCCCCTCCACAAGTCTTTCCTTATGCATAGCCTCAGCCTGAGTCCTGCTAACTCAGTGCTAGAGGGTCGCTTTGTTTTCTTCACCAAGTGCGTTGATGAGAACAAGAACGCTCGTTTGGCAGCAGGAGAAGCGGGGAGCGCCGGAGCCCAGCAGAGCCCCTGGGACATCGCCTGCGGTGTCAGGACTGCGGCTGCTATTGGGCTTGCGTCACTAGAGGAGGAATTAAAACAGTCCTGCCTTGTACAATCAGATGAGCTTTGTGTTTTTATCATTATTGCATTTTGGATTCCTTCCAGGGTTTTGTGCGTGGCCAGCCCCTCCCCGCCGAGAGCCGTGCACTTCCCAGCCTGCCTGCACGCAGCATGTCCCTGCAACAGGCATGCTTGGGCGTAAATGTAAACAAACACGAAGCTGCTGTATACGTTGTACACACAGACAGGGCTTTCTGCCTGCACTTTGACTGGAGGGGAAGCAGGCACCAGGCTGGTCCTCGGCCAGGCTCTGTGCCCGGCGCACTGCACACTCCCTGCCCCGCGAGCGCCGGGCCCTGGCTGCTCTCTGCATTTTCAAATTTTCTTTGAAGCTTAGGAGTAAACAAAGCAGTGGTAATAAATAAGAGAACCACCATCCCAGGCATTACTCATGTAATTTGCAGTTATTTAATAACCTCTTTGTGACTTCAAGCAATGCAGCCACAAATCCTTCCCTCCAAGGGAAAAACTACGGGGCATTGCATCCTGGGTACTGCCATGCATAACTGCTAATAAGCAATAAAGACAGAGTTTTAGCAATAATTAAAGCTACCAACGGAGGACTCCCACGTTCTCAGAGTTAATGACTGCCACCGCTCAGCACAGAGCGTCAGAAGGGGAAGGAGCATCGCCCGTGGGTCTCGCGGTGCCCCCGCCGCCCGACGCATCGCCCTGCCTGTCCCAGCCGCCCGCCTGCTGCCACAACCTGCCCGGCCACCGCGGCCCCTTCCCTTTGAAGCCGCTCCCCTTTTATTTTATTAAGTGCCTTGAAAATAACAAGACCTCATGGTTTTAATCTATTCTACCGATTAAACCAGTTAGAGACTCATGGATTAATCAAGCTGCGTCCCTCCCCTCCCAGCCGGCAAGGAGCAGGTGGCACCATCCCCGGTCCCCGCGCACGGCCCCCACCACACCATCCCTGCGCCCGCCACTCCTCCAAGTTGAGGAGGGAGGATTCGTTAGCATCCTTGTTTCTGGTCACAGTAAAAATAAATAAATAAGGGGGATAAAAATCCCTGTGAACATGAGTAATGGGCCAGGAATGAGCAACCCGAGATAAAACTGAATAATAACATGTCAAAAACTACACGATGTGGGTTTTTATTCCCCAGTGGAGTTTCCTTCCTGCTAATCCATCACCGTGGAAGATGCAAGATTACTGCTTTCAGAAAAAACTCTGGGAGATAAATGTGAGTAAATTAGGGTTTATTATATTATTTAGGATGATATAATTTCAAACATCCAGTTATTAAATTATTTATACCTCTCGCGGTGGCTGCACTGGGCAGTGGCCCGCCCCGCTAGCATCCTTCACGCCACGTGGCAGTGGCCGTGGCGGGGACCGCAGTGGTGGCAGCCCCAGGCTGGGGCTGAGCCATCGTGTCCCGCAGCCGGGACATCCACGGGGCGGCTGCAGGGGGACAGGGGCTGCACCCCGGGCATGAGCACGGCCGGCAGTGCCCCACGCCAATCCGTACGTGGTGCAAACGAGCCTATCTTGCTCACCTCCCTGCCGCCACTGAACCAAGGTGTCGGGCACTTTTCTGTAAACTGCAGCAAAATTACAGTCACATCAATAATGAAAGGCTTGTCCTCCTGAGGGGACGCCGGCAGGAACCAGCCGTCCTGCTGAAAGACAAATGTACCCTGTATTTAAATCAAGCGGCACAGATGCTCACTGGTGTATGGCCTTTCTATTAGCGAGGAAGCAAAGCCTTGTGGATAGGTCAGGACTGTCAAAAAAAAAAAAATGAAAAGAGACCGCGAGTCTGAGACAAGCAAAGGAGGTAGGGAAAGGTGAACTTTGTCATGGCAGGGAAAAGAGGCTTCTGACAGAAACTTAGCGTGCTTAATGAGCAGTCAGGCTCCTCCGTGTCAGGCCTGACGTCTTTGATTTCCAAAGCAAGCGGCACCTGCCCGTCCCCCGCCCTGACCCAGTGCGGCTGCCAAGCGGGGCTGCGCTCCCCGCGCATCGCCTGCAGAACCCACGGCCACGTGCAGAGCTCGGCCTGATGCTCCAAACCGCGGGCAGGGCTGAGCGGGACCGGCAGAAGAAACGCTGCCTTGGCAGGAGCCTTCGATTTGATGCTCTCAGCGTGGAAGGACCCCGGGGCTGTACGAGTGTCCTTGCACCCACAGCACCTTCCGCCCCACCCGACCCCTCGCCCTCCGTGTCCCCCCCAGTGTCGTCACTGCAGCCGGGGTCCCCGGCCACCAGCGGGCACGCCGCCTTCGCTGCTTTGGAGGCGGCAGCGGCGAGGGCAGCGTGCCCATCCCTTCTCGTTAGCAATCCCGAGCACCTCCGCGGCCGGCTAACTAGAACGGAGCTGACAGAGGAGGATTACCCGCTCCCAGGAAGCCAGTGTGATTGTGTTTACTCCGAAACCTGGGCCTATTTAGTTGTCGGTGTGCATCATTAATCTTCTTCTACAATCCCTTCCCCATCTGCTCCCACTTTTTAATGAACTGCCACTTGCCACACTCAATAAAATCAACGCTTTGCAAGGATCGCAGCAAGAAGGGGGAAGCGAGAAGGGATGGAGGAAGGGAGGGGACAATGATAAAGATATGCACTTTGGTTTAGGAAGATGCTGTCTTATCTACATGGGCAAATGAATTGCAACATTGCTCCATGAGACACTTTTGGCTGCCTTGCCCCCAAGCAAGTTACTAATAACCACATCAGACCGAGCTGAGCGCAAATCTTACAATGCAAAATGTCAGCCCAAGTTTGAGCCGAGCTACGCTGTTTTACACAATTATTTTCAGTGCATGAATACTGCAGGCGGCACCAAGATTGTAGTTTTCCAGCTTGCTGGCAGCTCTGGGGATTCATCCGATATCAGGCTATTACCTTCTGATTACTTTACTTGGCAGTCAACCCATTCAGAGCTGGCAAATAAACAATAGGGAAGAGTGTGATGGGGAGCTTAGCTTTCAAATTACACTTTTCAATCATTTGTCACACCAAAGGTATAATGAGTGTTTAATACAAAACTCAAAAGACTGAAGGGCTAGGGTGGGGGATTGCTTTATTTCTGTGGAGAAAGCATTGTTCAGGCAGAGGTCTGAAACTTTGGGAGCCCCCGTTCCTCCAGCTTTCTCCTGTGAAGGACTTTGCTGGGAGCAGGTGCCTCCCGCTCACCCCCCCGCAGCGGCACCCTCCCTGCCTCTGCCCACAGTGCTCACAGATGGGGAGCAGGGGGCTGGGTGAGCACTCGAGACTGAAGCTGAGCCCCCTCAGCTTGAAGACCCCACAGAGTGGGAGACCGTCGTCTCGCACACAAGTGGTTTTCTGCACGATTCCCCTACTCCTGCCTCGGTTTTCAAAGCGCGCAGTCATTAGCGTCTCCACTCTGCAGAGCAGGGCTGCCACGGCCTCACGTGCTTTGCAGAGCCCTCCTGAGCTCCCGGCTCTGCCGAGGGGCATTTGTTCTCCCATCCGTTCTGCGCTTTGTCTGAGCAAAGGTCTCCTGAGCACCAAGCGCAGTGCTGACACGAGTGGTCACCAGCCCAGCATCTCCAAACCTCTGCTCTCCCCACGTTGCTTGCAACCCCTCACTCTGTGCAAACAGGCCCTGCAGAAAAGCATCTGTCCCGCGTGATGGGAACACAGCAGAGGCCCCCCGGCATGGCCATCATCCCCTGCAACAACACTTGGCACAACGATTCCCACACTGCCCACCTTCCTCCCCCTCCTCCCCGCCCATGCACCACCTGGGACTCCCTCATCCATGCGAGTTAAGTTTCCAACATGCCTTAATTTGTTTTGTCTGTGAGCCTTGTTGCTTCCTAGGCAGGAAGAGATAGATGTAGAGCTTTCTTTTATTGTTTTCTTACCTTCTCACCCCAAGACCTATTGCATTCCCTCACTGCCGCCTCTCTGAGGGCTGCCTGCAGCAAGCGCAGCATTGCTGAGCGCACGCTGTCAGTGCCGAGCTGCTCCCGGTGCTGCTCCATCACTGCACGGGCAGCTGGGTACCCGCACGCCACCCACCCAGGCCAGCTCTGCCATCGCGCATCTGCCTGCAGGGCACCGCAGGCACCTTGTTGAGGTAGAAAATCCTACCAGGCATCCATCCCAGGGACCCAGGGCTGCAAATACATCTACAGCGTTGTACCTCACCTACGGACCCTGGTTATAAAAAATTGCATCAGACCTAAAGAGAGGTGAGCATGGGCTGTGCACAGGCATGGTGACACAGCTGCCAGGACACCACCTTCCACATGCCACACAAGGTGGCATCTCCCAGCCTCCTTCCCCGCACAGCACGTGCCCAGCTGCGAGGGATGCACAGGCAGAGCCGTGCACCCACCACAGCCCGCACTAACCCTTCAGCGTTTGTTGCCTTAATGATACTCGTGATCAGACTATCTCACGTTAACATGGATCTTATGTATAAATCCATATGAGCTCCAGAGGCATTCAGGATTAATTAAATGCCACCATTATATTACTTGGATTGCTGTGTGTTTATTACTCTCTGCAATTAGTAGATGAAACCTGTGCTGCAGCTGTGCTTGCCTCCCTGCACCGAGCACCCCATGGAGGAGCCCGCTGTTTGGCACGGCAAGCAGGGTGCAGGACAGGGAGCCCTGGTCCAGGGATCAGCAGCTCCCTCAAATGTACCCAGTGTCATCTATGCGTGGCCTCATCCCCAGAACAGGGCCTTGAGCCGCTTGCTGGGAAAGTGGGGGCGAGCAGCACCCGGGAGTTTAATGGGCGAGAGCATCTCCCACCAGCCCCAGCATCTGCAGGCAGCCATCTCTTGCCCAGAACAAAATTTTCTGCTGCAGTGCTGGGAAGTAAAGGCAGCTTTCAAAGGCGAGAGGATGCTGTCTTGGCCTCAGCTCGCTCCCCCAAGGTGTTTAAGTCTTGTCTCTTTATTCAGGTTCGCAATCCCTCTGCCCACATGTCAGATGAGAGAGAAGAATAGAAATCGCTCCTTAAAGTTCACAACCCATCACTCCAGCTTTCAGAAATACAAGCAAAAATGGCAAAGCAGTAGGGGGAAAATCCATTTCTTTCACGATGATCTTTCCCTCGAACATGTCCTGTTGATTTGCAGTCAGGGAAAGGTGAGTGTGTTTGCCTGAGATAGGGGAATCAGATCTGTCTAAACTCTTCTTTACTCCAAACTATTCCCTTCAAAAGAGCTTTTAAAAAAATAGAAAAAGCATGAGCGAGGAATCTCTCCTGTTCGAAGACCTTTCAGGTGCGAGTGTGCCCCCTGGGAAGCAGCGGTTTGGGATTTTGCCCCCCTCCTGCACTGCTGGCAGCGCCTGGGCAGCGGGACCGCCTGCAGCCAGCCCTGCTGCCGAGAGCGAGCAGGGACCGGGCCCTTCAGGCTCGACGCTGTCGCCCCCAGCGGCGCTCGCACCGTGCCGGGGACCTGGCGCGGGGGATGCCACGCGTAAGAGCCTTGACTTCCAAAGGGACGAAAGGCGTCCGCGGAGACGGCTCCCGCTCCTCGGGGCGCGGACCCACCCGCACGCCGCGCACACGGCCGTGCCCGCGCCGNGCAGTGCCACCTCCCGGCCGCGCCGCGGGGACAGCCCCGAGCTCGGCCGCCGCCACCGCCGGGCCGCAGCGGGAGTCAGCGGGCAGCTCCCGCCACGAAGTGCGCGGGTGCCCCCCAGAAGCCGCTGCAGAGAGGGAAGGCACAGGCGTTCCACGCTCCTCGCGCGGCTGGGAAGGGCCTGGGGGGCTGGTTTGCTTCTTTGTCCTCTCCGATCACTTTTCAGGCAGTAACAACTAAAAGGCCCCATGGAAAGGACCAGAGCGTTAAACCTCCCTGCCATTATTTCGAGGTAATGGCCCTAAATCCTCATCTGTAAGGGCCGTGCCGGGGGGCAGCTCTGGCAGGTCTCAGGAGCCCCTTCCTAGCGCGGCATCAGAAAGAGCAGGGCTCACGGAAACCTCATCCCTGGGCACGGGGGTCCCCTTGAATTCTGCTGGGGGTGTTCCCAGACACCCCGGGAAGCAGGGCTGTCCCGCACAGCAGCACTGGCCTGAGCCCCCCAAGCCCCCGCTCCTCTGCCCCACGGTGGCACCACTGCCTGGCCCTGGTACAGCCCCAGGAGGGAGGGGGGACCTGGGACCCCCACAACCATGACAGCCAGAAAGTAATAAGGGTTTTATATTTCATTTCCCTATGAGGCATTTGTCCCAGGATGGTACACCGGGGTGAGAGCAAATGAAAATTGTGCCTTCCCTCTGGCCACATACAACAGACTGTCCCCAAGAAAGGATGCCATGGGTTTTAATCAGACAGCGGCTGGCCAATGACCCAGAGGCCCCAGGAGATCACAAAAGGAAGCAAAAAGCAAGATGCAAAGAGGGACAAGAGCAGAACAGGCTGGGAGGCTCAGGAGAGGATGGGGAAGTGGTTTTGGTAATCTTGGAAACTGTGAGAAAACGAGTGGTGGGGGAGCACAGCACCAGGATGGGCACGGCCACAGCTGGCAGTGCCGCCCGTTCCGCTGCCCTGTGAGCCCCTTCCCCAAAGCTGCCTGTGAGTGGGGTGCAGGAGAGCTGGGCAAAGGGCCCAGGAAAGGAGCCGAGAGCACTGATTCTGCAGAGAACCAATTTAGTGAAGAGAGAGCAGGAGGGTTAGGGAGATGAGATAACGGAAGAAAAAAGAAGCAATGCAGGAGAATAAAGAGAGAGAACCGGAGAGGAGACGTTGATGCAAGAGAGAAGAAAAGAGATCAGATATGAAATACGAGAGAGCAAGGATAAAAGCTGTAAAGAGGCTGCACCGGCACTCCAGCTGCCACGACACAGCAAGAATTGTCTGTCTTGTTAAGCACTATATCTATATTGATAAATCTTAACCATCATCACACACTATTTCTACAGAACAAGCAATTTCTGCAGTTCCTTCGGAACTTGGGCTTACTTTTCCCTTTTTTAATTTTTTTTGTTAGTTTTCATCCATCCCATCCTGCTCACTTTTTATTCTTCCCATTTTGTGCAAATCCCTTTGCATCCCGTAACAGCCGTCCCTACCTGCCAGTCGCCTCTGGCTTCCTCACAGGACCGATGCTGGTGCTGGGTTTTCACTGTGCCTGGGCTCGAGGCTGCGGTGCCAATCCACTGACGGGCATTGCCTGGGTGCAAGACACTCTGTGCCATCCAGGAAGGCAAGGGCTGTGCCCAAACCCCTGCCTCGACCCGGTTCAGCCAGAGCCACCCTCCTGCCCCACACAGGGCTGCGGCTGGGACGTCTCTTCCCCGTGGAGGCAGCACAGACTGGTACATCACCTCTCCTGTGCAACTCCCCAGCCTGGAAAGGAGGGGGAAAAGTGCTTGATTGGAATTAACTGATTTCAGGTGGAATTGAAAGGAGAGGCCGATCAGAGCTCACCTCCACCCCCTTTCTTTTTGGAAGAGCTGAGAGGCAGTTAGAGCTAACGAGGGAGCCAGGAGCGCTGTGGAAAAATAAGGGTAACCAGGCAGGAGGCCTTTTCTGCCATGTCACACACAATGTTTATGTGAAATTAAAAAAACAAATCCAGATTGTTACCTGTTGGGCCACAAACTCAGCAAAGGACCCTTTTACAGGCAAGCTCCGGTGGGGCCCCAGCTGCACACATTTGCTGCTCCTCTGCCAGCACTGGAGTGAGACTGAAAAGGTGCAGGTCCAGAAAATAGCAGAAACCTACCTGGACACAAAGCCTAAGTTTCCATTGCTTCTGGGGGAGGTTCGTTTTCCTCTTTACTCACTGGGGCAGAGAGGTTTAAAAATAATTGATGAGGAGATACAGAAAATCTTGGAGTGCAAACAGTGGCCTTACCCATATACATTAAATAAGCCCATGCAGAGAGGCAGCACTTATTCTACCTTTGTAACAAGTGACAATGAGACAGAGCAGGAAAAAAAGCCACACCATGAGCAGGTGACAATGCTGAGAACTGGTGCTCTGTCACCTCCCACCCTGTGCCCATGGCCCCCACTGCCACAAGCAGCTTTGGGGACAGCTGCATGTCCCCTCCATGTCTCCAGAAGGAGCGCCAGCCCAGAGAGCCCAGCTGCTTTCCAACCAACCCAACCACACCACACTTTGCAAGGGACAACTCGGTTAATGTAGGGCATCAAACAGCCTACAATTAGCTCTTGATCTTAATTACACACATTACTGATGAGCTCATCAACTTAATCTAATTAGTCTGCAGAGCTCAATTGCCTGTCCCTTTTTCTTAAATAATGTGCTATGTAAGCCTATTATCCCTTTTGATAAAACCTGTTCACTTACGCGATTTGTCAGTTGGGCTAACAACCAGCCGCCCGCACGGCCAGCCTCGCCACGTGCTCCTGTGGCACGACACCCGCCGTCACCTCCGCGTCCCCAGCCCCTGCAAGATGACGCTTTCCCACGGGGCTGATGCGCTGCAGCAAGAGCCCAGCCGTGCTCGGGCACCCCCTTAGCAAAGCGCCGGGGTGCAGGGGCTGGCCCACAGCCCCGAAGGTCCTGCTCCCAGCAGAGGAGCGCTGAAGCATCGACAGAGAGGAGGCTAAAGACTGAGCTTCCTTCCTAAAGGCCTCTCCAGATAAATGCTATAGACCCCAGCTAGGCCCCTAGCCCAGCCAGGAGCTCCAGCCTGCCCTCGATTCAGATCAAAACGGGGAACAAAAACAACAACGAAGCCTCTCCCTGCCTGCTGAACACCCATTCTGCTGCTGGCTGACCCTGCACCCTCCTCCCCAGCAGCTGCTCGCCCCCTCGTCTCTGCTCTCGGAGGGGCACCCGGGCTGGCGAGTGGCCGGGGCCAGAGCCGGCGGCACTGACCGGAGGGCTCGTGGCGGGGCAGCCGGCACTGCGCCGGGGGGATGAATGGCTCCGGTCCCCCGTCGAGGCATGACAAGCATGTCTCTGACAAGAGCATTATGTTCATTACTGATTTACTGCCTTTGCTTTAGGCTTGGCTGCGCTGTGTTTCTTTTCCTCCGGTGAAAGCAATAGTCCCAGCGCTCATGACTGTTTAAACAGGAAACCTCTGATAGCGGCTGCAGCTTTGTCACCTTTGTTCTGGTCCATCAGTCAGGGCCTGCATGGTCTGGCCAGAAAAATATCAGGCTTAAACAATTTGCTTTTCTTCCCTTAACCCTGAAGCTGTCCTCTCCCAAAGCGGGGCGTGTGGATGGAGAACCTCTGGAGATGCTCGCAGGACACAGCCCCGCCAGCAAGTGCTGTCTTCATCTTCCCCTGCCCTCTCCCTCTCTCTGCACAAGAATCAATGAAATCCCCTAAAAGCTCATAACTCGGAGGTAATTATAAGAAGCATCAATTACCCAGCAATGTGGATTTCATGAATTCAATTAATTTGCATAGTGATCGATTCAGGCGGGTCCTCTCCGGGTCCCTGGAGAAAGTTAGGACATTGTTCTGCACGCTATTGATTTTACAATGTAAAACCAAAGCTCTCTCTCCTCTTATTCAGAGCTGCTCATTCAGCCATATTAACTTTCAGATCATTTATTTTTGTATGTCTTTCAACTCTGTTTGTTGCTATCACACAAATGCAGAGTATTACATTGTAGAGAATAATTGAATCAATACAGTCATGGTACTCTGGGTCTCCCAGACTCTCAGGAACGCGAGCTGGCAGGAGCCCACACAGAGGCTGAGAGGGTTTTTTAACCTTTCCAGTTATTAAAAGGCTCATCTGGCTATGTATTAACTTTCTGCACTGTGTGTTTGTTATTGTTTTGCCTGCGTTGGGGTGGGAGATGTGGGTGCTTTGATGAATACATGGAGAGGCTCATTTGGTGTCTCTGAGCATCTCTGTATCCTCGGTTGAGATGCTGTTGTGCAGCAGCCTCTGGCAGCAGCCACATGCCTGAGGGACGCTTGAGGCTGCGGGGCCAAGGAGGGCAGCCATCCCACTGTCCTGCCATCCCGCTGTCCTGCTGTCCCACTGCCAAGCACCCACAGGGACGTGCAGGAGCTGGTGGCACGGGCAGCACGGCCGCCCCTTGCCGGGTCAGCCCTTCTTCCCCTCTCTTCTTCTCAACTGCAAATGGCCACACGCAAATAAGGGAATCAGAGAGAAAAAAACCCTTCAAGTGAAAAGCCACCAAATAAAAAAGGAATCCTCCTTCAGATTCAAATGGCTCTGAAAAGAGAGACAGTTTTTAATTTTGCTTCCCCTCCCATTGGGATATTAGACAGCTAAATAGCAGCATGCCTGTTTCCTTCAGATAACCGGTTCCCAATGAGCACCCTAATTGTCCCTGGACCCTCTCTGCCACTGTACAGAGCAGGTCATTTACTGCACAGCACACGCGGCTAAATACAAATCCATTTTCCAAGGGAAAATTCTATTCTTATCTGAGTTCTGCAAGAGGGTTGCAAGCAGCCCGTGTTAATTGAAGCTTTGATGTTTGTTGGAGGAGGCCTCTAATCAGCTCCACAAAGGGGCTGATGCGCTGCGCCCCGGTGCACCTAGCCACGCAGGGGAGCGCGGGGCTGCGCCGGGCTTGCCTTGCCCGGAAGGGTGTCAAGAAGAAGAAATACACGTGCAGACAAATACTGCCTCGGCTGCGAGGGGTGACGAGCAGAGGGCCCCGAGCACCCCGGCAGGGACGCGCAGGGCTGATGGCCAGGGCACCCACCTGCCTGCAGCACCCAGCGCCCGCCCGCACGCCCACTGCACGTGGGCGCTTCCAAAGGATAAAGCATCTTTTCAGCGCTTTGGCACGTCTTCTGCAATATCCTCCAGCAAATCAAGCATCCCCTTCTTGGGATGTTTTCAATCTGCTTTATGTTGATTTTAATTAAAGAATTTGAAACTGAACAAACAGTTCGTAGCAGGTGGCCATACAAGTGTGAAATAAGCAAACTGTTTTATCTGCCACAAACTCCACTAGTAAATTCCTTTAAATTAATCCCAGCCTTCGAAAGGCTGTTGATTCCGACAAACGCCGAGCAATTTGGACTCTGCCATTCTCTAAATATTTGCCTTCATTACAGCGTGAGGAGCAGGTGTGTCTGGCAGCCTGTGTGTGTACGTCGATGCTATTGCACTAACAGGTCTGCCTTCCAGTTTCCATTCACTCAAACCCTCTCCTGAAAGCCGGACGACGGACTTCCCGCTGAAAAACTCTCACGGCGGATGGGTGAGTGGCGCCCGGAGCCGCGCTGCAGGCGGGTGGCAACACCCCGTAACGCCCGCTGCTGCTGTTAAAAAGCCACAAACGCACAGCAGCAGAACCTGCTCGACATGGGGAGGCTCCTGGCACCTCTTGCACTGCGCCGGAGCTGCCGATGCCCCGGGTGAGGCTGGCGGCCGCCTCCACGGAGCCGAGCGTGTCGGTCGCTGGGCCGGGCAGCGCGAGCGCATCGCAGCAGAGCGGTGCTGCGCAGAACGCAGCTCTGCAGTAACCTTGATGGTACAAAGGCGGCACAGGCCCTTTATCGAGGTAGCGGGCCCTGCATATTGATAGACCCCAGGGGAAGGAGGAGTGAAGCTCAGATGCCCACAAGCTTTTCTTCTTGCAAGGCTGTGCCGGAGATAGCTAGGAAAAGAAAAAGAAGGGAAAAGAAACGTATACACACGCTCCTCTTCTTGCAGTCCTGCCCTCTGTCAGAAATCCTGTCAGCATCTTTAAGAGCTCGAGTTTTGCTGTCTGGAGATGCCACTTTTCCCTCAGTTGGAGAGGCAGAGAGGTGCCCCCGGCTCGGGCAGTGCTTTGGGTGCTGTTCCTCTGCCCACCACCCACCTCTGTGCCCTTGCCCCACGCCCTTCCATCGCCCGTGTGTCAGCTGCCCGCCCCGCTCCCTCCAGGAGGAGAGACGATTGTCCGTCAGCTCCTTTTATCCCACTGATGTTCAGAGCATGTTCAACATCAGATCCGTCCTGTTTGCCCTCCCTAATGACCCGGATCTGGGAAATTAGAGCAGCACTCGTGGTCAGCATCCACTCGCGGGAGCCTGTGTTTGCCTGTGCTAGCCAAGCTACCGAGATAATTACAAGATGTTCTGCTTTCCTGGGATTACAGTCGGTTTTTCTTCTCTTCCCCTCAATAAATATGGATGCACAGCTGCTGTTAAAAAGAATCAACAAAAATAAAAAGGGGCAGGCTCCAAGCCCCGTGTACTTCCGCTCACTCATGCAGACCCAGTGCTGCCACTGTCCCACATTCAGACAGGTTGGACTGGAGGGATTGTTTGGTGCTTTTTTCCCCAAATAACAGGCTCAGGTGGCTGCAAAACCAAAACAATGCTAACAAATGCTTTGGGAAGGATGTGGCATGCAATAGAAAATGATGCCGCACTCTGTCTCCTGCGTCCTTGCCCCAAAGCATGGTGTGAGACCTGCACCAAGGCAGAGCCTGCGCAGTGGGGTCCCCCTGCACCCCCAGCCACACCTGCTTGCCTTTGGAAGGATGTGTTCAGATCAAACAGGGCTAGCACCTTTCTTGTAGGAATCACCGGAGTTTCCCATCCTAATAGATCCTTCTGACCTTTAAAAACTAGGTAGGATATGCTCTACTCTATGTATTAACCTCCTAATCACTAAATTAATTTCAATCTCAGTTACAGCACATTCAGAGTCTATTAGTAAATCATGTCATAGCTGCTTAGCAACTTTTGTTATAAGATTCCTATTAGACTGTGTTTCACATCAGTGGAGATGGAACAGCTATTATCTTAAGTTAAACTTTAAAGCCACTACAGCAGAGCTAGGGAGCGGTGGGGACCTGCTGCCTCTCAGGGGTACCCGTCCCGGTGCCCCGAGCATCCCAGAACGCAGCGGGTGCTGCAGGTGCCCCAGCCCATCGGCCAGCAGAGACGCTGCTGACACTCCTGAGCCCTTATCTCATCCTGCCTGTGCCCTTATCTCCTCACCCCCGGCTCCAGGCAGCAGCACCTCTTTCTCCATGCTGGTGGAGCTCGAGCCGATGTGGCAGAGACATGCTGCAGTGAGTATCCACCGCAGAGCTGCCAGCACCCCCTGTGGTCCCTTCACACCCCCAGGAGAAAGGCAAAAAAAAACTCAGGGCAAAGGGACAGGCCCTGGAGATGCAGGACCCTCGAGGCACGATGGGGCAGCAGCTGGTGCAGGTGTTTCATTCCTCCCAGCCTCGCCCCACTAAATAAAAAGTGGCAGCCTCCCACAGGGAGGTAGGGGAGGCTCTGTCATGCTGCTGAAGGAATAAATATTTGGTTATAGATCCCCAAATTCCTGCTATTACAGTGCTTGGGGAAGCATCCTGAGTTACTGCAGCTGCCCGAGCCTGCTCGGGATGCTGGGCACAGGAAGCCGCCTTCGCTCGCCGTCTCCTGGGGACCAGCCTTTGGCCAGAGCCGCTTTGAAGCACACATCAGAGCGCCGGGCACATTGCAGGGACGCTGCCTCTCCCCGTGTGGGGACGGCTGCCAGCTTGTGCTCGCAGACGCCTCTGAGCCCGGGCTGACCCGGCCGTGCCGAGGATGGGGTGATGCAGGGCTAAGCTGGGGCGAGGTGGCAGCGTCGGGGCGGCCACCCCCGCAGCATCAGGGCAGCACGGCAGCGCAACGTGGCATCACTCTTTCCCTCCAGTCCAGGC
Source organism: Chauna torquata (assembly GCA_013399475.1). Classification (NCBI taxonomy): domain Eukaryota; kingdom Metazoa; phylum Chordata; class Aves; order Anseriformes; family Anhimidae; genus Chauna; species Chauna torquata. Next base: position 162,356 of record VXAL01007522.1, on the reverse strand, counting down.
AGAGCTGTCCCCCGCTGGGCTTCATTTCAGAGTCTGGGGCTGTCGTTATGGGGAGGAAAACAACTGTTTGCTCACTCATCTGTGCACCAATTTTCATCAAACCTCGCCGATCCTCTCCCAGGGACGCTGCTCTGGAGCCAATGAGCCCCCGCAGACCTCTGTCTCCTGGTGTAAGCAGAGCCTGTGCGTGCCGCTCGGCACAGCACCAGGGCAGCCCCCGGCTGTGGGGCTGCATCCCCGCCATGCCCCCCAGCTGTGGCAGGGCTGTGCCGGCACAAGCAGCCCTACAGAGGCGAGCGAGCACAGGCTTGCGGCTGCAAAACGAGGAGCCCTGGGCAAGGTGCAGCCAGAAGGAGCCCAGCTCAGCACCGCCGGGTCCCTTGCGTGCGCACCGAGCCAGGGCACGAGGGTCTGCTGGCAAGTGCTCGCTGCAGGCTGCCTTGCCACCCAGCCCTCTCCCCCCTCGCCGCATCGCATGCCGACTCCTCCGGCTCATTGCCGTGAAATTTAATTTGCAACAATCAGCTGGAGGCGAGGCAGGCGCGGAATTAACTCGAAGTGCTAATGTTGCATCCTGGCAGAGCCCCCCGGCTCGCAGGCAGCCGAGGCACGGCCCCCAGCCCAGCCCCTGCCCGTCACCCCGGCCCCCAGTACCCCTAATTTGTGCAAGTTTGAGCAGAGCGAGGGGAAGCGCGAGAGCAAGGGCTTGCCCCTGCTCCGAAGCACACGTGCCCAGCAGTTAATTCAGGAGTTGCCAGGGCTGTGCCGGGGAACACAGGAGTTTTCAGGACCTGCCGCACTCCTCCTGTCTCGTTCCACAAGCGACGCAAAGGGTGAGTTACAGCGTGGCTGGATGCACACATATTCTGATAAGGAAGAATAATAACTTGTCAAAGATATATATGATATGTGTTTTCTTTCCAGACAGAACATATATTGGGATAATTTATCAACTTGCCTGGCACGGGCCAGAAGAGAGAGAGAAGAGAAGAAGAATCCTAACAAAAAGAAGCCAACACGGAGAAACCCCTGTGCATCGGGCGCCCCCTCCCCGCCCCAGCCGGCCCGGCAGGGCCCCCTCGGCTGCCCTCGGGGCTCGCTGCAGCCCCCGCCGGGCTGGGGAAGGGTGAAGTCAGGGGACAGCCAAGCACCGCCGTGCAGAGGAGTTTGCCGCTGCAGCAGGGCAGCTGAGCGGGCAGAGGTTTTAGCAGCAAGCCGCCGTGTTATCCAAACGGGCCTTCTGAGATAACAGCAGCTTTACCGCACCAAGCCCTAAATCCAGCTCAAACGTTAGCGCAGAGCAAAGCGGTGCTCCCTCCGGGCGGAGAGCGAAGCGAGCTGCTGCTAAGCCGTCACCGCCCCGCGGTTCCCACCCCACCGCCCGCCGGCACCCACCGCCGGGGTCAGCCCTCACCCAGCCTCTCTTTCTGCACCATTTCCTGACTGCAAACAGCACAGCTCTTCCATCGTCCGCCCAGACGGGCCGTTACTTCCACGAACATATGCAGAAATATATAGATCTATCCATCGGCAATTACCTGCTCCGAAAACTGGACACCTGCTAATTATTTTCAGGCAGCCAGATGGTGCAGTCATAAAGCGCTTGCCACAGACATACATGTGTGCGCCCACGAAAATGGCCAGATTTCCCTCCTATGAGCCGAGGGATTAGAAATAAAGCTCCTTGCCAATTAATTAGTAATTACTTTGTTTGAAAAATAAACATTCTGGTAAATAAAAGTCACAGCGATGCAGAGCAGCATCGAGAGGCGCAAGAGGGAAGCGGAGGCAGCATCCCTGGCACACGGCTTGCGGGACGGCCCCTCACCAGGCTTTCACTGGGAAGAGGAACAGCGTGTGAGTGATGGAAAGAAACAATCATTTGAGCAAAAGAGAAAATATAAATATGGAACTGCCCCCGACACCCTGCTTCATAACTCTGAGCAAGTAGACTGGCACCAGTAGGAAGATTGTGCATCTCCTGTGTGTCTCCCCCCGCGCTGGGCGCAGGAGAAGCTGCTGAGAGATGGCAGGTTAAAGTTGGCAAATCTCTAACTGTTACGGGGACCACATAAAGCTGCAGAATGGATTTATAAAATGATTTGTCAAGTGACAGGCAAAAATATATTACCAATTTAGGGCTGTGATTTGCCTGCAACTTTTTAATCCTTGAGTTGTTGTTGAATAGATTAAAGTGTCTGCTTTGATCCAGGCTTTTAGATGGAAACATAAATACCGCCATCGCCTGCGCTCCTCGCAGCCCGGCCAGCACTGCCACGGTCCCGGGGCCGGCGTGCCGAGGGGCAACGCACAGCCCCAGCCTCCCGGCTGCGCAGGTCCCACCACCATGCAGCGAGGGCTTTTCCCACCTCCTGGTTTTTAGCAGGCTGCTCGTTGCCCACCTCACTGGACTGTCGCTTGCAGGGCTACGTTGGCATGTAACTCCCAGCGCCGCAGCGCTCATCCTGCAGCCCCAGCGCATCCTCTCCTGGTCCCTGCCTCTGCCTTGCCTGTGCTCAGACGGAGGGCAGCACCCGGGGCCAGGGCAGCAGCCGCCAAGCGTGAGAAAGAGCAGGATTTGGGCTGTAATCCCGTCTATCCTCAGTATGCGCCCAGCTGATTGTGCCGTCCTGCTCCAGCTGCCAGGCATGGCGGGGTGGGCTGCGCGCCTTCCAGCCCCGCTGTCGGAGCAAGCCCCTGCCACGCCGAGCCATCGGGCAGCACCACGGGTGCCCGCGGTGGCAGTTTCCCTCCGCTCCACTGCCCGGGGCTGCACTCCCACGCTGGGGATGCTGCGCACCTCCGCCAGGTCTGGGGGCAAGGGGCTCGGCTCTGCACAAGGTGGTTTTTCCGCTTCCAGGCTCTTCTCCACATGTCTGCCTTTTCGCTGGGAAAACGGCTTGGTCTGGATACAGACATCACGCTAGAAAGCCTCTTCCGAGGCGCACAGCAAGTGCCAGGCCCTATTTTTATTTCTGTTGTGTGCCCCCAGGCACAGGTGAACAGCGGGATAAAGGGCCTGAGCAGCACCAAAGTAACAGCAAAGCCCAGTAAGATCTGTGGAAAACAGCTCACAGCAGCATGCAATTAGCTCTCAGACAATGCCCACAGAAATGTCACGGTAGCAGGGTGAGACACGGAATTACCCTGACATTTTATTTAGTGGAAATTTGTATGGACTTGCCAATGTTTTAATTATGGTATAAAAGCTGCTGGCTCCGGCGCTGCCTCAGCGGGAGAGTGCCACCTGCCAGGGGGCTGCTTTGGTTCGCGCTGTGCAGTGGGAAACGCGATCACATGTGGATGCACGTCCCAGTGTGGGACACGGGGACCACGGCCACCGCCACGTGTGGCAGGGCCGGCAGCCCCGCAGTGCCCGCATCCTCATCCCCGGCCACGGGATGTCCCCTGCGTGCTTTTTCCAACCCCAGCAGTGATTGTGCTGCAGAGGCACAACTCAAGCATCTCCTCCTGAAACAATAAGCAGAGATCAATGTTCTGGGTAATTTTATGATGCAGAAATACGAAGCATAATTCAATTTTCAGCAACAGAAACAAATGAATCTCTATTTGCTCCCCTCTCATTTTTCCCCCTCCTTCTAACCCTCATTTGATACCGCTCCATGTGGCAACATCAAACAATCTTTGAATATTTTAGCTCCTGTAAAATATTTATATTATAATGCAAGGAAGGAAATTGGTTGCTTCCAAGCCATGTAAACATATGCCTTCTAACAGCTGGATTCCTGGCAGCGCTTGCAAGGCGAGGAAGTGGTTGTACAACCGTCACACTCCCAGGTATTTAAAACAAAATGACGATGCCTCTGCCAGCTGAAAAGCCCTTCAAGCAGGTGAGCGGCACGATGGCAGTGAGCACGTCCCAGCCGCTGGCGCTGGCACGGGGCACAGGTCCCTGCCCTGCTGGTGGTGCCAGGGACGAGAACCCCATCCCTGGCAGCTGCAAACCCGCTCCCTGCAAAACCGACTGTTGGGAGCAAACGAGACGGCCCGTTCCCGTTCAGCCGCACAGGAGGCGCTGATCCAGCCCGCGGCAGCGAGCTCCTGCTTTGTCTGCACGCGGCGAGGCGGTACCCGGTGCCGCGTATCTCCCCACCGCCGGCGCAGCGCGGGAAAACCTTCCGCAGCCTCACCCTCTTCTGAGGTGAAGCTGCGAGGTAACCTCCCCAAAACAACCAGGCTCTGTTCATCCCGTTCTCCTTAATCCTTTAATCAGCATTGCTAATTAATTATTAGTCTGCTCCGGTGCTGAGATCCTACTCAAACCCTGGCGTCCCTGCCTGGCCAAGCGATCAGCCCATTTCCTCCCCAAGGGGCCTTGGCAGCGCGCTGGGAGTTGCAGAGGCACTCGGGGCCCCGCCGAGCCTGAGCCCCGGCTGCGGGAGCGGCCAGTCCGTGCCGGGCCGGGGAGCACGAGGGCCTGCCCTGCCACGGGCCAGGGGGCCCTGCCGTTAGCCAACTGGAGATGCCAACTGGAGATTAATTGAGGACTGCCATTAAAATGTCACCGAGAAAATTATTAAGTTAAGGTAAACCACTTCCACGCGTCAAAAGCAAAGGCAATCAGTCCCAGGCATGTCCCCCTAGGAAATTACGTGGAGTAATTAATCAAAAAGCTAATGAGAAATGTGTTTTCTTTCCCAGCCTAACACCACATCATATTCTTATTAGCCAAGGTTATTACAATAGTAATCATGCATGCTCTGAGTTCAAATTGGGTTTTTTTGCTCCACTGCCACCAATTTAGAAAGCCATTAATGGAAAAGATAAACCCTGATACACAAACCAGCCCTTTGTGTTTATTCACCTGTCGTATGATAATCGCCGCACACGACCTACACCCCGCTAACATATGTTTGCCGTTACCCAATTACAGGCTGACCCCTGCCCGCCGCTCAGCTGGCCCCGCTGCGCCGGCGGCTCGGGTGCAGCCACCGTCCGTGCACCGACCCACGTGCTCTGCACGAGTCGCCCGGCCCAAACGGAGCGAGCGAGCATCCTTACGCGCCATGAGCAGGGGCTGCCCGCCCCAGCCGCAGCCTGCGCGGCACGGGCAGCGACTCACCCGCCGCGCGCCGGAGGGATGCTGCGGCGCAGGGAACCGCTGCTGCAGCGCTAGCACCTGGCTGGCGTTGCGGGCTTCGGCACGGCAGGGTTAGCTTAGCTAAGGGCTTTGCACTTCTTTTCCTGGACTATCAGAGCGGGTGGCAGAGCCTTGCTCACAGCTCCGATGGGCACCGCTCGCCAGGCTCTGCCGGAGCGTCCTCCCACGGGCTGGGGCAGGACCAGCAGTTACTGGCTCCGGAGATGCCGGCACGCAGCCAGCTCGCACGTCGGCACCTTCCCAGCCAGGCTCGCCCAAACCATCTTGCAGCAGCCAAAAATATAAAAAGGAGTTGCTTCGTGGGTGCTGGCTTCAGCAGCGCTGCCAGCTGCCCCCAGATCTCCCCTGCTCTGCTCTTCCAGCCATTCCCAGGGATGGAAATAAATGTTCAGACTTCAGCAGATTTTCCTCCTGCACACAAAGAAACGGAAACACTCTGCCTTTGCAGGGAGTTTGTAAGTGTTTAGTGCTGGGTGTATCTCAGCAGAGCCATTGGGTGCTCAACACTTCAGCAAATCTGGCCTATTTATTTAGATGCCTTTAAGTGGGATCTTAGTTATTCTGTAAATCTGGCTGTAAGTGGGTAATTTGCTCGGTATTATGGGTTCCCCCTCCACCCACCTCGGAGAACAACCATCTGCCAATCTTTCCAGACCTAAAGTGCACAGTCAGCAGCCCAGCAAAGGGAAAACATCTCTGCTTAATATTCAGCATTAAATAATTCAGCCCCCCTACCGAGAAACCAGGGAGAAGAATGAGTCTGACAAAAAATATAAAGATTTCCTATGCCATGTTAAAAATGCATTGACCTGATTAGCTCGCTGAAGAGATGCTGAGCCAGGGTGGATCAGAGCAGAGAAGCTCGCTCTCAGTGACAGGAGAAGCAGAGAGGACCTTTGTGGGGTGAATAAAACTCTCCAGCGTGATGGCTTTGCGTGCATTTTATATCATGCTTTTCCTTCTTTTCCACACTAGTGGAGGGAGAGGTCTTGCTGCAAACAGGCATTCCCTTGTCCAGGAGCCATCTCCCACCTTCCTGTCACAGCTCCATGGCCACCTTGCTTGGGCTTTGCCTTCCTCATGAAGAGGAGACCTCTTTGCTTGGTTTTTGCAAGACCAAAAGTGAGACCTCCTCCTCCTGCATGCCCAGCGCTCTGTCCCAGGGCTGCTCTCCCCAGCTCCGAGCCTCCCTGAGCACAGTGCCGGTGGCCTCGCTGCGTGCCTGCCCCACCGCCTGCCCGCCCTGGAAGCCGGCACCATCCCTGCAGGATGTTTGGCAGCTCCAGCTCTGATGTGCAGATTAATGAGAACAGACGCACTGGAGAAAAGCCTTCAGAAGCCCAAAGGCAGGGCCCGGAGCAAGCCTGGAAGGGATGACGCTCTCTGCGTGCTCCCTTTCATTGCTCCGCACTCGGCTTTGCCTCCAGCAGCGGGGCGAGGCAGCGGGGTGTGCTGGCTTCGGAGGGGACCGGCACCAGGGCTCCCCAGCGCAGGCGCGGGCTCTCTGCGTGCTCTGGGGTCTCCGGACGAGGCTGGCCCGAACACACCCAGAGATAAGCCGATAACAGCACCGCTGTTGAGATGCTCCGAAGAGGAGCCGACGCACTGTAATAAACTCCCTCCTAATCTGCTAACTGAGCAACCTCCAGGCATAACATTTTCTGGCATCTCAGCAAGCACGCAAGGAGCCGAGCCAGAGGCAAGGAGCACCGCTTTGGCTACGCCGAGCACAACGCAGGTTGCGGCGTGAGAGGCAGCCAAGTGCTAATCCCCTCCCCGCAGCGGCTTCCCTCCTGCTGGCGCCCGCTGCCCGGGGCTCCCTGCAGCACCCGGCCGACGGCTCCCCCAGCAGCGGCCCCCCGGGCACCACGAAGCGACGGCAAAGCCCCGGTGCCCACCAGTGCGCTGCACCCGGCACCCCGCTTGCATTAAGCCCTTCAACGAGAAATCTAGTAGCTGGTAATTACATGCAGGCTCGAACATCACAGTTTTATTACAGCCACAAAGCACTCCACAGTTATGTTCTGTACGTCCTGGCGCGGGGTGCTCACCGCGGGAGGCACGCCTGATTCACAGCTCGGACCCCAGGGCTGCGGGCACACTGCACGCACCGAGGATGCTGCTCGGAGCTGGACCCGGTGAAACGGCCCCTGGCAGGAGGACAGGGGCCTTTCGCTGGCTCCCGCCAGCCAGCCTCATGCTCCTGCAACAGCCCCAGCCTCGCGGTGCTGCAGGGCAGGATGAGTCCCACCGCCGTCCCCTGCCTCCCCGCCCGAGCGGGAGCCCAGGCTGGAGGGCTGCGCAGCCGGGCTGGTTTGGCTGATGGAGTTGCAGTTTCTGAAGTTCCTCCAAAATGAATATGGATGCACATCTGTCTCTGCTTAGGTGTAACAAATTGTCAGAGATTGTGTTAAATTATCCCAAAACCGTGTCCACCACTTACATCCCAACTGCCACGGGCACGTACTGGTGGCAGCCCGGATCTGCCAGGAGATCTTTCATAGCCTGGAAATAAGAAATGCTGCAGGCTTTTAATGTTTCATCGGCATCGTGCAGATAACACCTTCCACTGCCTCCTTCTCCTGCAGAGGACGAGCGGCCGTTCCCCAGGCGGGCAGCTGCCCCTGAAGCCCCTCACTGTGCCAAGGGTGGCAGCGGGCTTGGGGCACCGTGGGGAAACTGAGGCATGGGAAGGAGCCCAGCCGCCTTGCACGCCTCACGTCCGCTACCAAGCAGCACCTGAACCCAGAGCCCTATTACTCGGTGCTTTGCTCTAACCGCTAGATAACACATCTTAAATGTGTTTATTTCCATCCAGGCTGCTTTTTAATTTGATTATTTATCTCCCGTTTAGCCTTTGACAGATCAAAGGCTCGGCAGAGGGGAAGCAGAGCTGGGCTGCGCATGAAAATGAGCCTTGATACATAATTAATTAACATAAAACAGTTTCATTAGGAGATGGTGTTACACGGCTGTTTGTCTTAAAAATTTAAACTGTGTAAAGAGAACGAGGGAAAACCCATCACCCTGCGGGCGGCGCGCGGAGCGCTGCGGGCTGACCCCGGCCGTGCCAGCCTGCCCCGCGTCCCTGCCCTGCCCTGCCCTGCTCGGTGGCACCGGTGCCCAGCCAAGCTCCCCCAGGGCAGCAGGGCCGAGTTCGGGAACGCGTGCCCCATCCCCGCTCCCCATCCCTCTGCCTTAATTGCATGCAATGTCGCCTCCCGTTGATTATTAATCTGTTTTTAATTCTATTAAGAGATGGCCAGGAGAAAGAGTATCAATTTTAGATTAACAAGGTTATTAGCACTTAATTATGTGAGGTGTCTTTGTAATTGAAAAGGGAAAGAGGAAGCGCCGTAAATATCCCCAGCCTCTAAGCTCCTCGGGGTTTGCGGGTGGCTCTTTTTATTCACAAGGATACGGAACCATAAATATTAAATATCTTGTGAAAAAAATTACAAGGAAGAGAGAGGATGCCCTCTGGATATTCCAGTGCTGAATGTTCTTGCATTTACAAATATTCATTAACTGGGATCTGCAAAGTTATTTCCACCAAGACTCGGAGAATGAGCAAGAGAGAGAGGTTATTTAAAAAAATAAGAGTCTAGAGTAAATATTATTAGTAATTTTTATCTCTGCCTGTCCCTAATTATTCCATAATTAGGAAAAGTGCACATATGCATATACAACCACTAACCTGTCAGTCTTATTGATTTTCGCTCCTGGCCCTGCTGCTGGCTGGGGGACAGAGCAGCCGCTTATTGCCCCAGGCCAAAAGGGGGCCCCGGGGTAGCCCCACCACGGCACCATCCCCTCGGCACGGGCTGCACGCCCTCCCCAGCACCTGCTGCTCCAGCGTTTCTCCCTGGAAGCCCAGGACAATTGATGAGGCCAGCAGGCTTTGCCAAGTGCCCGTGACTTGGAGTCGCTGCCATTTAGAGAAAAATTAAAATGACAAATCTTGGGATCTTTTTAATTAAAAAATAATAGGAGATCTCAGCAGGAAACAGTTACAATAACATGTCACTTGCCAGAATCCGCTTTATTGGAGCTATTTAAAAAAAAAAAGTGCCTGGTAGTCAGGAGAAGCCACGTTTCCCTCCATCAGTCTCGCTGATGAACGTCTGCCCTAGGGGCATGCACGGAGTGCATGGTGTAAGCTCCCCGGCCGCCCCCGTCCGGGGGGCTGCAGCGGGGCCACCGAGGAGCTCGTTAGCTGCAGAGCGGCTCATTAGCTGCACCCAGGGGGTGCTGGCTCCCCAGGCCGGCCCCACCACCCTCCTCCTCGAGTCGCCCATCCAAGGCCATGGTGCGGAGCAGGAGGAGAGCTCGGTGCCCCGTCCCACCTCCCAGCGGAGTCTGTAATTGCTGAGCACCCGCTGAAAGCAGCCACGCGAGGGAGCAACCGCGGGCGGAGCAGCGTGGGGGCGAGCAGGGGGCTCCGGGGAGGGCAGCTGCCCAAGGCTCCGGAGAGCTGGCTCCAGGCTCCAGCCATGCCTGATCCATCAGCGGACAGAAAGAGGCTCTCCTGTCCCTTCCTAAGCCGAAGGGCCATTTTAGATCCCATACGGTGTTAGTCCAGCCGCATCCAGATCAGCCAGCACAGTTTTGCTGGTTACCAACGTGCCTGCTCAACACCTCCCGCTCCTTCCTCCTGTCCCTCCCCTGCACCCTTCCCTTGCGGAGCGACTTTCCCCGTGCGGTGATGGGGTGGAAGGACAGAGGCAGGGCTGAACCTGCAGCCCTTCGCCATCCCTGTCCGAGCTGTCCCATGTCACCTGCTGCCGTGGGCAAACCTCCCGCGAGCGGGCAGGGGTCGTGGGGGGCACATGGTGTCACCCACCAGGAATTAAGCTCTTAATCTTGACTAAATGCATTACTGATGAGCTCATCAACAAAAATCTAATTATTATGTGTGAGGCCAAGCTTAATTGCTTGTCCTTGACATGAATAATGCACCACATAAGCCTATTAGCCAATGTAAGCCTATTATTATTATTATCGTGCTCACTGTCAAAAGTATAAAAGTAAAACAGTCGAACAGGGGGAAAAAATAATGTTATGCAATTAGCAGCAAAATGCCAGACAAATAAGCTCATTAATTCTTAGAGGGAGCAAGCGCTACTAGCGATTAGCAGCTGCCCGTTCGGGGGCTGGTCAGGGGCGACGCCTGCTCCTGCCTGCCGGGACACCCGGCGCAGCTCGCGCCGCAGCGAGGGGACGGAGGCAGCACGGGGACGGAGGCAGCGCGGGAGCCGCACAGTGCTCCCGGTGGCCCCAGAGGCGGGCAGGGGCTGGCGGCAGCCCCAGCACCCGGGGGATGGCAGCGAGCAGGGGCACGGGCTCCAGCGTGGCACAAGGGCCGGCGGGGTGCACATGGGGACACAAACACTCCGCTGCCACCTCAGCCGACAGCTGTGGGTCCCCTCTCTCCCTGCCCAGACACCCCAAAAAAGCTGCCGCCCTGCAAAGTTTCTGCAACGGAGTTGAGCTTTGACTGAATTCAGCTCCCGGCTTTCAAGCTCCATCCTGGCAGCTGCACCGCCTGGGCTGGCATCTCTCTCCCATCACCTGAAGCCAGGCGCTGGCCCGCACCGACCCTCGACCTCCCCCCAAACACCGCTTGGCTCTTCTGCATCATTTGCTAATTAAATCCTACTAATGAGAAAATCAGGATGCAGGAGCTGCCTGAGCAACGTTGCCTCCTGCGCACGCACTCCTCACAGACTTATCACTAGTCACAGGATGTTTACAATAATTTTTAATTTGCGCAATTATTAATCATTTTTCTATCTGCCTAATTTGCATAATAATTACTCCGCTCGGTGTTTGCCATGACTGTGAATGACAGTGTTTTAAATTAAATTAAGATTTTAATATTCATTTTTTTGGTTAAAGCTAATCAAAGTTGCCGTTGGATGCCAAGACCAGGCTGCTGCCCTTCCAGAAACAATAATAAAGAGGTCCGCTTCCCAGTGTCATTCGCTTCATCTCCATCACCTCTCTCATCCCAGAGGATCCTGGAAGAGTTTCCAATTTCTCTGCTGCCAAAGCCACTCACACACAGCTGCGTCGGGGACAGGAGAGCTGGGTCAAAGCAGGACACAGACCAAGGGCGCTGGGACAAACCAGCCTCCCTCCTCCCCGGCCAACACGCACGTGCATGCACAGGGATGGGATGGGGAGGAAGGTGCACAAGGGACGATCCCGCTTGCTCAGACCTCGGGCTGGGCTCTGGCCTTGCAAAAGGGCCCAGGGGACATGGAGCACGGCCCCAAACGCCCCTGGTGTGGGTGAGCACACCCGCACCCGTGCCATGCGCGCCCAGCCCCGAGCGGGGCAGGGACAGGGCAGGGGCTCGCTCCGTGCCCCAGGCAGCCCCCCGCGCCCCTGGGCACGGCAGGGTCTCCCATCCCCGGTAAGGCAGCACCCTCTGCCGGCTATCACGGCCTGGCCGGCCCGGCACAGGGCAGGAGCACCCATTCACCGCCCTCCTCCTGCCTCCCGAGGTGCAGGAGCCTTCAGCGAGGCGCAGGCGGCTTTCCTCCTTCCACTGCCGAAGTTAAGTGTGCGTCCAATACCCTTCTGCCAGCGACATCGCCCTTCCTGCTCCTTCGCATCCCCCCGTCTTTGCTAAACAACAGCCAAGGATTCGCACTTGAAGGAAACATCGCACAGTCCCTGCAGTTTTCACAAGAGCTCTGCTCTGTACTTCCCAAAGGCGTGTGCTGGCTGGTCCTTTATGGTCACTGAGCGTTACAGGAAAGAGCATTCACACCTATTTGTTGTCGGATCTTAATAGTCCCTTAGAGCCGCTTCCCACTGCCCTCCCCTCCTAACCAAGCTGCCAGCGCCGCGAGCTCAGCACTCTGAGCGGGACACTGCTGGACGGGATGCTCCACAGCAGGTCCGGGCTCTCCAGCTCACCGGCAACTCCTGCTTACAGCACGTCCAGGTGCAGGGGCCCTGCCTGCGTCGAAGTGCTCGTGCTCCCTCAGCCCGCTCAGGTCTGCAGGCCAAGCCTGCGAGCACGTACCTACCCAGGGCACAGGGAAGGCAAAAACGGCACACCAGAGCAGGAGACCCCCAGACGTGGTTTCTCCAGCACTGCCTCCAGAGCTCCCCAGGGAGCTGCAGTAGCACCTCGACAGTGGAGGCATCAGCAGGCTCTCGGCAAGGCACCAGCACTACTTGAGGCTTTTTCAATCCAACAGTGCTCCCAGCCTGTTTGCAGCCATGCCTGATCCATCAGCACACGAAGTGAGGCAGCTCTCCTGTCCTTTCTTAAGCTGAAGGGCCGTTTTAGATGCCATATGGTATCAGTCCAACTGCATCCAGATCAGCCATCACAGTATTTGCCAATTTGCATCCAGGCAACGATATAAAAGGATTCATTTTAATGTTTCAATCGCATCATCTAAGCTCTCCTATACTCTTTGTTACGTTGCACAGATATCTTAGCAAGAAAATATCTGGTAATAAAATTATAATAGATGTATTATATAAATTCAGTACTGTAATGAACTTTGCTATAAGGTCCCTATGGTAGTAATAAAACATATGTACCTCCGCCTAAAATTTTAAAACTGCAGCCTTCAAAATAAATTGCAAGTGCAGAAGTTTATGCTGTTTTCAGGTGCTGAAAAAGCATTGTGCTTAATACCAGCATTAAAATGGCTCTGCCTTCCTAAACAGGAACTTATATTGCCTACTTTCATGCTAGCTAGCCAGCTCAGTCTTCTGCTCCTCTGTAAGAAAGCAGCACGCTTCCACCCAGGCAGGGTGGGCAGGAAACTGCAAGCATCTAACCAGGGCAACAACTCTAAGGTGAATTCAATAATTCAAAAGTATTTTAAAAAAAAATCTCCAGAAGCACTGTTAAGTGAGAGCAAAAATGAGCGTGTAAGTGAGCGTGTCCCTCTCTCTTAAAAGTAACTCCACTCTTCAAGGCTGCAACTGCTTTTCACAGAAGGTAGAAGGGGAAAGTACAAGCAGAAACCACACGCATGAACGAAGAGCAGGTTTTCAATATGCTGCAGCAAGCAGTTCTGCAGCGCTGAAACATTACTGCTGCCTCTCACTCCCAAACTACTTCCCTGCCTGACAGGCTACAGCAGGGCCCACACGAGCAAAGCGTTCCTTTACACTGCCTTTGTGTCCACAAAAAAAAATGAGACCTGCTCAGGGCTGTTTCTCTCAGTTTAGCTACTAAAGAGAAAAAAAAAAAAAAACAAAAAACACGACTCACTCCCACAAGATCTACAAACGGTGCCTCATCCTCAGTTCCTCGCCTGGCCTCAGTCACCAGCTATGAATAGAAGTCCATGGTTTATGCACCTGCAAGCAGGGACAGAGTACCACCTGTGCCCAAAGAATGCAGCGAGGCTTTACCAACTACCCCATAAATTCAGGAGGGGTCACAGTGCAGCTATAGTCCGGTAAGCTCCCACTTTTAGCTGGACAGTTACCAACACTCAGAAAAAGATGTTAGCAAAGTACAAAGCAAGCCACAGACCGTGATGGCAGCAGAGGAAATTACATCCAATCCTTTTACCAGCAGGCTGACGATTATTTACCCTCCTTGTCCTTGCCTTAGGAAAAAACAGCACGCAAAATCAAGTAAAAAAAAGAAAGCTGTTATTTACAAGTGTACATACAGATTTCAGGATTGCCAGAAACATAACAGTGAATGAAAAACAGGGAAGAAAGTCTCAAGGCTCTCACACTCCAGAGAAAACTTTGTCATTATACTTCTCACCCACAGCCCTCCTACTGCTTGCGAATCGCTGCAAAGAGCAATGCTGACGACTGGCCCCTGACACTGCTGAAGACAAGGCATCTCCATGGAAACTGCTGCCTGCATTTAATGCACGCTCTCTGGGACGCAAACAAGAACAACTGTATTTATTTCCAGAAGCGCTTCCTCGCAAGCGGGGATTGAGTGAAACACTCTGCCTGGCCTCCAGCTTCAAGCCTGACAAATCTGACCACAAGAGAGGGGTTACGTTTCGCACTGTAGCAAGCCCCCAGGCAGCAGTGCTAAGGAAGTGCGAAGCCATCAGCAACACTGTCCAGAGAGAAGTCTGTGGGGACTAATCCATGACCATTAGCTACTCTAAGGAAAATAATGGTCAGGGAAAACAGTTTAAAGAGCCTCTGCATGTTTATTTCCACAAGAAATTGACCCCCAAGGAGTTGCTGGAGCTTCTGAAGATTTTGCTGTCAAACATAACATTGCATGGTGTTCTTTCAGCCTCTTCTAGGAGAGAAGCAGAGCGATATACAGCAAGCAGCTTCCTGCCACATACCCACCCACCCAGCACAACTCCCACAGGGCTGGGAGCAGCTTTGCTTTGTAAGCTGATGACTCCTTGAACTAGAGGGCACAATAGCTATACAAAACTGAACAGAAGCCCTCTGGGCTCACTAGCAAGGACATGGGGCAGATCTGACACGAGCCCAGAGGCAAATCAGCTCACAGTATTGAGTTTTAGGGCACAGTCGCTCTCTGGAAGAACTCAACCACAAATAAAACTGCTACTGCATCCTGGAATAGACTGACCTACTGGATGAGGTTAACTCTCCAGTGACCGAGTTTTCAGCATACTTTCACCATGAAAAAAACCTGAGATTTAGGACACCTGAAGATTCATAAACTGCCTTCAGAGGATAAAGCATTTGGCCTAAAACAATTTAACAGTTTCTACAGTTTGTTAGAAGAGAAATAAATGGGCCAGAAATCAATGTTCGCAGCACCTCTTGAGGGAGCGCCAGAGAGCAGAAGTACTCCTGCGGCTGGTGGCCACTGCACCTCTCCACCACATCCAGCCACTGCAGCGCTCCAAGTAACACCACTGCAGTTCTCTGCACTGGTCCTCTCTGGCTGGCAGGAAAATCCTCTTTCAACAGCTGTCCTCTAAACATAGCCTTGCCTCTCGGAAGATGGCCCACGGGGATTCTGAACGCCGAGGATAGTGCTTGGTCCAGGCAGAAGGAGCCATTACTTATGGCTCTGGCAGTGGCAGCAGGTGGACGTCTGCAGCATCAGTTCAGGCGCGCTGTTTTGCCTGGTTATTTCTTCTGTCTACATGTCCTCAACACTCCATTTGTATGCAAGCTCCTGAACTGCCTTCTTGTTGGCTATCCTGGCAAAGCGCTGTTGTTCAAATCCATTGGACCTACAAAGTGATACCAGAAGACCATGGGCTGCTGTACAGATTTTCTAAAGCAACAAAACTTTTTAGAGACATTACAAGTTTTTCACTACTTTTGCTTTGCCATCTCAAGCTGAGCTTCCACCTTGATCAGTGGTTAACAGCAGCTGGTGCCTCTGACAAGAGTTCAGTGACTGCATCCTGGGGCTGAGTGGGTCTCTTTGTGCCAGCTGCCCAGCGTTCACATTACAGAATCAATTCACACCCTTGCTATCAGCCAACAGATGCAATGCTCTGTGCCAACATATAGCACAGTATGCTCCTCTGGTCCTTTGTCAGAGCCACTACAGGCCTGGGAGGACCTAATCAGGTTAGAGCCTTGCTCCTTTCTGTCCCAGACAAGCATGTATTCATCACCCATTCATAACCGTTAGCAATGTTAAGGCTGAGTGTGCTAAATCTCATTCACTGTGAACCCTGAAGCAAAGATATTTTTACTATTATTCTATGATATCAATGTATTGGGAATACATACCTGTCCACACCATCCCAACGATGCCCAGGCCATATATTAAATCTGTTAAGTGGAGGTGCTGGTCCCTTGTACCTAGGTTTTTCTAGAGACAGAAAAAACAACACAACCATTTACTATTTCAGTGCAATCTTGTGCTCACATCATCATCAACGTAAAAGGTATACACAGACCTAATGCACAGGCTGCCTAATAGCCAACCAGAGCTCACAGAGGAAACTCCCAGCGATACCCTTAATCAAACTGAAGTATGATGATTGCCTAAGTCACTGGATCCTGCTCTCTAAGCTACCAAGTAACAGTAACAGTTACTGGTAACAAGCCAATAAAAGCAAATACTGCTATGGCACTAACTCCAGACAAGGAGTCCTTCAGGACTAAGCTACCACAGCAATCTTCTGCTATTGATTTAACAGCAGCTGCATTTCTATGCTCCTTGGGCCTTAAAGCCTACACCAGTGTAGCTCAGTATCCATACCTTTCTTTTCTTTGTTCTCTTTGGCCTTTCTTTTTTTGATGAAGTCAGCCATGGGGTCTCCTTCTCTCTCCTGTTCTCGCAGCATTCGATCCAGATCCTGATCATCAATATAACGGGCCAATGGCTTTTGCATCTCTTTTATTGCATCTTCCACATTCTGCTGCTGTTGCCTCCCCTGTGCTAGCCTGAAAACGAACACACAAACAAAGCTTCATCCCAAAGCCATGGAATCATTTATTGTTACTTGCTCAATCTGCAGTATTGATCACAATCCTGAATTTCCACTGTGTGCAGCATTCCCAATACGCATCCAGCAATGGACAGGATAATTCAAGGGGTCTCTAAGACATGTGGAACCTGTAGTGTCCTGGTCCCAGGACCAAACTCAGAACATTACTAACCAACGGTACCTGACCCTGTAAAACGACATGCCACCAAAACCACCACTATAAGCAGTACCTTTGGTGATATCAAAACCGGGCTAAAAAGCAGGCATTGGCGTGTGATGCCAGGCCCAACAACCACGCATCTAGAGAACCTTACCCTTTTCCCCATTTGGCATATTGTTCATCTCTCTCAGACTTTGCTTCAGCTTTCTGCTTCTGCTCAAGTTGCTCCTGTGCAAGGTCCCTCCTGCGGCCTGACTTGTCTCGGAAGACAGTTTCCGTGTGTCGGGATTCCTCTGGAGGTGACAGATACCTTAAGTCACTCATTTTGGAATATTTCAGTCTCCTGACATTTCAATGACTAGTTGTAACTCATTTCAACATATTTCCCCTTTTACATGTTCTAGCCTCTGGAAAAGCTTACCTGCTGATAACAGGCAAGTTCACAGCTTTTTCTTTTCAGCTGCTGCCCCACATAGCCACACTCATACATACTCTTCGAACATCAGCCCACTTCTTCAGATTAGGGCTTGCAGCTGGGGCAGACAAAGCAAAAGCCTCTCACGTTCCCAATGATTTCACTAGCATTACTTTGAAATCACCATCTATAAGTCTTTTATTTTAGAGGCCCACTGACCATACCCACAGAAATCCATCAGCATGTCTAAATGCTATTCCAGGGGGATGCTCTCCATCAACACCCTAACACCCAGCACTCTAAGACAGGGCCTGATACAGCACTAAGAGCCAGCTGAAAGCAGAATGAGACAAAGCAAGCTGGTGCTCCTGCAGTGGTTTTAGACCCCTACCTTCCAAGCGCTTGTTACTTCTCTCGTGCCTCCTGAGCTCCTGCTGCTCCCTCTGCAGCACATCAGCTGACACCAAGCCAGCTTTGACCCCAGACAACATCACGTTTGCCTGCGAATCAAACAAGAACCACATTTACTGCTAGCCGAGAGCTGTCCAGCAACCCAGAGGCATAATGAGGGGGTGGTCCAAAGTCAGAAGTATCAGGAGAAACAGCCTTGTTACAAAGCCACTTTGCTGCTGTCCCTAGAAACAACCTCCACAGACCTCCAGAAACACAATGGACTGAGACGGAGCTCCCCTCTTATGTCTACCTCACACCTCATCTTATTGCAAGTTGACAGTCCAGCACAGCTGCATATACGAGGTATGTTTCTGTTCTACAGTCTGTAAGCTACTCAATTTTTAAAGTTTTCTATCAGAAGGAAGTAATCTACAGTTCAGATGGAAAGACAAAACCTTTACCTTCTTGGGAGATCCCTTAGTGTCACGGTGGTGATGAGGTGAGAGATCGGAGGGACTCCTTGAACCGTGCTGATCCTTTCCAGCGAGCAGAGTCCTATGTGGAAGAGAGAAACCAGAACCTGAAGATTTGCTCCAATTCTGTTTAAGAGGACCGCGCTTAGGGGAAATCGCTGTGGAACAGGCCTAACCTGCGATCTTTCTGCTGGGGAGAAAGGTCTGCATCGGAGGCATTCCGGGGAGCCCTCCGTGGAGGTGGAGAATCAGAGTCATGCCTCAGGCACCTCTGAGGTGAGGGAACTGGCCTAAGCTTTTTATTGTCTGGGGAAGCACCTGCAATACAAATGTATAATAATTAGAATCATGAAGGGTCTAAACATGGTGGTGCATGAGATAACTCAGAAAAATCAATACCTTGAGATGACAAGGTATTGGGAAAATACAAGCACATGACATCAGTCTTTAAATTCCTCCTGAACGTGCACTGTGTGGAGACAAGGTTTAAATTTTCCTTTCCTTTTGGACAGGTTTTACCCAGCTAACTTTTAGGTTAACTTTGCTCAAACTAATAAAAAATAAGATTATATGAAAGTTTTACCAACAGAAGTGACAAACTATCCACTGCCACTTCATGCTTACGGAGTACTAATTCCACACTGCTCACCTCTCAGGAGTGTGCAAACACGATCACAGATCAGGCAGCCAGCAACGACCAACAGAGACAGAACAAGAACTCTTCCACGCACTCACCTTTTGTTCTACTCAGCTTTTTCTGACTAGGTGACCCGGTCCTCTTTCTCCGAGGCGGTGATGAATCTGGATCAGAATCATATCTCTTCTTCCGTGGAGGGGACAGATCTGGAGTAGCCTGCCGCTTCTGATGTGACAAGGTCTTGTCGGAGAAGCCACGAATGAGATGAGGTTGCTCTCCTTGGATCCCCTCTGACAGGGGCTTCTCTGTCGTTCTGCAGCCCTTTTTTCCCATTACTGAACTGACTCTCTTTGGAGAGAGATCCGGGGAGTCGTGGCGCTTCCGTCTTGGCGGGGAGAGATCCGGGGAGTCGTGGCGCTTCCGTCTTGGCGGGGAGAGATCCGGGGACTCGTGGTGCTTCCGTCTTGGCGGGGAGAGATCCGGGGAGTCGTGGCGCTGTCGCTTGGGAGGTGACAGATCCGGGGAGTCGTGGCGCTTCCGTCTTGGCGGGGAGAGATCTGGGGAGTCGTGGCGCTGTCGCCTGGGAGGGGAGAGGTTTGGGGAGTCGTGGCGCTTTCGCCTTGGAGGGGACAGATTTGGGGA